>CM051035.1:35949545-36287045 GCA_027627225.1 Congeria kusceri
TTCTATTGATAATTTCATTGTCAGATTGCATTAATTCTGCAAATTTTGGTACATTTGGTAGTTTCCATTAAAACATCTTAATATGCAATTTTCTTATATCATTATATAGTGAACATTCTAACAATAAATGGAACTCATCCTCTAGTACATTGCAGCACTTAATGACATTTTCTTTTTTGAATAGGTATAGATTTAGGTTTATGCCACAGACCTGATTCAACTTCTAGTCTGTGTGAAGAACTCTCAATTTACAAAGAGTAAATCTAAATTTATTACTATTGACTACATAAACATCATCACTATGTTTCTATCTGATTGAGGAAAAATCAAGGTTTTATTTCCTAAAATATTTTGCCCAGGCACAGCAACCATACAGAACCATTCAAAACAAGGCTTTGACAGTATTGCAAGCAATACAGGAGTCCCATAGTGGTGAAAACCCCTACTAGTTAACATTGTGCAATCCTTTCATATTGCCCTTTATCTGAAGATGTATAAAGTTTCATAATCCCATCCAATTGGTCACTGCAATATTAAGTTGATTTTTTTCTATTATTAGTAACATTGACCAGACATTTGACCTCTGGTGAAACAAAACTCATATTGCCCTTTTTGTGTATACCCAATTTCATGAACAAATCTTATGTACTTTTCAAGTAATTGCAGTACTAAGTGTAATTCAATTTTTAGTAACAGCTACCTGACCTTTGAAAAATGAAATGCCATGCATTATCCTCACATTGCCGTTCTTTTGTATACCAAGTTTATGTATATATCGAAGTATTTTCAATACTTTCTGATTTATCGCAGGATCCAGTTTTTGCAAACAAACGGACAGACTGAGGGCAAACCTATAGTCCCCTCTGGTGAAACACTGGTAGGGGACTAATAAAAGATATGAATTCACATTTTGAGAAAAACAATGAACTCTTATTCACTACCTTTTGAGCTGTAAAAGCAGGAACATACTCCCCACAACCAGCTTGCTTCAGGATTTCACTGATGCTTAAATCTGAAAAATGTTTAATATAGGCCTAGAAGTTTTTCAACAGGACCATAAGATCTACCAGTACTACAGGTAACTAACAAAGCAGAACAGATAAAGCTCTTATCTAATCTGTTTATTTCAAACCAAATTCTCTAACACCATTTAATAAATAAATTAATTTACTGAGAGACAAACTGAATGTATATACAAAATACTAAAAGCACCAAACATATTGCATAAAGCTTGGTCAATTTTACAAATATAGTGAAAATAATGTGTGTTCAATCCAAGCTAAATATGACAAGTGACCTGTAGCTCTTTGACCGCATCATTCATGCATGACAGTAATATGGTAGGGGCATTTGTGTGTTACAGTTTTATTCGATATGAGCATTTCCAACAAACAAGTAAGGTTACATTATTTCAAGTACTCAATTAAATCACTCCGAACTCAAATTTCTTTGCAAAATGATAGAGTAATACTCAATTGCTCTGACTACAAATTAAAGTGAGTTATAAACCTGAAGATGAACAGATAATAAACACACACACAAATTATTTGTATTGCCCTCCAACAGATAAATAACACAGTGGGCAGTTTGGTGTTAATATATTATTTTTTTTCAGTATTGAGATCAAAACATTCTTTTAAAGTAATAACATCAAAGTTGACTATACAAGTTCCTCACCAAAAAATAATCAATAATGGATATATAGAGAGGCCAAGTTTTTTTTAACAAAAGTTGTAAAGAGACCCTAGCCTTTCTGTTTCATTACATGTAAAAGCGTGAAACTGCTTACAACTATGAAACATAAATGATACCCTATGACAAAATGGAGTTTTAAATTGTTTCCAAACATCAAATGCAATAACATTTTGGTTCTATATGTCAAGTACAGCAAGTCACTCCTGTCTCTGAACTTGGTTGATATAATATACCATACTTTTAGATATCTTCACACAGAAGTGAAACTCAGTTTAAACACTTGAAAGCACACATCTGAGATTCGAACATGTACTGAAACTCAAAATATCATTGTGAAGAGGCCTATAATATATACAATTGTCAAAATATCATGGTGAAGCAGTCTATATCCAATCACCTAAGGCACTGACATTTAGGTTATTAATCCCCTTATGCTAGGTTCCCACTATCGTGCGATCCGTCACGAACGCCACGAATGGCCACACGTAGCTGATCGTGGTATTTCTCTGAGATTTCAGGCTTGGATATGATGTGATGCGAGTCCATACGTTCTGATACGATGTTTTGCGCTCTGTTGCGATCTGATTATGATTTGTCAATTATAGGTGTCACGATCTATCACGGTCTAATCTCCAGTTTAGATACGATTACATAAGTTCTGTTGCGATTGTTTCCATCGAGTCCACGATTGGGTCTCGATCTGACACGATCATTACGATCGGGCTCCCCGAAGTAGGATGTTCTATTACATACAGATTAGGTCCGATATGCTTATCACGAATCAATGCGCCCTGTTATGATAGGATACGATTGTGGTTGCGATGTCTTTCACGATCATGATTGATAGAGATCACGATTTGAGCTATGACTGGACCCGAATGATATAGCCTGACTGACTATTTACTTCATTGTTTCTTGAGATCGCAACACATCTTAACAGAGCGTGGTGTTTTTTCTTGTCTACCATCGATCCCGATCACCACGATTTGGATGTACGATTAGATACGACTTGTCATGCTTTGTTACGATGCAATAAGATCTGATACGATGATTCTGATAGACAATTGATCGCAGTTTATCGTGTTAATTGCAGAGAATTTTTAAACCATTCAAAATCTTTCTACGATTAACACGATTGCCACGACTGACTTCAAGATCTGATAAGATCTGATGGGATCACCACGATTGGTCCACGATTAAGGCCACGATTTCAATCGTGACGCGAATCGTGATAGTGGGAACCTAGCATTAGTCACTGACATAAGGTATGTGCAGTAAATGCATAGTGTGGACATGTTAAATCACTCAAAGATATTTTCTAATGCCTATCGGCACATAATTGAGTTACTTTTGTTATCTTTGACAGTTTGGAAACCAAATAAAGTGTATCTTTTACCGGTAATATAGCAGAATTCCATCATAGTGGTGGTTCCAACAAATGAAATTGAAATATAGCAGTAGTGCGTATCAACACCTATTGTAGACTTCACATTAGTTTTTGGAAGGACTCGCCTTCATACGATTTCAACTTGCCTGAATCCACCTGAATTTGTCAGAAATGTGGAAATATCTAGACACTACCTTATTTGTTCAAATGATGGTGATGTTTATGTTTTCATCTGCAAATAAAATAATGTGATTTTGATATTGCTGGGCATTGTATTTACATGGATCTTTTGATTTCATAATTTTGCATCCTTCTTGTACTTGCCCAATCGGGCGGACAGGTCAACATTTTAACTTGCCCGAACATGTTTTTACTTGTTCAGGGCTTTGGGAAAATGGGGTTATTTCGAAGACTGCTATTGAGTGTTTAATCTCGTTGTGTAACAACTTCTGCATCAGAGTATTAATAATACAGTTTTGCCTCAATTGCATATAGATGAAGCATGAGTTAATTTTTGTTATCATTTCTTTCACATGTAAAGGTAAATTAATTTAAAATTAAACACACTATTATGTGAAGTTGGAATAAGACGTCAAATATAGAATAAACTGTTTTATTATAGCAATGTTTTATATGCAGTTTACCATTTGTAATTTCAGAATTTTGCAGAGTAATTAATGCAATAGACACCTGCATATATAACTGCATCAGTAAAAACTGTATACTTGTATGCATTTACAAAATTTTCACAACAATTTTTTAATGTGTCCATGCGTGCATGAACACAGTTTATAAATACAGCAAAAATGATCAAAGACACATTCAGTTTTAATGAAAAAGTCATGGAAAATTGCTATTTACACCAAAAGGATTAACAGAATATAACAAATGTACATAAACAACATGAACTGCTCAGTTTTATGTGAAAAAATAACAAAAATCATGTCCATTCTATGTTTGATGTCTTATTCTAACTTCACATAATACAGTGTTAATTATTATTCTTAAAGAAAGCAAACTTTGACATGTTTAACGTAACAGTTTATTGTTTTACTTAAGATGCAATAATGGATTTACCTTGTTCAGAGTGTAGAAAACTAAATTCCTTTTATTTTTTGTTTAATCTGTCATGCAAACATACAAAACCAAATGGGCTTGATTGAGTGAAACACAAGAGCTTGATTGAGTGAAACATATGGGCTTGATTGAGTGAAACACGTGGGCTTGATTGAGTGAAACACATGGACTTGATTGAGTGAAACACATGGACTTGATTGAGTGAAACAAAAGAGCTTGATTAAGTGAAACATAGGCTTGATTGAGTGAAACACATCGGCTTGATTGAGTGAAACACATGGGCTTGGTTGAGTGAAACACATGGGCTTGATTGAGTGAAACACATGGACTTGATTGAGTGAAACACATGGGCTTGATTGAGTGAGACACATGGGCTTGATTGAGTGAAACACAAGAGCTTGGTTGAGTGAAACACATGGACTTGATTGAGTGAAACACATGGACTTGATTGAGTGAAACACGTGGGCTTGATTGAGTGAAACACATGGACTTGATTGAGTGAAACATGTGGGCTTGATTGAGTGAAACACATGGACTTGATTGAGTGAAACACGTGGGCTTGATTGAGTGAAACACATTTGCTTGATTGAGTGAAACACGTGGGCTTGATTGAGTGAAACACATGGACTTGATTGAGTGAAACATGTGGGCTTGATTGAGTGAAACACATGGACTTGATTGAGTGAAACACATGGACTTGATTGAGTGAAACACGTGGGCTTGATTGAGTGAAACACATTTGCTTGATTGAGTGAAACACGTGGGCTTGATTGAGTGAAACACATGGGCTTGATTGAGTGAAACACATGGGCTTGATTGAGTGAAACACATGGGCTTGACTGAGTGAAACATGAGGGGTCTATATCAAACTATAACTGATTAAGATACAAAATAATTGTTACATCCATAAACAAGATATATAATAATATACCTATTATAAAGAAAATATCACATGTCAACCAACTTATACTTGCAGATGCAAGCTATTTTAACAATATTGTATTAACGTACTTGCTTTTTATTGAATAATTCTACTTTACACTGAATTTTTAAGTATTACTACATGAACATTGTAATAAACTGGGTCTATAAACCCTGCCTTAGCCTAGTTTCTTCATTTCTATATGTAATGATATGCAAATCATACAGATAATGTAAAACAACACTGAACCAGTTACAGATCTGGATATATAATTATTATTGTTCAAAGATATTGCTTTTATTGTAAATAACACCTTTATGTGCACAGCCATTTGAACATTGATCTTTAAAACCTTTTAAATGTTTTATGGCAAGTTTCACCAAACTTCCACCCAGATCTCTAAGTAAGAAAGACTTCAACACAGTTGCAGCATATGCTGCATATCAGGTTTAGAAAAAATATAATGCACATAAAAACATGTGTTCCTACCATTAAACTCTTGTTCCAGTTAGGCTATTTCTTCCAATCCCTACTTCTCTTTATTAATATAAAGTAGGCTCCATTTAGCAAGGAAATCATAATTATACCCTACCTCATATTTATTGTCAAGTATACATATTTATATATAAAGGAATATATTATTATACATTTCTTTAATGTAAATTATGTATACATTCTTAATGTCATGTTTTACACAGTATTCATTATTCAGTTTAATTAATACTGAAATTTGCAGTTAAGGGGAACCAACCCATTTAAAATAATTTACTAGATTTATTCTGCAGGGTTATTACTCAGAATATTGAGTTCTATACACACTATGGGGTTATTTTATGAACATTGTCAATTTTAAAACATAGATTTGTATAATTAGCACTGTACCCACACTGCCAAGTTTTCTCATTCTATATGTAACCTACCTTTTATATTATGGAAAACTGTTTTTATATTAACGCAAAGATTTGTATGTTAAACAGTGTGCTTGGTAGTTGCAACATTACAACTCCCAGCTATATGACCCTCCGGTACACATTTGTTCAAAGTATTCAGGAAGAACTAACTTAAATGGTACAGGGAAAATGTACAAGTAACATCATACTGTACAGTAGGGTTGGAACATTGAACAATATGGCAAAAAAACTGTACTGCAATAGATCTATATTGCAAAAAGAAAACCCCAATATTGCAATATATTGAAAGACATATATGAAGATTTTGCACACTGTCATGTAGAATAATTAATAAACTAAGACAAATATGAAGATTTTGCACACTTTCATGTAGAATAATTAATAAACAAACACACAAATTTTTTTCATTACATGCATTGCATAAGATCTTCCTTACCCAGGACCATATTTGTGCATTGTATGATACAGTAAGAATAATGACTTTATGTAAATGTTTTCTCTTTTTGTAATTGATCATGAATTATTATAGTACAAAAATGTTGCTGTCCTACGGTACTACACAGCCTGCCAGTGCCACTGGAAGGCCTTTTAAAGTAAATGGTCCATCGCCTAAACTGACATTAAAACAACTATTCATAGTCATAGAAATCTACTTACAGTTAGGCCTATGGGACATATCCCTTTATAACACAAAACCACATCAATCAGTCAAAAATTAAAGTCACTGAGAAAGGATCTAACGTCTACACTTCCACGAACACCATTTTAAGATTAAGCAGTTAATAATGGTGGATTTATAACTAAGGGAAGTTACTAACGTGGGCTTAAAATGATCTCAAAAAAGAGAAGCACTGTCAAAACTGACCAGAAATTCAAGTTTTACACATAAGTTTTAAAATCATAGGAAATTAACTCATCCATCGTTTATGCCAAAGGCCAGCCAAGAGAATTTTCTATGATTTTAAAAACGATTTTGTATACATCAATGTAAGGCGTTTGTTGAAACATGACAACATAAAACTATACACTACAGCAAAGAACACAGAGATGAACAAACTTTCCGTTAACAATACTCTTTTTATATCAATTAGTATTATTGTTTAATTTATCAATAAGAATTAATGTTTACCTTCATAATCAGATCCCGGTTCCGACATTTTGGAACTTGCCACATGGTGGGAAAAATCTTCTATGCGCATGGACAACGGAAGGCGATACTTCGATAATGAAAACGCGACAGTACGATGATGATAACGCGACAGTACGATGATGATAATGCGACAGTACGATGGTGAAAACGCGACAGTACGATGATGAAAACGCGACAGTACGATGATGATAATGCGACAGTACGATGATGATAACGCGACAGTACGATGATGATAACTCGACAGAACGATGATGATAACGCGACAGTACGATGATGAAAACGCGATAACACGACAGTACGATGATGATAACGCGACAGTACGATAATGAAAACGCGATAACACGACAGAACGATATTACGATGGTGAAAATGCGACAGTACGATGGTGATAACACGAAATTATATCGCATTATCATCATCGTACTGTCGTAGTATCGCGTTTTCATTATCGTAAGGTCGCGTTATCATCATCGTGTTGTCGCGTTTTCGTTATCGTAGTATCGTGATTTCGCGTTTTCATCGTCGTGCTATCGAGTATCGCGTTTAAGATCAACCCATTCATACGCGATGTCCCTAACGGGATTCCGTATTTGTTCGATAGTCGAGGATGCTTCTGCCACGCGCGGCAATTTATTGCCTGCTACCAATTACACAGGTCCCAATTTTAGTCATAAAACTAACTGATATCCGATCAAAGAAGACACTGTTATTGGTGAAATTCTTGGGCCCTAACAATTTTTGTTGAAAATAGTTCATTAAATATGAATAAAAGCGGCTCAATGCCTATATATCGTGGGAGCTATTATATCGCGATTATCATCCGGGGCGTAGCAGTTTTCTGCGTTGTTATACAGTGTTATAGCGTTCTTGTATTTGAGGAGCAAGATTTGTAAAACTCACGCACTTTAAAAAAAAACTTGCCTGCCCGCCGTCTTTCGCCACGCATCAACTTTCCCGTCTTTACCCTCATGTTGTATCCTACTTCTGTTTTCAACCACTCGTACACTCTCAAAAACCTACCGCCCCCCCCCCCCCCCGCTTTTACCCCTCTACACACTTTATTTGACACTACCATTGCCTCCTTCCTGAATTCTTCCACTCACACACACCCCTAACCTACTCGTCCCACTTACTACGCCCCCCCCCCCCTCTCCACCCTGTCTTCTTCCACTAACGCAGCCTCCAAACCTACTCGAGCCATTCACCTCGCCCCCGTCTTCCACCACACGCGCCCGTCTGTCCCTAACCTGTGACTGCCATGCTCATTTTACCCGCGCACCTGTACGCACGTTATAATAAAACTCACACGTGTTTATGTAGCAAGTGAACAACAAAGACATCACTGGCGATATTAATAGGATAATTGCAATAGATATCCGTCTTTAAGAAGCGAGCGACGTACACCAAGATGTAACTGGGTGTCATTATAGTTTTATAGTTCATTGTTAGTGCCCTGTTAGGTAGAAAACAGCATATGGTCGAAATGTAACACCAGACGTGCAAAAATGCGACGCCCGGTGATTTAATGTGAATTGTCAGGCATTCGAAGATGTTTTACCCTCAAATAGTATGTTGAAAGAAATGTTACGCGATAAAATAGTTTCAGTTTTCGATTCGAGCGTTGAAAATTACGACAGAAAGGACAACATTAAATTCCAGTACCACCGAAAAATCAAACGAGAATGATATCAAAGCAGGTTTAATTGAATTTCAAGATATTTATTTAAAACGAGGTCCAGTCACGGACAGTTCGTACATCTTTTACGTGAAGCGGTCATTACAATATGCCGTTTTTAGTGTCCCCCCCAAAAGTTGCTAGTAGTTCGTCAATAAAAAAACGTAAGTTTTGTATTGTATTTTCCGCTATAGATGTACAGCATTTCACACTTTATAAGTAAGCCGTTTGTATGTTTTGTATTAAGATTTAACAATTGTGTTTTGTAGAGGTGACAAACATGTACGATGGGCATATGGCGTTGGTGTTCAGACAGATTAAACCTTTCAGTGCTCGCATTCTTGGCATTCCATATCCCAATATTGGTTGTTTTGCAATATATTTAAATAATATTATTTGCTAAGTGTTAAAAGTATACTATGCAAGTGAAAGTTACTAAATGTTTAACAGCGAACACAGATATTAATTAGGGCAGGTTAAACTGTCTGAAACGTCAATAATTATGTGAAGAAAATACATACACAGAATGGTAATCAAGAACTTATTATTAACACAGGCGAAAAATACATGTAAACTGACCAACGTATTTATATGGCTTCTTGTATGAGCGCCGCAATTAAATATTCGATACAAATAAAAACAACGAATCCCCACCATATCGACATATATAATTGCTATTTGTATATTTGTTTTGCAAAAATACGCTTGTTCTGTTAATTTTGTGACCAACATGAAACAAGATACATCCAGGTCTCCTCTACTTTATCCCATTTTAGATGCTTTAGTACAAAATGCAATAATTGAGATGTCATCTTTGTGGGCCGAACGTGAAGATCACCTTAATGGAGTGAACTTTCACATCATTCCTCTGACACATTAATTGCTCAGCTCGCTTTATCTGATGTATAGTCCGTTACTCAGGCTTCTATCAACAGTTTATAAATCTTATGGTAGGCTTAATTTTGAAAATTAGTTGAGTTAATTTTACGGTGGTTTCGCGAAATATTGCTTTGCTACAACTCCGTGTAGGTTAACATAAAATGTTATTAATTTAAGACGACACACTGATCTAGGGTCAACCTAAGCCATGAAACTTTGTCATGGTACATTTAACAAACCTTAAATTTTATTAATTTTGCAGTCCAAAAAGATTAAGAGATATGATATAAAGGAAAAGTTATTTTCGTGCTAGACTGTACGAAGCAATATGTATATAAACTGTTAAAATAAAACCCCTATAAAGTTTATGAGTAAATCATTTATAAGTAAAGAAAACTATGTCTTATTAAATCCAATACGCACATTAAAATCACCTGTTTTTTAAGATTTGCTATAAACAAATGCCGATTGTTTCGTTTGTGTGTGTGTTGTTGTTGTTTTTGATTGAAACAAGGAAACTGGCAAAACGGAAAGTCGCCAGAAGCGCATTCGACAATTCAATGCAATGAGAAGGTTTAATCTGGCAGCTTCTTGCGTGGAAATTAAAAGGAGAGCCAATGTTCAGAATATATACTACTGACAAGAACAACAACAACAATATACTCGTACATAGTATTATCTCTTTTTCTCTTTATAGTATCTAAGTTATTAATGCAAACCATATTTGTTGCACACGGAATGGAAGGACGAGACACGACAATTCTCAATATTTTAGGGCTTGTAACGCCGCTAGGCCAGATTTTTTTATTTCTTGGTTCTCGGACATTTTTGGAAAAGTGTCCGGTTGGATAGGGAAAATAATAAACATAAAAATAAAACAAACTACAACACAGAATTGAATACATTAATGACTAGAATTTCACAAATAGAAATGGGCATTGATAGTAAAATCTTAATGCATTAGTACTTACAAAAATCATATTACACAGCATTGACTTAATCACTACATGATTACCATGACATTAATATTTTTTTGCATTCCGTGTAACAGGTTAAAACCCTTTTTTTTGCTCTTTGGAAAAAATCGGGTCGGCGGATCCGAGAACAAAGAAATAAAAAAACCTCTCGCCTTAACAATAGTAATTCATTATTAGTATAACTGTTTGTTATTAATGAAGAATACCGGTGTGGCCTACCTGCAAAAAAAAAAGAAGGAAGGATTGTAATCAGTTGGTGCTAAAGACCGCCCGTAAAACGATTCAATGGCATGGCAAAATTCATTCAACAATTGACAGAATGCCGTAACATCTCCGGAGCCTTAGAACTGTGCCTTTATTCTTTTGTCAATCATATGCAAATCAAAATATTACTGTATCCAAACAATGTACTCGACTATCACGTGATTAACAGTTAACATAGTTTACACAAAATACTACGTGGTAAAGCTGGTGAAGTGTTTGTGAATATCGATATATTCAGCGTTATATTTTACTGTAATAAATCGATAAGAATGGTAGATGTGACGCGGCATTTTTAAGCAATTTTGTTTTTATCATGCTAATTTATGGTTATGTTAAAACATTACCCATTCAAATGGTAAAAAGCATTTGCAAAGATAAAATCTATATGTTCAAATATATTGAATCAATTTATGACGTACCAGGTAAGAGAAACTCTGGCCCCGGGTTCACAAATAATAAACTACAGGATCGAGATCAGTTTTAGCTGATCTTGATTTTCTAGCGAAGCTTAACAATTTCTTAAAAATATTTTGTGTTCAACTAACTTTTTGTCTAGATAAAATAACATGAATTATTGTGAAGTTTTTGATTGAAAGCTTCATAAAAGATAGCAACGAAATATGTTGAGTAAAGAGTTAGGTATAAATTATACCGTATAATATATATTTGACCAACAATAAATTGACCTATATTTTAATGAACGCCAGTTTTGAGCCTGATCCTGTTATATCTGGACGAAGTTATGTGAACACGGAGTCTGATGTTTTATAGGCTGTTACAAAACAGTCGATCTACAATTTCTATATAATGCAATAAATTATAGGCTTAATTTATAAAACCCGTTTTATACGTCAAAATTTTAAATGCGTACATTTTTTTAAAATTGTTATTAAAAGTAATATACAGTTTTGCTTAAAACGTACCCCGAACGAACTGTAAGGTACTGATGCTCTTTAGCGTCCCATTAATATAATTAAATACGGATTAATGGAGGCGTATAAATCAAGTTCTACATACGTTCGACAGTGATCAAGGGGACCGTAAGTGAGATATCTATCGTATTATAATTTATACTTGTAAATTTTATCGAAATGTTAGACATAAATACAAAAACCAATGGGATATTTAGCTGATGATTTTCCTCGTAAATGAAGCATTTGGAAACAGTCATAGTCATAAAACGTTTGAGAAACGTTCACATCTGTTGAAGTGTTGCAATTATATTTTATATTTAATTCGCCAATGAACCCAGTTAAGATGGATTATAAATTAAAGGAATGGCATGATTTGTGTAAATGAGACTTTGTAGTTCCGCAAAGGTACGCCCTCTTTACCAGGTGGAACACTATATCGCAATGTTTAATCAGTTAATCAGTTACCCAATAAATTATTAGTTAACGCTACTCAGCAATTTGAAACTATCGCATGTGAGTATTTACAATACGTCATAAGAACGTTCAAAAATGTAAATACATTCCAGAACATTAATTTTATGCTCACCTGTAAACGATTAATGTGGATGAATCACACATTTTAGCGAATTTTGATTTTGATATCAGTTAATGTAATGACTGATAGAATATCACTAACTGTATAGTTATTCAAACTAGTCGCTATAAACAACGTATACTGACTATGTGCACACCAACAAAACGGAAACGATTGATATTTAAATGTTCTTTCTTTCTTTCTTATTTATTCTGTAGAAAATGTTGCAATGTATTAATTGCCGCTCGACGGAAAAATAAGGTATCGTATGTTAATGTATATTTATAAATTACCACCCTTAACTCATCTTAAGTATGTTGATAACTTTATGCGAGGTGTGTCGTGGGAAAATCGGGCATAATGCATATGGGTAAAGTGTCGTACCGGATTAGCCTGTGCAGTCCACTGTAGGCGGAAAGTGTGGTCCTGGATAAGCCTGTGCGGACTGCACAGGCTAATGCAGGATGACACTTTACGCACATGAATTAAGCCCTGTTTTCCCACGACACGCGTCATATTTATGCTTTTAACAGATTATGCCAACTCCAACTTTATATTATTTTTTGAAGATTATGTTTTGCAGACGTCCTTTGTGTTCAACAATATTAGAATCGTGTGTTGTCATGCATTCTGTTCGAATGGCTTTGCAATAGTTACAAATTGATCAATTAAACCGTACGAAGCTATATACCCTAAATTTAAATAACATATCTTTAAATCCAGCAAAATACTCTACAACATACAATACTTGCAAAGAACATTGACTCGGGAATATAGACGTTCATCTGAACTCACTTGCTGCCACGTGGTGGCGTATTTTTTATAAATATATTGCATCAATTATTTATGAAACATGCATAAAATGTGCAAAACCGAAATAGGAATACCATAAACGCTGCAACAATTATCGTTTTCGATTTAAAATTAAATTAACAATAAAGTTTTTTCCGAAACGATTAAAATTTAAGTAGGATATAATTTTCAGATAATCGAATTTATAAGACGATATCATATGCCGATGAAAACTGAGCACGAAAAACATATATATCTGCGTTTTAACGTGAATTTTGTCATCTGAATCTGAATAATAAATTTATCTTTTGATTGTATCCATATTGTTTGACAGGAATCTCGTTTTATTTAAATTTACCAGTTATATAGCTCGGTAATGTAGCGTAATGGCGGTTTGCACATCAGAAATTAAAGGCATAAAACAGCTCAAAATCGGCACACAAGACCAGAACATAACACCTTTGCATTGGACTTTGACAAGCCGAGTGTGTTTATCGGGATATCTTACTTGCAATTTCATTTAATTTTCAAGTACTTAAAAGCATAAATGTTTTCAGTTTATAATGGGAACTTAAACACTTACGAACATTCCTATTGAACATTTAATTTACATAAACGGATATGTTTTACTTGGTTGATCTAATGTAAGAAGACATGCGAAAATTTTGGTATAAAAGCGGCATAAACCTACTGAAATTAATTTAAGAAAAACGTTCGATGTCTTAAACAACGTTTTACACAAACAGTGATGCTCAGTTTCAGAGAAAACGGCTTTTCACTTAAAACATACTATAGGTATGTGTATTACTGTTCCGCCGCAATCAGAATTAAGCTATAACACCATGTTCCGCCGATAAGTAATGATATTTCATATCAATGTATTAGTCATTTGACATATTTATAATGGTGTAACTTAAAACATCAAACTATGCATAATTATATTAATGTAACTGAAAAAACTAAAGTAATCTAAGATAAAAAAATTTGCCGTTATGGTACATTATATTTACCATAATATGCTTGTCACACGGCATATCGCGTACGAATGTTATTTAAAATATAAATTCTTGATTAGAATGGTTTACCTACATCTTAAAGAAGTTTACATAGGTATTGGTTTAAAGTGATCATGTTGTTATTTAAGCAATAACTCAACTTTCGCGATAAAGGGGTTCTTTGCCAAATTATTTTATATAAGTAAAGGTTTGGACAGCAGAAAAAGGAAACTGCGACGATAGCTGAAACAATGGTATAAATAACGATGTTTTACAAAACAGGGGTTGGAAAAATACCAGTAAGTACAACATCGTTTAATCTGTGTGAACTGTAAGTAACATTATACATTCATACATCAACATTTGGTGCAGTTTAAGCAAATATGGAATTGCAAATCAAATGCCACATAAAAATTGAAGGAAATGCACAAAATATTCAAAATAACGACAGTGTTATAGTCATTCACCAATAATTTTACTTGTACTGAAACGCTATTATTCAATTCTCAGCTTGAGTTTGATTAACAGTTCAATTTTGAAATTGTTTTTAAAAGATTCCGACAACATTTTAATATCAGACACGTCGAACAATGACCTCGCGCGTATCGGGATCCTTGAACTACTCCATGAATACCCTATTATTATCCGGAAATAGGTCCGAATGATTAAATTATACCGACTCAGAGACGTGTAACCATTTGCAACAATTCAATATAACAACATTTTCAATTAAAACACCGTCCATTGCGCACGCGAGACAGTCACATCGCTGCACGTGACGGCGCGCGCAACTCTTCAATTATTCCTGCATTAAAAAGCAAATTGTCTTCATAATTAAGTATAAAACGATGTCGAAGACAGTCTGATAGGCCGTAACATTGATATATGTGGCCCGGAGGTTGGTCTTTCGCAAGTCTTACGTCGCCAGATCCTCAGTTGTTCTTCAATGATTTCCTTGATATGGACCATTAAGGCTGTGTACGGAAACATTCCAAGTTGTTGCATCTTCTTAAATGGCTATTTACACTTTGATATGCCTAAATAATGGAATCCGTAAGAGGGAGCTGTTTTAAGAAGTCACGAAGACTTTAGAATTTGCGTGATGCGCAGTTTGGCCTCATTACCATATTTTACCACTAGTGTTTAATAATGAACTTGGCCATGCGCTCCAATGTCGCGCTTTCTAGCGAGAAGTTGTTGGACAGAGACTGTACTCGATAGTCTTTTCTTCGTTGAGGAAACATTACTATTCTGTTGTTCTTGTTTGCCGTTGTTGTTATTGATGTAAGCGATAATTATCGCTATCAATGTCGGCGAGAAGGATGTTGCGATGATTTGCATAGTTAATTGGAAACAAAGTGATGTAATGATTGGAGAAGAAATAAAAAATTCATACAATTTTTATTTAAAATAAACAGAGATGGTGATTTTTAAACCCAAGTTGAAGTTTAAATGTTTGTTTAAAAATATCGACGATGGTGCAATAGTAATAATGAGGAGGAAAAAGAGGGGGGCGACGATTACGAGAAAAAAGACAGGAAATGATGACGGCGAGGATGATCATGCTTTAACTCAACTATAATTCCGAGGCTGAAGTTGCTATAAAGCAAACTAAGACTCAACTTTAAATTTATGGATGAAATAAACAAACATTTTAATTAAGAAATAACTTTCAATTTATCGGTATTTATCGGCCAATAAACAACGATATGGAGTTCTGATGAGTAGAAATTAAACCACGAGGGCGTTAGCACGAGTGGTTTGATATTCACGCATCCGAATGACAAGGGGCGAAAATTATTTCGATTCTAACATGATTTGAACAATATTTAGCAATTGTAATGAGAACTATAGTTTATCTTGTTCCACTCAGAATCGGGACTATTTTTTGCGTTGTTTATTAGGAAGTTTAACAACGATAATTATGTTATCTATAGAAAATTAGCGAGTATCATGTTAGAATGTATATTAAAATATTGAAACGACTTATTTGAAAAATTAGGAAATTACATTAAAAGTCACGCGCGCGCATAACGCGCCGACACTTATCTTAATTTTACCTTATTTCTATGCCATAAATGTGGATGTATACTCTTCACGGTGTGACAATTCAAAATAGCACAGCACCAATCATGCATGATTCTGTTTAAACAGTACAACAAAAGAAAGATGCGTCTTAATCTCACAAAATGCGATTCCAACTATGGAAAATCAAGTCAATAAACACCGGTCACGTGACCAGATCACTTGATGACATTTACTGCCTTAATGCGAGATAAACCTTTGACAACAAAAAGCATTGAAGTTCCAGAAACGATGCCACAATCTGTAGAATACATCTACATTAATTGAACAGTTAATTAGACAAAGGAAAATGTCTCAACTAAAGTGGACACTCCGGCCTTAATTGCATCGTTTGATATGAAAGGACCAATTTCCGCATTCATCTGCCTCTATGACAATTCGTTTTGCTACAAAATGAACAAACGATTTGATCGTAGTAGCTTGTATCTTAACCCATTCGTTTTACAGCCCTCGATCCATAGCGGGCATTAAAAATTCATGAAGCGGTGATATCCAGTGAAAAGAACTTGTATGGCAATGATAGAAAGTTAATTCCAAATGGTAATGATTGTCGAGCATTCTGATTGGACGAGGGCGGTGCGGAGGCGGTGCTAAGATGGAATTAAGCGTATCATGGCCACACGATGTTTTACAGTTTCGCTAAAATAAAATCATGACAACTCACTTAAACGCATTAACCACCCGGTATAGCAACAAATATATTTACTCAGTCGCCGTATGATTTTAATACACTTTGTTATGAACTGTTAGTGCACGTTTAATTCGGCTTGCTGAAGATACAGAGACATAAAGCTTTTGGTATGTAGATTGTAGTATTTAATATATTGTTATTAACGATATAGTAAATAACACATAGTAATACAAGTGAAATACAAATATATATTATCGTTACATGTTATTAATTATTTATACAACATTTTAATAACGACTTATCAAAATAGTTGTTAAATCGATATAATTAGATAATGTATATCTGTCAGCAACAATTATTACATTAATAACAACGTACATCTGTACATTAAGGTAGATAATGTATAAAATTCAGTAACCATAATACAGATAACATGTTACAAATGTGATTTGTGTAAATACAGCACATACTAATAGTAACTGCAATTTGTATATTGTCATTGTCACATATATATCACATATATGTATACGGAATTAATACACTGTGATACACGAAGCGCAAGCAGCATGGCACACAGTAATAAAATAAATATTTGATATTATTAAATACTTGTATATAGATTTCCATTACTGTACTGAAAATATTAATAGCATAATTACGAAGAGCTCATTTACTGTATTGTACCAAAGAAAATGACAAGTTTTGAACAATCGTCTTAGCTAGGTGTTCAACAAACATCTTAACTGTTATCTGTCTAAGACTTTGTTACAAATGCGAAAATAATAGCCGCATTGTTTTTTCGTGTGTAGGGCAGGTAGGCTTTGGGTGACATTTGTCGGCCTTACAGACTTCATGGGGGGTGTCTGAAAGGGCAAAGTCTCGTTTTCATTGTGTATTTATTATTCGTCATAAGATTGATAATTTTGTCATTTTCGTGAATCGTTGGTTTAGATTTACACACGCAGTTTTTACTGATAGTTTTATATTCGCAAATGGTTGGTATGTTTCAAATATACAATAAAGATAGACAAACAGAGAGACAGACAGGGTGTATCGTCTAAACAACATATTATTATATTATTATTATTATATATTATTATATTTACCATAATGTCAGTGTGCATTTTACAAACATCCGAATCGTTAAAACATAGGCTTATAAAACTTTGTATAAAAAGTATTTATACATGTACATTATAAATATGTATTAACCAAACATGGGGATGATCGTATTACATCTTTGTATTTAAAATTGGTAAACGTATAGAGAAATATGTAAGACTTAAACTTCAACACGAATCAAAAACTTGAATAAAGGTATAATCCATTAGTTGACACATACTTATAAATCAATAAAAATACATGTAATTTAAATGAAAATAAATCATATGATTGTCGTTCGTGTAAGGTGTTAGCAATACGAATGACATCAAAATTGTTTTGCTGTGCTCCATAAGGGTTATTGCATACTTCTTTGGGGTTATTGTCCGGGAAAAACAGAAACGTTTTTTACAATTAATTTACTTTATTTGTACCTTCAAGACTCGAGACCTACAAGTTTACCTGATTTTTGAGGATGTTTTGTGGCAAATAGTGTGGTAATATTTCATTTTAAATTACCGAGAATGAGCTTTTTGAAAATATTTAAATAGCAGGTGGAACGTCTAAATTCACAAAAAAAAATTAAAGTTTTATACTAATTTTACACAGGTACCTGTATTTGTTTAGAGCTTTGAGCACGGTTAAACATCTTTTGTGCGTCTACATTTTGGAGCCAAAATCTTAAAGACGCAGACGGCAAACGTGTTGGTCTTCTCAAAGGATTCTGATGTATGTTTTCAATAAAGAACAATTACTTTCGACGTGTCGCGGTGGCATAAATCAACGACAATCGCCTAATCACTTATTGGTGATCAAAGCTTAGCCTCTAAACACATAGCCAAGAAGCAAGTGCTGTGGTTAAAGGCGCAGTCCATAGAATATAATTCAATATAGCTTAAATTGACATGAGTTCTAATGAATGTGAATGACTTTTAATCGATCGGGAACCGTTTCTTATTTACGAAAGGCATTTTATAATATCTATGTTCGAAAACGCTTGGTACGAACGGAATATACACTAATAGTGTACATGCTGATTTACTTCAGAAGCATCACCAACTATCGCATACAGATAATTTTACGATAAAAAGTTACCAACACGTTATTATGTTGCCGATTTAATGCGTTTTTTTTTTGCATTTTGATCGGCAAGTGTCCATTAGAAACGATTTCTGCAAAGTTTTATTTTTATTGACATATTTCTGGACTGCTGCTTTAAAAAGGGGTAGTTGTAATTAATAAGTGTACTAATACTATGGTAATACATGTTCTATGTTAGTTCTTGTTTTAGTGATTGGGCAGTGAAAAAACGTAAAATTGTGTTAAGCCGAAGAAAGCATAGTAATAATAATACGAAATAAAATTGTCTGAACACATCTTGTTATGATATATTGTACGTATTCGAAAATATCTTAGTGGAAACACGATTAAAAAAATAAAATTATACTGATTGAATTGTATTAATATGAAGCAACAAAATCTGATTATTAAAACTACATTAATTACCCAATTTTAATGAGTTCCTGTTCTTTGTTTAACTTTATTGCCATTTATACGACCGAGAAATACTGCGATTTCGATTATGAAGAATAAGAGCAATATAACATTCTCCGTTTTTAAATAATATTATTTGTTTTATAGTAAACATATATAACGTGCAAAGACATGGACTTTATTTAAATGTGACGATTCAAACTGACATACGCATGCGTTGTCTAGAGTCAATCTAATGGTGGTTATTTTGATATTAATATTTCAAAAGGTGCACATGATTATTGTATTCCTGAAATTCAAGAAACATCATACGGTTCAGCATTGTATGTCGTTACATAAGATGACAGAATAAGATATCTACATGAATTTGTTTTCAGCGTTTTTCGTCAGACTTCAACTCTTACTACAGTATCGACAAGATGCTTGATCTCATGTAATAGCTATTATAAACGATCAGTAAACAAAAACGGCTAAATACGTGTATTTTCGCTTCATTAACTTAGCACAATTAAAACATACATGGTTTACATACGTGGTGTGTAGTCTTCAACAATACGTAACCAAAGCTATCGCTTGGCCTACAAAAAGTACATTCCAACCGTAGCCTTATTATCTTCTTTTTTACCATTTCTCAAAATGTGAACTAAAACGTCCTCGTGTTGTATCTGTAAGAACAATCTAAATATGCATCTAAAAATGGACATTGACAATAAATCGTCGAATGTAAAGTTTATCAGTTTAGTTTTAGGTTGTAGTTTTGCGTTGATTAACATGCCATTTATATATATAGCATTTATGTAAATATTAATTTTTAATACGTTGGTGTGATTTAGGATTAATTGCAAAACAAAGAACATTTTAAAATAATTATGGCATTTCTAGACTTCTGAAAATGCCCTATTTTACGGCGTTTGCATTGGTGTCATTTAATGTTAATATACACTTACAAAAGGTGTTATATGATTAAATAACATTATTATCACATTTCACACACGTTGACTCGAAGTAATAATGTAATGTAACCTAATACTGTAACAAGCGCCGGTCGGATTTATGATATAAAATAAACTACTTTAAAGTTTATTGAACATATAAAATCAGTGTCGCTCAAGTTTGTATATCATTTTATAATTACGACTGAAACCCAAAATGCTTGACTAAGTACAGTATTAACCATTATTATAACCACAGAAAATCATCGCTACGTTATACGCTTGCTTTGTAAAACCATAAATATTTGTGGGTGATTGATATGTTGCCTATACATTTAACATAATAAAAATGTCATACTTTTAAGGGTTGGGTTTAAGGAGATGAACACTAGCGAAATTTAATAAATATTAAAAACATATATTTTGGGCCCATATTTACAAAGATTCTTAAGCCATTCTTAAGTTAAGTTGAAAATAAAACAAAATTAGATATTGTGTTTGTAACACTTTAAACTGCTTTGGAACATGTGCGTAACAAAGACTAGATATTAATATACTTGGAATCATGCTTTGGAACATGTGCGTAACAAAGACTAGATATTGGAACATGTGCGTAACAAAGACTAGATATTGGAACATGTGCGTAACAAAGACTAGATATTGGAACATGTGCGTAACAAAGACTAGATATTGGAACATGTGCGTAACAAAGACTAGATATTGGAACATGTGCGTAACAAAGACTAGATATTAATATACTTGGAATCATGCTACAACTGTTGTGTACAAATCGTAAATGTATGGTCTTGTCTAAAAATAAAAATATAAAATGTCTTAATTTATTTCTTTTCTTAATTTTCAACTAATATTTGTTTTTATAAATACCCATTCTGTATGTTTTAGGTATCTCCTTTTTCCTACAGGTGTTTTATTGAGGACAAACCAAATAATTGCGGTCTTGTTCATATTGTAAATTAGTAGTACCTTCATAGACTTTGTTGCCCTTATGCAAATGGATATTTTTGGAAATAAAATTTTACGACCAAAGTATTATTACTTATATAACAAACAGAAGTATATAAATGATACATTATCGGTACATTTACGTGGTGTGCATATTCATCAAAAATAGTAAAAGTGTACACAATAAATACCTATTTGTGTTATCGTTTCTCGGAAACGACATACAAAGCAAACTAAAATAGAAAACATAAGAAACCCGGGCTTAATGCAATTGCGTAAAGTATCGTTCCCGATCAGCCTGTGCAGTCCGCACGGGCAAATCCAGGACGACACTTTCCGCTTTTATACTATTTTCTGTTTCAAGGAAGTCTCTTCTAAACATAAATCCACTGTAGGCGAAAGATGTCTTTCTGGATTAACCTGTGCGGATTGCACAGGCGAATCCGGGACGACACTTTACGCATGTGCATTAAGCCCGGTTTGCCCACGACACGCCGCAATTATATTTAAAGAAAAAACAACGAAATAAAGCTCCATCTATGACAATAAAGCGAACGATTATCGGTGGCGTTTCAAGTGAAATGAAGAATTTTTAACTTAAAAAGGAAAACGTTAATCATGATGAAAACATTTTATTTGTATCAAATAAATCTAGATATACTTAATAAAATAGCAAATATGCATTAAAATGGTTTGTAAAAAAAACACACACACAAATGTACAGCCAGTAAGATTATAACGCCAAATTGTCTATAAATAAATGCGAACACCTAAAAGATATCGCACACTGATGTCGATTAATGCAAAGCATTCGATTTAATGTGTGTCCTAAGTAATACTAACTAGCTCATGTATGCGTGCATTTTAATGTGTCAGTCAAAGTGTAAAAACATTTTTGCAAACGTAATGTTTCGCCACGGTGGGTAGATACCGGGTGACTCATTCCTAAAACTTGTAAAGCGTCTCTTCTTAAACTGTCTTCTATTACAAAGCATGTACTATCTTTCTTGTTATCGAATTATATAAAATAATGGCGTGAGAACTACATGGTATTATTACCGATCGGGTTGACGCTGTTTGCTTTTTAAATTCCTCCTTACGAAAGTCATAAAACGTTACATTTCGTTGAGTAATATTTCAGGCGTTTTTCGGTTAATCGAAATGACGACTTCTTCGCAAGCTTTAGAGATAATTAATATTGTTGATCCATGAAGTGTCTCCCAAAATTGCTGTCCGCCAAGGAGGCTAATGGCTTACTAATTTCGAATAAATATTTCAATTACCAGGTATTTCACAAACGATTTTCTTTCGAAATTACACTATAAAGTTCAAACGGAACAATCGTCTTTCTCTTTAAGGATGAAAGCTTAAATTGGCGAGAAATTGCTTTAATTGGCCGCCGTCGCGAAAAAGTATTCTTTTAAGTGAAACATTTAAAAGTAGTACCCAATGAGTAATACTAAAGAGTCACCGAAATAAGCTCTTTAAAGTATAATCGTTAGAACGTTTAAGGTAAATTGGTAATATTGCTAATAATTGGTGTTTTGAATGTTTAAGTATGTGATTTTAGGTAGAGATTAGATCGTAACGCCTTCCACAAGGGTCTATGTACTCTCGTATACATGTAGGCAAACCGGTTTGGCACAAGCATCTTTTGATAGGCATAAGATATAGTTGTGACTTCTTTGAAGTACATTTCATTGCTCTATTACACGTTCAATACAAGTCAAGTTTTTTTAATATTATTATTATCAAATATCTTGAAAAATAATCTCTTTATTATTCTTTAAGATCTCAGTGACGATATCAATGTGACCAACTTGTGTTACACTGAATGATAATATAAATTTACATTTTAAATTTAAAATGTAAATATACAAACGTAATCTTAAATGTGATATATCATGTGAAAGTAAATGTTCATGCACGTAAATACTACAAAGGCCCCGTTTCATTGTTTTACGCATCATAGTTTGGCATCAATAAAATGTACGTTGAATTCTTTATGTGGAGTCATTAAACAGTCTTGAAAATCGTCTTTAAATTAGCTAATACAACCGTTGTACTAAGACAAGTTCAAAGGAATCTTCATTTCGTTAAGACAGTAAGTGTGGCGTGACTAGCAGTCAGCTATATCCGTAACAAGTTATACGATATTATTCCAATAGAAGATACACTTGGAAACAATTTCCTGATAAAAACTTGAGAAATCGTAAAATGGGTTTTACATGTGAGTGTGAAATGCAATCATCGGGCTAATGAACGTAACATGCAGTCGCGTGCGCTGAGAAACACATTTAGGAATGTACCTCTGGTGTCCTTAGTAACATGACACGTTTCTAAACGTCTTAACTTACGACAAGTAAATAAGTCCAACATGTTAGTTTATGTTTGAAGGGCTTACATGGATTGGATAGCACTTGGTAGTAACATGCGGTTGATGTGTTTATTTTCGATATTATATATGGTGATGGCTAAGGTTGTATATACTGAGGACAAATAAATTTCATATTAATTTTAGTTTAGTTTTTATTTTCTCTGTATATTATATTGTAAATACTCGTATATATTTATATGTCTGTATATTTTCAAACAAAGTTTTAATCTGCATGTGTTACTGATTTGCATCAATGTAATGTAAGAATACATGGCGATAATTATATATCTCTAGTAGATTATCTGAACGTCATTGTATTTTTGTCAATACATTTTTCCTTCATCCTTTTTTTGCATCCTTTATTTGTACTTGCCCGTTCGTGCATACAGATACAAATTACAACTTAAACAGATAGCTGTATACTCGTGGGCTTAGGGCAAGTAAGTTATTTGGTACATTGATGAAAAGGCACGCAGAAGGGCCCTGTACGTGAATCGGTCTTTGTCCTTGTTAGTGTCCTTATGAGACGTCTTGGTTGGCCGTCCACTTGATCGAATTTTGTCCTTGTAAGTGTCATTACGAGACGTCATGGTTGGCCGTCTCCTTGATTGGTCTTTGTCATTGTTAGTGTCCTTATTAGACGCCTTGGTTGGCAGCTTCCTTGATTGGTCTTTGTCCTTGTTAGTGTCCTTATGAGAAGCCTTGGTTGGCCGTCTCCTTGATCGGTCTTTGTCTTTTGTTAGTGTCCTTATGAGACGCCTTGGTTGGCCATCTCCTTGATCGGTCTTTGTCCTTGTCAGTGTCCTTATGAGACGCCTTTGTTGGCCGTCTCCTTGATTGGTCTTTGTCCTCGTTAGTGTCCTTATGAGACGCCTTGGTTGGTCTCTCCTTGATCGGTCTTTGTCCTTATTAGTGTCCTAATGAGACGTCTTGGTTGGCCGTCTCCTTGATCGGTCTTTGTCCTTGTTAGTGCCCTTATGCGACGTCTTGGTTGGTATCTCCTTGATCGGTCTTTGTCCTTGTTAGTGTCCTTATGAATCGTCTTGGTTGGCCGTCTCCTTGATCGGTCTTTGGTCTTGTTAGTGTCCTTATGAGACGCCTTGGTTGGCCGTCTCCTTGATTGGTCTTTGTCTTTTGTTAGTGTCCTTATGAGACGCCTTGGTTGGTCTCTCCTTGATTGGTCTTTGTCCTTGTTAGTGTCCTTATGAGACGACTTGGTTGGCCGTCTCCTTGATTGGTCTTTGTCTTTGTTAGTGTCTTTATGATACGTCTTGTTGGTCATTCCTTGATCGGTGTTTGTCCGTGTTAGTGTCCTTATGAACGTCTTGGTTAGCCGTCTCCTTGATTGGTCTTGGTCCTTGTTAGTGTCGTTATGAGACGTCTTGGTTGGTCTCTCCTTTATCGGTGTATGTCCATGTTAGTGTCCTTATGAAACATCTTGGTTGGCCGTCTCCGTGATCGGACTTTGTCATTGTTAGTGTCCTTAAGAGACGCCTTAGTTGGCCGCCTCCTTGATTGGTCTTTGTCCTTGCTAGTGTCCTTATGATACACCTTGGTTGGTCTCTCCTTGATTTGTCTTTGTCCTTGTTAGTGTCCTTATGAGACGCATTGGTTGATCTCTCCTTGATTTGTCTTTGTCCTTGTTAGTGTCTTTATGAGACGCCTTGGGTGGTCTCTCCTTGACCTGTCTTTGTCCTTGTTAGTGTCCTTATGAGACGCCTTGGTTGGTCTCTCCTTAATTGGTCTTTGTCCTTGTTAGTATCCTTATTAGTCGCCTTGGTTGGCCAACTCCTTGATTGGTCTTTGTCCTTTGTTAGTGTCTTTATGAGACGCCTTGGTTGGCCGTCTCCTTGATTGGTCTTTGTCCTTGTTAGTGTTCGTATGAAACGTCTTGGTTGGTCTCTCCTTGATCGGTCCTTGTCCTTGATAGTGTCCATATGAAACGTCTTGGTTGGTCTCTCCTTGATCTGTCTTTGTCCATGTTAGTGTTCGTATGAAACGTCCTGCTTGGTCTCTCCTTGATCGGTCCTTGTCCTTGATAGTGTCCTTATGAAACGTCTTGGTTGGTCTCTCCTTGATCTGTCTTTGACCTTGTTTGTGTCCTTATGAAACGTCTTTGTTAGTCTCTCCTTGATCGGTCTTTGTCCTTGTTAGTGTCCTTATGAAACGTCTTGGTTGGCCGTCTCCTTGATTGGTCTTTGTCCTTGTTAGTGTCCTTATGAGACGCCTCGGTTGGTCTCTCCTTGATCGGTGTTTGTCCTTGTTAGTGTCCGTATGAGACGTCTTGGTTGGTCTCTCCTTGATCGGTCTTTGTCCTTGTTAGTGTCCTTATGAATCGTCTTGGTTGGCCGTCTCCTTGATCGGTCTTTGTCCTTGTTAGTGTCCTTATGAAACGTCTTGGTTGGTCTCTCGTTGATAGATATTTGTCCTTGTTAATGTCCTTATGAAACGTCTTGGTTGACCTCTCCTTGATCGGCCTTTGTCTTTCTTAGTGTCCGTATCAAACGTCTTAAATGGCCGTCTCCTTTATCAGTCTTTTTCCTTGGTAGTATCCTTATGAGACCCCTGGAATGGCCATCTCCTTGATCGGTCTTTGTCCTTGTTAGTGTCCTTATGAAACGTCTTGGTTTGTCTCTCCTTGATCGGTCTTTGTCCTTGTTAATGTCCTTATGAAACGTCTTGGTTGACCTCTCCTTGATCGGCCATTGTCTTTCTTAGTGTCCGTATCAAACGTCTTAATTGGCCGTCTCCTTTATCAGTCTTTGTCCTTGGTAGTATCCTTATGAGACGCCTGGAATGGCCATATCCTTGATCGGTCTTTGTCCTTGTTAGTGTCCTTATGAAACTTCTTGGTTTGTCTCTCCTTGATCTGTCTTTGTGCTTGTTAGTGTCCTTATGACGTCTTGGTTGGTCTCTCCTTGATCGGTCTTTGTCCTTGTTTGTGTCTTTATGAAACGTCTTGGTTGGTCGTCTCCATGATCGGTCTTTGTCCTTGTTAGTGTCCTTATGAAATGTCTTGGTTGGCCGTCTCCTTGATTGGTCTTTGTCCTTGTTAGTGTCCTTATGAAACGTTTTGGTTGGTCTCTCCTTGATTGGTCTTTGTCCTTGTTAGTGTCCTTATGATACGTCTTGGTTGGCCGTCTCCTTGATTGGTCTTTTGTCCTTGTTAATATCCTTATGAAACGTCTTGATTGGCCCTCTCCTTGTACGGAAATTGTAGTGGGTTTAGGAATTTCACCACTGGGTTTGTCAATCGCATGGGTTACCAATTAATTAAAGATCAGTTACCTGCTTTTTGATGCGATTTTACCATTGTCGTATGATCTTTTATTTTACAGGACTGCAGTTGTTCTAACCTGGAAAATTGAAAACGGAAGAACATACCGAATTTAACCAGTATGCCCCACACAGGTAACTGCGATTACTATTTTGTTTTGTTTGCACGTTATTATTTCGAATAAGCCATAGTGTTTATTAATTTAATTGTCAACAAGAACCAGTAATATACATGGGGTAATTATGATTACCATTTTTTGGGACGTTATTATTTCGAATAAACCATAGTGTTTGTTTGTCAACAAGAACCCATAATATACATGTGTGTCTTATTTGGTCGATGGAAATTTTCAAATAAAAACACGCATGAATATCGTTAACATCTTTATAGACACCGCTTGGTTTGAGTGTTTCATACACAAAGCACAATACTAGTTTTGCGGAAGTAAATGAGTTCGTTTCAACAGCTTGTCCTAATTTAATTATTTGATAACATATTTACGCACTTTAAGTCAATAAATTCAGATATACCTTTGTATAAACATTGATTTACAAAATACAAATAATAATTCTTCGCATGCTGCATGTTGTATGCCCAATTTCATAAACTAAACAAAAATAAAGATTTCAAATACAGACCTTTGCAAGACATATGTGTGATTTAAACGTATATCTAAGTTGTATAAATACTTACGAATGATGCAAATGTGGACCCATGTTCTCCCCATTCTCATGGGTGCAAAATTGGCCCAAAGCATCAACATACTCATGGTTGATGCAAAAATAGGCCCAAGTCTCCACATACTAATGGGTGACGCAAAGATAGGCCCAATTTAGTCGCCACGTACTCACGAATGATGCAAATATAGACCCAAGTCTCCCCATACTCATGGGTGACGCAGAGATTGGACCAAAGTCTACCCATACTCATGGATGATGCAAAATAGGCCCAGTCTTTACATTCTCATTGGTAATGCAAATAGGTCCAAGTATCCACTCGGGAGCGGAAGGACCTCATAAACTTCGAAATACACACTCAAACACACACAAATATTGGTCCAAATGGGTGATGCAAATAAACGCCCAAGTCTCTCCTTAGTGATGAAAGATGATATTTTGGTCTCGGTTATTCACACACCAACACGTGTTGCAAATGTTGGCCTATGTACTGTGATATAAATATTACTTACAGATACCTTCATAAAATATAGTAAGGGTGTGATTTTATTCAAACAACTTGATATATCGGATAGAGAGTCTGGGTTCCGCAATCAGGCGCCGGATATATTACTTTATGTCGCGCTTATTCACAATGTAAGCCGAAATGATTTGATGATTATACAATAGCTAAAATTACGATAAGTGAAAACAATTGCTAATAAATTTAGTATTTAATTAACTTTATTCCGTGAAAACTTTCATCCTTTTCAAAGTATTATTTGAATGTCTTCATGGCAAAAAAAACTATTGTGACACACGTTTATCAGTTCATGTATTAATATAATGGAAAGCTAATCACGGAGTCTGTTTCAATTTAAAGTGATTTAATGAAATAAATAAAAGACGATAAATCACACCTTGCAACACTGGCAACTGATAGCACTATTAATACAGCTCGAGAATGAATAAACGTGTATCTAAATTTTAAAAAAATGCAATGTGTTACACGCAATTGCGCACTGATGGCATTGCTTATGACAATTAATTTGTATAATTAACATCTAAATAACCGCCGCAGTTTGATCGTAAAGAAAGAAACTATGAGACAGTAACCCATTGAGATACTAATCTCTAAAGGCTTTTCTATTTTCCGGGGCGTGCATCAATTCAAATTATCCCAAGTATTGCAAATAATGCTTAATTTCACACATCACGCATTTATTCTGTAAGCATATTAAAACAATTTCAAAATTCAATTTATCGCTTTCAGACCCTTTTATGAAATGTGGCTTATATCAACGCAGTATCGCCAACGTTTGTATAAAAGGTGACAAATTTCATAACTATCAAACGATCGAAACAAAAGTTCAGAAAACTCTTCAACCATGCATTAATGCGAATTGAAATATACATTTAGTTTGATTAATGTATGATATGTTGATTTATTGATTTATGAACATAATATAATTAAATCATCATGTTTTTTATTGTATTCAATTTCAAAAATGTGTTTGATATGTTTGTTAATTTGTAAATTTATTATTTGATTGTGAACTGATTGTTATCAAGCATTAATAATTGATATTCGTTTAAACTTACGTATTTATACGTGTATTTGAGAAAATGAAAATTAAAAAAATATGTAACTTAATGTTACATATTGGCGAATTATCAACAATAATGCTATATTTCACAGTCATTAACAAAACGTGTTTATTATACACGATAACGTCACCATTGATATGTATGCATTGTAACGCCGCATATGCACGTCGCCGTATAAACGCGACCGGTTTCGTGTTTTCGTTAATTTTCAACGCCTGAAAATGACCACGTTTTTGCGGTATGGAGGCACATTTGTGGCCCATAAACAATACCAATATACGTACGATAGTGTTTAGCAACAAAGTTAAAGGAGGGGGGGGGGGGCGGAAACAGCGTGTCTCTATTTTCGTCCATATGTCCGTCTGTCTTTACACACAATTTTCTTTACTATTCTTCTCTAACCCACAAATGAAATAAAATGAAGTGTACATATGTATACTCCAATGGGGATTCCGTTAACAAATATAACGTAGGTGTGCACTGTTTGCTTATTTCAAATATTTACACAAACTACACGCTTCTCCGAAACACGTGGCCAAGAGTTAACGAGGCCTTAAAGAGGTAATCATTAGCAAAAATGTTTATAAGTAAGCCTTTAGATTCTAGTATAAGGATATCAAGATTGGTTAATGATTTAAATCATTGAGAGTTTTTTTTATAAGTGTTACATATTTTTCTGAGGTAGCTAGAATGTGTACGTTATTTTTGTTTTTATTTTAATCTGCTTCTTTAAAATTGATAATCGGCGAATAATTGTGCCGAATGTTAACAATACAACTACAGAATCTCCTCATCTATTTGATATGTAATCGATCCAGTCCTTTTGAAAATGGTCGCGTATTGGTCCTAAATGTTGCGCAGATGCGAATTGAGCAAAAACGCGGATTTTGCAACGCCATTTTGTAAACCGGGAAGGCGCGTGAAAGTACCATCGCCTCAAATGTGAACAAATATAATCACACGAAATATATTTGACGCAGATTAAAAACCTTTCCGTAAAACATCCGTATTCGTTACCAGATCGACGCGATTGTACCCGCCAAGTTCTTGGACGGGATCTTTAACATCGTTAAATATCAATATTAATATGTGACTTTGCCATTTTAACCCCGGGGCGCTCCGCTTTTATGATGTTTATGATTTAAATTTAATTCGCGCTGAACCATTGTAGCAATTGGAGAAATGTTTTATGTCTGATTGAAATTCGATTTAACCTTTTAATCAAAAGATTATTTCACTGTCCAATTCTGGATCGGTAGCTGTGTTAGCTGATTTTTATTTGGACGGTTAATGCACCCAGGACGGTTCTGTAGTTTTTGCTCCAAAAGAATTAACATATGTGATCCCTTAATTAAAATTTATCCTAATTCGATTTAGGATTTGTGGGAATCGCGAATGATCCATTTAATTGATAACAATTTTTCACCTTTAATTGTACGTACTCACCATCTGCAGTCGGTTGTTTTCTCTCTGAAATCATATTTGTTGATAGTAATATTTATTGAGATTGATATAACTAATAAAATGTAAAATAAAATATTCATTAACCACAGCTTAATGGTAATGTGAACTATTTATAACTTGAAGCAACTGTTTTGTCAGTTTATAAACACATATAAAATAATCACTTGCAAGATATTAATGGATTAAGCGAAACATTTTGAGATAACACGATGGTACGATGACGATGACACGATAGTACGATCCTGATGGTACGATGATACGATGATGATGCCACGATGATACGATGGTGCGATAACGATGGCACGAAGGTACGATGGCGATGGTGCGATGGTACGATGACGACAGTACGATATTATATCGCACTATAACTATCGTGTCATCACAATCAGCGCGCTATCACCATCGTACCATCGCAAAATCGTCATCGTACCATTTTTTTTATCGTTATCGTACCATCTTGCCATCGTGTCATCGTCATCGAACCATCATCGTGGTACCATCGTGTCATCGTGCCATCGTGGTTAAGATTTCTATTCAAATTCGCGATGGCCCTAACGTCCGTGAATGTTCATAAACAAATTTTAAGATAGGAAAAGTAGAGAAAAATGTGTGTAAGGACATACAGGCTGACGGACGGACGGAGGGACAAACAGATAGACAGACAGTTTCTGGTATCCTCCCTCCCGCTAATCATTGTTGTGAGGGGTATATTAACATCCACACACTATCGCACCGTGTCTCGTATATTGGTATTGGTATGCGGTGTTAGTATGTGCCTTTTTGCCACATAAACCAGTTCATGGTTATGCCTTGAAAATTACTGCATAAACAAAACTGGTCACGTTTTCACATAATTATTTTATATATAAAAATATAACAATTCACTGAATAAAAACATATACATTCAGAAACACACTATACGTCTTTATCTTTATTTTATATTTATAATTGAATTAATTCATCATTTTTCAACCTTCACTGTTCATATAAACATATTAGGCGTGTCGTGGGAAACCCGGGCTTAATGCGCGTGCGTAAAGTGTCGTCCGGATCAGCCTGTGCAGTCCGCACAGGCTAATCCGGGACGACGCTTTCCGCCTACAGTAGATAAATCCGGGTTTCCCACGACACGCCTCATTTTATTTTAAAGGGGTTAATAGCATAACTTCGATACCGTACAAACAATGTGTGTTGAAAAACATCGTGTGTGCGATGTCGTGCGTACTGTTTCATTTAAGGTATGTTAATTGTCATTTACTTATGAATACGATGTACTAACGTACAAGTCTGAATAAACTGACTGCCTGTCCTTCTGTTAGTCCGTAATAACAAATATAAACACATTTCAGTTACTGTGTTCATATTTACTACATTCCATAAGCATTATGAACAATCTTTAACGGATCGAAGCAACAAGGTACGAATGTTTCTAAAAAGATACGAACACATGTGCTGTCTATATTTATTAAAAATTCCTAAAACTAAATATCAATAAAAATTATTACTTATATATAGCAATTGAAAAAAAAAGAAATAACTTACGCAGTGCTGGAGCACGGCAGACAGATTTTTTTCAGAAAGTGCGACGAATTTCCGTCTTTAAGTTAAGTACGATCGAACAACAACAACGAACATAATCAAATGAATCTTAATTAACGAAAAGAAGAAAATTAAAGAAAATATCTCATGACATGGAAAAAATAACACTAAATTATGTCCAGTACAGAATACTTCCGATAAAATATGTTGGTTTTTTTTTCTACCGCCGAGATAGAAAAAAACAACAACACTTACCAGTATCTAATCTTACCCTTAAACATCGATTTAATTTCAAACTGTAAAGCAATATGGGGAAATTTATTATTACACTTTTTAAAGCTTTAGGAAATATTTATTGAGTCTATCAAACGACGGATGCTTTTAAGATGTTTGGAGATTTCATTCTTCGCGTGTAATAAGTAGAACTGATAATCTAGATAATCGAAAATGTAGATACGCTCAAATTGATTATTAAACTTAATAATGCGTTTAAATGCAGCAAATCGAGTCGATAATCGACGGATAAGCTTAGTTATGAACGCATTTTAGCAACGTAAAAGCTATTTAATGATGAATAAATAAGTCTGAAATTGCACGTATCTAATCGCTTTTTATCACTCAGATTTGTTAATGATAGCTTTAGAGAAAAATGGGTACCCGGTAAACCAAGATTTATCGTGTAATTTCATCTATGATATGCTTAAAAATCGGAAAATGTGAATTGTAATTAAATCTGTTCTTACTTTCCGTGAAGTGAAGTTCGTATTAGAACATAGGCAACGATATGATGTTTAGATACCTACATTTTTAGATACCTTTAATTTAATTTCATGTTCCAGCTGCAATCATTTTGAATGAGATACAACATATCAATCGAGACGTTTTATATTACATAAAATCGTACATTTCTCAATGAGATTCTTTATTCAATTATTTAAATAATTAAATTGATAAATTAAATAAATTAAATGCTTACTTTAAATTCATATCATCATTATTAATGCTAGTTCAAATGGACCAAAAAAGAGACACATTATTATTATTCACGTTACTGTTTGTTATGTTATTGGTTTTATTTGTTGTTTTGTTTGTGTGTGTGTGTTTTTTTTTTTAACGAAATACATATTTTTATACTTATGCATGTTCATTCTTTGCATAAGACGCCGTTATTTTTTGTTCTATTTCTTGTTCAAATTATTCGGGGCCACACAAAGGTAAAAGGTACATTGCAAGTTATATAATAACGTGTGCGTCCACTTCAGGTCAGACGGGTGTCAACCAGCTGGGGGGAGTGTTCGTCAACGGCCGCCCACTGCCGGACCACGTGAGACGCCGCATCGTGGAGCTCGCGCACATGGGCGTCCGTCCGTGCGACATCTCGCGGCAGCTGCTCGTGTCTCACGGCTGCGTGAGCAAGATACTCACCCGCTACTATGAGACCGGTTCCATCAAACCAGGTTCCATAGGAGGAAATAAGCCAAAAGTGAGTTGAATGAAAAAGAGTATATCGCCCCCGAAAGCCAGAAAGGACTATCAGCCTTTTTTGCACATATGCTGATGACACCTTCTGGCTTTCAAGGGACGGTATGTATTTTAACTTATTACTAGTGTGCTTGTAAAGAGATGACATATAGCCAACATGTATTGTATTTACTAACCTTTAAAATGCCTAAAATAAATAAATAAATGAATACATAAATAAATGAATAAATAAATAAATAAATAAATAAATAAATAAATAAATAAATAAATAAATAAATAAATAAATTAATAAATAAATTAATAAATTAATAAATAAATAAATAAATAAATAAAACGTTCGTTAAAATTACAGCAAGTTGCAACACCACACGTTGTTCGCAAGATACTTCAGTTGAAAAAGGACAACCCGTCTATATTTGCCTGGGAGATCCGCGACTATCTTCTCTCCCAGAGAATATGTGATGACCAATCCATCCCCAGCATCAGCTCCATAAACCGGATATTACGTAACACCGGGGCGTTCAACAGCGACGGCGTCCTAACGGAGATGTCCCCGATGCTCTATGCGCCTTTCAGCGCCCCGGCACTACAGGCCTTGTACCAAAGACATCATCCATCCGCCATATATCCACTCAGCATCCCGGGTCTGTCGTACCCGCGCCTCGTGCAGCCTCTGACGCCTCTGGAGCCGGGAGAGCTCCCCGGGGACTCCTTATCCACCACCGACAGATCATCATCAGGCAGCGGCATCCCGGTTGGCGACGTAGCGACCCACAGCTCCCGGAAACGACACGTCTCAGACGAGAACGCGAGGAAAGCCCCCGGCAAACGACAGAAAGTTGAACGACTTCAAACAGACGGGGATAGTGGCGACAAACAAACACCGGAGATAACAAAAGGTATCGTTTTATATCAGCATTAATGGCCGATTACTGTAATTGCCTGTAAATTATTAATGAATACAGACGGATTCGTTTCCAGCATAATTCGTTTGTATGGTACCGTGCGAGTTTAAGTAGAGATACAGTAATGATAGGGGAGTGCTGGACCAATTCGCTTCAATTGCTGCTGCTAGGGTCACAGACATTGAAAAGGCGTGAAATTCGAGAGCTGTTATTTAGAAGATTTAAATGCTGGGAATTGATAACCTGGCCTTAACGGAGTCTGAGTTCGACATTCTATTCTGGCACATGCAATGGGTGAACTGAATGTCTCGTGCGTTTTATAGACTTATATAGAAATCATATTTTAGTTGAATTTACTTCTTTAGAACTACAAATAAAGGTACCAGCACATTTTAGTAGGCTACACAATTTCAGTATATTTTATTGGTGGAGAGAGTCTGTAGAAAAGTATGTATCCAAGTGGAAATAAAAATAAAAATAAGTACCTGTTCACGCATTAGGAAATTGACAATTTCAAAATTATCCATTTAAGGAATTTGTGAAACAGCAATAGACTGTATTGATAACCTATAAGCAGTATGTCTCGCAATATTGATCAGTATATATCGCCTTTCCATATTAACAAATCATTGGCGATTACTTATTGCCATGGATTTTAAGTATCAAAGGGTATCACGGCAGGTTCGTTTGGTACAGATTAATAGCTTAACTAAATACACGGGTTGTTATTTTCAAATTAAAACCACAAGTGAAAATTATTACCCGTGTGCCTGTGAACATTTTGTGGATATTACATAGCTGACAACGTCTTCGACAAACGAAATAAACCAGATAAATTATGCGATATTGGTTGTTAATAAACCACCATGATACAGCGTGTTTGATGGTTATGGAAATTTCGTTTGTGGTCTATACAATGTAACATATTGGATAAAATACAGCACAATTTTTGATACACGCTAGTGATGAATTTCTGAACACGTGTATACGCATTGAATAGTTTAAATCGAAAATTTCTAAGAAAGGTCCTAACAGTCAGAAAATCTACAAACTTAGATGGCATTTATGGTGAATTGGGTAGATACCCAATGTACGTAAAACGTCAGTTAATATTAGTTAAATACTGGATAAAAATCATGAATCCAAGTAATACCTTATTAACCAAAAATACATATAACTTGCTTAAGAATGATGCAGACAATAATAATACATATGCCGGTAAGAACTGGGCTTATCAAATTAAAGTACTGCTAGACCACATTGGACTATCTAGAATATGGTTACAACAGCATACGTATACACCTAACGAATACGACCTGAAAATAATATCAGACCGCATCTTAGATATATACAGACAGACCTGGTATTCGAATAGAAATAATTCAGGTAGGCTAGCAGCTTATCGACATTTTAAACATGACTTCGTAACCGAAAAATATTTTAAATGCATTAATGACAATAAATTTAGAGTTGCTCTTACACAGTTTAGACTCTCGGCACATAACTTAGCCATAGAAAAAGGCCGTCATAAACATATTCCAAAGGAACATAGAAAATGTGTATACTGTTATATGAATGTTATAGAAAGCGAATTTCATTTCTTATTAGTATGTCTCTTATACAAGGAAATTAGACAACACTATCTGAAACCGTACTTTTGTCACTGGCCAATATTAAACAAATTTGAAATCCTAATGACGTCAAAATCTCCGAAAGTAGTAAACAATATATCGAAATATATCTTTTTTGCTCTTAAATTAAGATCGACTGTACACGCAACATATGTCTACCAATTTCTGACGTTTCTGCGTTTGTATGTTTATACTTTACACAATAATTAGTATCTATGTATTAAATGTACACTGACATTAATATTTTTGTATCAATTCTTGAAATTCCTCTTTTCGTTTGTTTATACCTTTTACAATAATAAGCTACCCATGTATTTAATGTTTACCGACATTAATAATTTATTGTACCAATTTTTTGGACATTCCTCCTTGTGTACGTCAATATTTTAGGCAATAACTAACTATATCCGTGTATTAAATGCCTAGACTGACATTAATGAGGTTAATTGTCTTGGTTTTGGATACTATTTTTGACCATTTACATGAGTGTTGTTCTTCCCAAATATATGTACAATGTCTTTGCTTTCTCACCAATATATTGTATGTATAGGCTATAAATGTGCAATATGCTGTTTAATGCCTAATAAAGATTATGTATTATGTATGTATGAATAGTTTATGAGGACCTTCCGCGCGCCGAAGCAGCATTTGTGTCAATCAGGAGTGTGTCCTTTTGACCGTCGATAATTTGCTTTTGAAACAGCCAAAAATGTGTGGCGAACTTGAATTGTATAGATACAATCTCCAGTTATTAAATTATACTGCATGCAGAAGAATTGTTGATGTCGTATTAGGCTTTGGGAAATCAAAATACAGTTTTTACATTAATATTAAAAACGCAGTGTTTAAGAATGTCAACGAGGACCTGAAAGAGAAATATTTCATAATTTACAATTTGTATAACCTTGAAAATCGATTTTTAGCATTTTACAATAAACCGAAAACAGAAAACACTTGTCTTTCTTTGTCTGTAGCAAGTTGATATTTCGGTCTAAGGTCACACAGTAGAAACAAAAGGCACTACGCGCACAGAGAAGAATTTACGATTGGAAACTTATAGTTGCCCACGCAGGTGTTTCTCCAGCACTTAAAGACTGTAACTGTCACATTTGACAAACTCAAAGATTGAGTCCCCAAATGCATCCACGCTAAACTCTCGTTTACGGCTCTTAATCCTTATCGTTTTTGGTTTTCTTAGATTTCCCCCGGCTTTTGTTGCGAGCGCGGACATATTTATTATACGTCATGAAACTTAAATGACCAATAAAATCGAGTCTCGTTTCTACGTATTAGTTATCTATGACGAACATGGTGTTTACAGTTAATTTAGAGACGACGATACTTTAAATCGCTACTTTACCCTAGGCCACCTGTTTATTTAGATACTAGATACGTCTAAATGGACATCCAACATAGAACATTTGCGAGTTATTTTCTTCGCATGAAAGCCAAATTAAGTAAACATACAATTTCGCTGTGATTTACGAGCTAATTTTGATAGACTCTAGTCGTGATATGATACAGTGGTTTAGGGTTAGAAATTACACGTAACTGTTCAGAAGAATGTGTTTCTCTTTTATATAAAGCTCAATCTATTGGAGACCTATATCCCATACTCTAAAATTGTATTTGATTTTAGTTCAATGTTTTTGTTAAAATGTATGCTTATACTGCAGATTCTGAAAAACATTACAATGTTTCCAACTGAGAAGTAAGTCAGCAGCTTCCCAGATCGACTCGTATGATTCTTAAAACGAATGAATGATATTTGTTGATAAAAGGAAAGAATTTTCAATACAGTTAAAGAACATTGGCGTGTACATGAAAGCTCAGAAAAACGATTCGCAAATAAACGAACTGCGTGTTAAGATTGATCGCCATCGCTAAAATATTTCATTTAACATACGAATATTGTCATTAAATATATCATCATATTTCAAGACGTCTAGCGCAGTGCTAAAAACAATGTGAACAACATTTATAGATTACTCAGTAATAAAATTCCATCAGATAGCTTCCTTCAGTGAAGACAATTGCGTCACAATCTTTGACATTCAAGACTTTATTATCAGTTATTTGATCGGAACCACGAGACGCCCTGTTTTATAGACACCAAACTCACAGCTTTGGTAAATAATCGGCCGGATCCCCTCATTTAGCGACGCCGCGCATGAATATTTAATGTACTATTTTGCAAGTAGTCCTGTTAATTGCACTCATTAATCCATCAATCGAGGGAATCTTCTAGGCCTTTAGCGATGTAATTAATAATAGAATACTAGCGAGAGAAAATCTTCGAATAACAGAAGGGTCCGCAAAACTGCAAGGGTATTTAGCATTTATACACATTTCGATTATGCCGTTCACATGGCTTAAAGGGCCTATGTCGTCGAAAAATTGGATTCCTATTACACTATAAAATATATAATATCATAGAGGCGTGTGCAGGAAATAAACAAAACATAATATAATACACAATAAGACATTGATTTAAAAAAAATAGCAAAAAAGTCTAAAAAATTAAAACCCCACGCAGGGATCGAACTCACAACTTAGGAGTCATACGAATAAATGACAGTAGACAGCGCTTTAACCAACTGCGCTATCATGCTTGGTAAGAAGTAGAGTATAAACTATGATTATTTAAAATACTCACAATTATGACGTCAAAATGTAAACATGAAAAGGGCCAACTAAACAAAACCCATATTATAACTTGATTTTTATATCAGAATGCATGCACTCTTTTTTTTTCATTTTATATTCTCTGTTTTCATCATTATTAAATTTAAGTATTAATATCTGAATTTCAGAATTTTTTAAGAAAAAGACCCTTTGAGGCCCTTTTCGATGACATAGTCCCTTTAATATTTTGTTGAAATACACACTGAGTTTGTTGCCATGCACCACTCTCTGTAAGAAATTGTTGAATCAGTTTGCCGCAGTAACAATGTTCATATAAAAGAACCATATCGGCCAGTAAAATAAATGCATTTTGAGGGAGCACATATTTAAAACAAGCTAGCCAAATCTCCCTAGGGCCTTATGGTAAATAGCAAAATATCCTGCCGCCGTCCCAGGCTTTAGAAAGATTTGTTTTTCTTTTACCGGAAATCCCATTGTAAACGTAGTGTGAAATTGTATCTTTTATACGGAAGAAAATCACTTATATTTATACGGCTCACTTTCGTGGTTCACATAGGGGTAACGGACCTTATACTGGTGCCTAATCTAAACAGCAGTATTTTAACAAAAAAAACAACAATATCGGTTTCTTCTTTTAGATACGAGTGTGACAAGGCTGGGGTCGCAGGAAACACCGGCAGAAACAACCAAGGAACCGCGAGTGAAGACCATGTACTCTATTGAAGAATTAGTGAAGGACAATCGCAAATCACAAACCAACCTGCCCGCCGCACCCTCAGAATGCGAATCAACAAAGAGCGCGTTTCACGTTCACTCTTCAAGGGCGTCATTACCGGAGTTCGAGCTCTGGAAGCACCACCAGTTCTTGATACCCGGCATGTACGCGCTGCCATTGTCGCCCGCGTCGTACGACACTATGGCCATGCGCCAGATGACGTCAGCATTAGCGTTGCGTTGCCACAGCGACGCACGATTCTGTTCGAGTTGAAATGTGCGTGCAATTTTCCAAATGACTGTTAATTGTATTTAATGAATGACCGATCTCCGTGACTCGCTGGGCGTGCTTGTGTTTGTATGGCTAGAACTGATAGCGAGGAGAAGTATGTTAGTGGTTTTCCGTGTAAGACGCGAGATCATTAAGGTAAATTAGCATTCACAGTTTCAAAATGTAATGAAATTAATGGAACATGTAATGCGTTTATTTTTCCGATTTCATTAAGACCGGAAACGATGGCCCTGAGAACGGAACCATATCAGTGATACGTACCTTTTATTGCAAAGTTATTTTAGAATCGACAGTTCAAGTGTTTTTGTCGTACTATCATTGTTTGAAATCTTATCGTTAATAAGAAGTGTTTCCGACATCATTTGGACCAGTGTCGTCGAAAGATTAAAGTGTATATATACTTTAATCTTTCGACGACACTGGTCCAAATGACGTCGGATACACTTCTTATTAACGATAAGATTTCAAACAATGATAGTACGACAAAAACACTATATATTATATAAACATCAGTTGGGAAGAAGCTGTTGTATTTTTTATGACAGTCTTCCGAGCAGAATCCTACTTTCTCTGGATATTTAACTATTTCGTAAATACATTTCTGATGTAATTATCAATAAAATGAATATTTGCTGCGCGTGTTTATGTCTTTTGTTCAATATGTGTACACCGGGCATTGGAAATGCTCATAGTGTAAAAGCATTTAAGGCGTGTCGTGGGAAAACCGGGCTTAATGCATATGCGTAAAGTGTCGTCCCGGATACGCCTGTGCAGTCCGCACAGTCCCGGATTAGCCAGTGTGGACACTTTGCGCATATGCATTAAGCTTGGTTTCCCAAAACAAAATACCAAGCCGGGCAAAGTATTTAAGAGCAGCTCTTGACAAATAACATGCTCATATAGTTCACGCCTGAACTGAGTGGGTTGAGAGTAAAGAGACAGATGAGAGGAAATCTACAACACTTCATCAATTCATCGCTGTTCTTAATCATATTACTTTAGTCTTATTTAATGATCTTAAGCAGGCGCGGTTACACGCCGCATGCCCCTGTCTAAATCCGTACATATGTTAAGTGCGGATAAAGTACATTACTTATACAAGTGAAATGTAGTCCTACATTCCGGTTAGCAAGTTTTTAGTACGAGTACACGAGTGTTAAGCTATTGGGGAACAGTTCAGAGGAAACATGTATTTTAACTCGATTGTGTCGAAAGCCTGAGGCTTATTGAGAAACGCTGAAATCCGTTTCCTGTGTAGGACCAGTACTTGGTGTCGTTTGAGAAAGATCATTCGAACGATGATGGATCGAACTCACGACTTTCCGATCGCAAGGCGGGCACCATACCCATTACACATGCACTGCGATCTCAAACATGAATCATATTTATTTTTTTTTGTAACCTTTCTTTATTTCCCTCATATAAATGCATTTACAAATAAACATACAGGCATACAAACATACAATACATGCAAACAATGGAATTGTATGTTTGAAATTTTTCCATGTATTGTATTAAATAGCTAAACAAATAAAAGTAATATGATAATGTATACGAAAAGGCCAATATTTTTATATTTTACCGTGCATGATTATCCGTATTAAGTAGGTTACATTTTTGTATGGAAAAGATACATAGACAACATAAGTATGAAAAAGCACAGGGTACATTTTGCTGCAAAAGTTTACCAAAAAAACAGAGAAGAAATATCACTTGTTCATATTCTTGAATACCCGGTACTTATATAGAATTAATTTTCCTTTAATAGTATGTTCTAACTGGTTCGCATATTGCTCTTATCATCGACCAGTAATTTGTTTCTTTTTCTGAATGTGTAAGTGACTTGTATATGGTGTAGGTTAAGGCTAGACTATTTACAAGACCAATGTAATTTGGTATTATTTTATCTTTTCTACAAGTGAAAATGTATCTCTTAACTTCGAGACACAGTATGTTAAGATTTTGTTTATCTTTGTTAGTGCTAACCTAACATAAATGTTCTGAAGTATATTTTTGTCATTCTATTTATATTCCTATTGTTTAACAAGGTTTTGTTTACTTCCTTAATCAAGCATTTTACATTTTCACAAGACCAAAAAAGATGAACAATCGTTTCTTCAAATTTGTGACAAAAAGTACACAGATTATTAGTTAACAATTTCATTTTGTACATAAGGGAATTTGTACCTAGTATATTGCAAATAATTCTAATCTGGAACCATTGTATGTAGCTATCTCTTGTTATGTCAAATACTGTTTTAAAAATACATTTCATTCCTCATCAGTAATGACAAAATTGTTCCATTTGTTTTTACACATAGGTGCAATGCCGTTTTGAATGAAATAATCATAAATTGATCTATCTTTGCTTTCATGGCTTATAAAATATTTTGCATAGCATGACAGAGACGGAATGTTTGAACGTCATTTGTATTAAACTGTACATTGCATTTCATAAAAAATTTCTTTATTGATTAGTCCTTCATAATAAAGAAAGTTCAAGGATTTTCCCGTAATATTTTATATTTGATATTTTGTTAAGAAGGTGTTTGAGTCAATAACTAAATCTCTCACAAATCTAATACTTCTGTCATACAGTGCTTTCAAAAATCAGGGTTCATTACCAATTTTGAAATTGTCATTGTAGAACAAGGGCATGTTAAGAACACTATTAACATCCGCAATTTCTAACACATCCAGACGTTGTTCGTAACACGAAAATACTTCAAACCAAAAATCATTTTGAATTTTTTTTTTAACTATGGCAATATATTGTTTTCCAGTGTTAAAAAGTTTACATACATCAAAAATAGACCTTATAAGAATTACACACTTACCATCATAACATGTATATAATTTTCTTATCCAAGAGAGCTTCATTTTTTTACAGTATGCATAAATATCTATCATTTGGAATCCACCTTTCTCATAGCTTTGTGTAAGGGTTGAACTTTTAATTTCATAAGGTGCATTATCCAAAACAAAGTCAAACAATATTTTGTTCAGTTTATCAAGAATATCTTTCTTTGGTGTGGGTATTGCAGAAAAGTAATGGGTGAACAAAGGTAATATACGCGATTTAATAACGGTAATTCTACCAATTGGTGTAAGTTTTCGTTTTTTTTCCATTGACTTATTATATTAATTGTCAGAAAAATTTTAATCAACCGTAAGAATAAGGTCAACATCAAAAAAGATTCCCAATAGTTTAAATCTGGTTGTTTCCCATGTTAGTTTATATTTTGTTTTGCTCGAGCGGGTGCTGAACTTCAAGGATCCGATGCAAATTACATTAGTTTTATCAAAATTTACTTTTAAGCCAGAAAAAAAAAGCGAAATCCTGGAGAAGGTCTAGAGCAGCATTTAAGGAGTTTTCGGAACCATCCAACAACAAAGAGGTATCATCTGCAAACTGAGATATTTTGTATTCTATACCGTTAATATTTTGTTTGGTAGCTCTTTAAATGAGGTGTTTGAAAACATTTCGAGTTACGTTAGTCGACATGCGACACTGGAAGGTTATAACATTCAGTTGAATGTACCGCCAAGACACATTCTTAAATCCCTGTCGGCTTGAAGTTCCTCGTGACCATAGGCAAATACTTGGCGCGAAATAAAATCGTGGACTAGCACATGACAAAACGTGGACAACATAAAATCCTTGCGTCGTTATGTTAACTTTTTTATTTATTGTTTGTTTGTTTTTCATTTTAACTTGTAAAATATATTCCTGACATGTCTGTGTCATTGTTATGAAATAATAATGATAACATTAAAATTTTGTTAAACAAATCTTCAATCTCCTCATAATCGTCCCCCCGGAAAACTTTCAAATCTGTAAGTTTTTTAACTCGTAGTGGCAGTGGTAACTGAGAAGAGTACACATGAGGAAGTAACCACTTGGAGGAGTTTGCTGAAAACATCCAAATCTGTAAGTTTTTAACTCGTGGCAGCAGTGGTAACTGAGAATAGTACAAATAGGAAAGTAACCATTGCGAGGAGACTGCTGAAAACTTCCAAATCCAAAGTTTTTGACTCGTGGTTTGCAGTGGTAACTGAGAAGAGTAACAATGGGGAAGTAATGACTGCGAGGAGTTTGACAAAACTGAGCAACAATAAAACGGTGGCCTACCACAATTCCAAACTCCCCAGAGTTATCTCCCCTGCTGAGCTGCTGTCGGACCACTGCCGCCACGAGTTGCTCATACACCATTTTGATGAAGGTTTAAGAAGATTTAATAATCGTTATTTCTTTTTTATTTAATACGTTTTTTATGTGCTTTCAATTAAAATATATGTGTTTGTACCAGTAGAATTGTATTAATTTACTACAAAACTTAAAAAATATGTTAATTGTACATTCAAACAAAAGTGAAAGTAGCAAGCCGTTGAGAGAAATATCCGGTAAATGGTAATGTTAAACACTGATCTATTTTCCTTATATATCTAATATCTGAAAACAATAGCCGTTAAAACTAATATAAACATACTATATGCTTCGCTCGTGGATAACATAAAGTGATATGTATTTATAAAGCCACTATGGTCACGTGATGTCTATTCCGGCAGTGAATAATCCCCAACGATTGGAGATCACTGTGACGAGTTTGCAACAATTGATAACTGGTAGAATCTGTATTGGAAAAGTCCACTAAAATATTAGCCCCAGTCACCTATGGGGAAGTGTTGTGGAACCGTCGTGGAACATCTACCGGTATTCGCTCGATACGAAGGAATAACGTAACAGTTGAAGAAAAGTTTGTTTTAAAACAAGCATAGCTAAGCTTCACGAAATTATACAACAGAAAACACGATGAAGAGATGAATGACAGGACGCTGAATATCCTGATGGAAGCGACAGACCGTGGGTGAAAACGCAACAGTTCATATCGACGGTATGTCCCGTAATTATAGAAGCGTGTTGAAGCAAGGCATGATATTCCGATTGTTCACGAATATCTTTCTAGTATCATTAATATAGTGATAACATTGTTAAAATCAAATTATATACAATGCCAGCAGGATTCGAACTAGAGTACATTTCATTCATATCGATATTACTTCTAGTACTAATTTTACCGCACCTGCGAAAAGTGTCACGGTGACCACTTTGTATATAATTATAAATATTAATACATGTTTTACTGTTTATTTATAAAAACGAGACCTACGTGTTAAGCAATCATTTAATTAATACTTCTTAAAATAAAAAAATAAATAAAAAATATTAGACTGTATAATCCGTATATAGTCGATCCGACCCTTTAAATATATTTATAACAATCACATAACAATATACACATATATCACTTTCATACCATATTAGCAAGAATAAACAAACACTACCAAGAACGTAATTCATCACAAGTTCATAGTCAAGCTTTGGGACGAGCTACTAAATAAGGGAAGGTAATTTCATAGTGTTTATTCAACAAAATCAACTTGTTACTTCCCCTTACGATATGCGAAATCGGTTTTGGATTGAGACTACTTAGAGCCATTCCGCTGTAAAACGAATTCATTTAATAACATTGCTGTCATAATACAATTATGCATCACCATCTGGTACTAGTAATATTGATATTATTTTTATACGAGCTACGAAGCTGAGGCTCTTTTATGACAAACAACTAAAACTTGTCGAAAACTTATGATTTCATTATGAATAAGATGTAATTCAACATACTTGTATAAATATACGACAAACCGAGTTTTATGGGACAGGGTACTAGTACAATTGCTAAAAGGTTCGTCTCCAGGGTATTTATAACAGGCTTAATTGCCAGTAGATGAACATAATACAAACAGAACTTACGTGATTTATGCAAATAAACCAACTGCATAGTATACCTCACAAGAGCTGTCCGGAAGGAGAATATGTATACCGGAAGTTGGCAGAGTGAGGGCAATTTAAAGCTGCTTATAAGCTTCCTAAGTACACAAAAGGGCATGATTCTGCTAAATTGCAGGTCAGAGTTATTGGCCTTGGTCAGTGACCTTACATAATGACTCCGAAGACATGTGTGAATTGAAGGTTCACTTAAATTATCTGTAGTAGTTACAGAGATACGTACTTGTTGCACGCAAACCTTAACCTGAATTTTCTCTTGCAACGCAAACCCTAGCCTGATTTTTCTAAGCACAACATGGGGCATAATTATGCTAAAATGCTGGCCACAGTTATGGGTCTTGGCCAGTGACCTTATATAATGACCCTGAAGGCATGTGTGAAGTTTCAACTGAATATCTGTAGTAGATATAGAGATATGTACTTGTTGCACGCAAACCTTAACCTGAATTTTATCATGCACGCAAACTTTAACCTGATTTTCTAAGTACAAACCGGGGCATAATTCTGCTAAATTGGACCGTGGTCAGTGACCTCACATAATGACCCTGAAGACATGTGTGAAGTTTTAATTGAATATCTGTAGTAGTTACAGAGATATGGACTTGTTGCACGCAAACCTTAACCAGAGCATTACGGCGACGGCGACGCCAACGAACGGGTGAGTAGTATAGCTCGAACTTTCCGGTGAATAGTCGAGCTAAAAATAAGTGCTGCGCATTTCTATAAGATAATGTTATTAAGAATTTCAATTGGAGATCATATTGTGGAGGTGTAGTCTTTTGAACAATTGTTCAAAACAAATCTGTTAACGACACTTAAGTGTATTAGTACAAAGAATTTATATAGAATAATATGTATTTCGTAATCGACAATAAAAAACATATTGTCTTAATAATTAAAGCAAAAATCACAGTTTTAAACTCGAAACAATAATCAGTGTTATGACGTCAAACAATGGCGATGCACATCATTTGAGCGTAAAAGAAACCACCAGGACACTGTTAAATCAAATCCATTCACAATTTTGTCTCTGAACGCTATTTTTATAACAAAACATTCGAACTTAGCCGAAATGACCGTATTTTTTCATATCGCTGTTCAGTGCCTTTTGAACGCAGCGCTAATTTCATGGGCTAAACTCAATGTATGGTGCGCCGTCCGTGGCCTCGTAATTAGGCGGTGTATCACTCACTGCATAGTCATAGGCAGGTGGCTCGCAAGGGGTAAGGTACCTGGGGCAGTCTTCGTGACTGATAGGTTCTAGATACGAGTCCCGTCCCTGGTCAACAACTTCATACTGATCGCCAGCTACACCGGTGCCTGAGTCGCCCTGTGGATGGTAATTCTGAAAACCGGGGTTCACATCGGAATATAGTTCTGTGGTTTCCGGTCCCCGCTGCGCCAGTGGCTGATAATTTCCTTGCTGGGAACCTGTTGAGGACACTCTCGTGACTACGTGATGGGAACCAGACGTAGAGATACCCGCTACTGACGCTGAAGAATTTGAGTTGAATTGTGCGGGGCTCATATTTCTGATTGGCGACTGCGACTGCATGACGATTTGTGGTTGTTGTATTACATACGCTCCAGCTATCGGAACAGTTTGACCTTGATTATTTATCATGAAGGTCACTTGCTCTAGTTGAGGATACATCGCACCAGCTGTAAATAACACATAATCATAAAATAATGAAATATAATCAGTATATTGTAAACAGTGAACATGATTGTACGCATGCAAATAGCTTGGAAATAAAATATAAGGTAGTGCCAACAAATTCAGTTGTTAAAATGTATAAATATTCCGAAAATAATAGTTTAACGGTGTAAATTATAAACATTATTCCGTAGTGTACACGTTTTAATTATCTAAAAGTAAAGTATTCTACAGCATAAACATAAAAATGTATGTATAGTGGCACTATACAGTAGCGTACACGTGTAAACATTGGATGTGAACATATTTTAGTTTTTTCTCTATAATACAATATAATAAATCTATGTAATATTATTAACTCAAATACGAATTACAACCGATTGCATTACTGGGTTTCGTATTTGTACTATAAAGAAGCAGGTAATATGCATGAGGGTAAACACGCGAGTATAGACGGTGCTTGTGTAAATGAACCTTTCTATTCCAATAAGTATCGCTATAAATGTCAGCCGATAAAAATCTCTTTATCAAAGTACATGTATTCTGCAACTTTATTGAGGTGTGTGCATGTATACGAGTATATACCTATCAAGTTATGCACCTAGCAATATTTTTCCCCATGCGGGGAGCGGCGTGCATATACGGGACTTTAGACTGAAAGCAATTCCCGACAGGCGGGATTTCGACACGCCGAATAATTTCGGGTCCCGGGAAATATACTTAGTCGGATTAAGATCCCGCTAATATTGGACCTCCAAGCAACTCCCACTGTGGTGATTTAGACAAAATTGCTTAGCTCCAGGGTGGGGAATTAGACCCCAAAGAATAAAATTCGTCAAATTCCCCTGGGTCAGCCCGCCGCTCCCCCCCCCCCCCGCGGAAATATTGATAGGTGCATTATACATGAGTGGTTTTCTCTACATTGCGTATCAGTGCGTAACATTAAGCAAGCCTCACGCAATTAATTTAAACGGCAAATAGGCTTTTGAATACTAGTATGCAGAAACTTAATAGTTAAAACTGTGAGATATACTTCTGTTAGCGAACTGTTAAACAATAAATCAAATACTGTGTTTGTCGGCTAGAACATTAAATTTCGTAAAACACTTACATGTAATATTATGCGATATATATGTCTCACTCTAGCAGATCAATATTAATAAATAAACTACTGGTATAGTCATTAAAATACAAATGGCCTTGTGTAAGCAATACACGAGAGAAACTAGAAATCATTAATGTATAAGAAATTCTGATCTGTCTCGAACCGAACACAATTTAATAGTTTTAGTCATTGATTCGCATACACGGTTGAGACAAAACCAATTACTTATAGCATAAACGATATTTGATATATACAACTGTTACATTGTTTTTGTGTAACCTAAAGGCAACTTCTTTTGATATTTGTAATCACAAAATACATAAAACAATTGTCTCTGTAAAACTCGATACACTTCGATAATATCCGTACTGGCAATCGGAAACTTGAATCATTTCCGCTCAATACTGAAAGTAAATGAAGTGAACTGTCGAATACGTCGTAAATCACCGAGTGTTCCCGAGGTACAATGTAGATAACAACTAACGCCGTGCGAGTTTAAAGTTTGTAACTCACTTACCATTGTTCGGTTGAAACGGGTTATGAACAACCCCTTGTTGTCCTTTCGATCGCCTGACACAGCAGACGATAGCGAGTATTGTCACCAACACCAAAAACACTCCCAGGACAATCACAATTATAAATATAACCTCCAACATCGTAGCGTCTTGTGTTTATTCCGACACTAAATTCATCCACTAATAAATGATGTATCGATTAAATATTTTGTAAACACGCTTTCACTCAAATCCTGTCGAACTATGGTCAAATGTATGTTTACTAGGCTGCGTTACTCGTACAGATATAATGTATCTTCTTCCGAACCCGGATTTAAACGTATTAAAGAAGAAATTGAAATTAGCCAAACACTTCCGTATCGTTTGTGTATGCTCTGTTAACGCCAGGATGGTCGTACACTTGTCACGGTCCACTTCAAATCAATAAACACAGATTCGTGTTATCGCGAGCTACCGTCGATTACCCCAGCCCCCGATATTTAAATCACGAGATAAACCAGTTACCACGTGATTGGATCTACAATAATGGCATGTTAAATCGGCATCTTTCTTAAACGTTGTTCGAAAGACATGTAATTTCAAAATTAAATGATATAAACTTTATCGTGTATTTATTATGTAATACCTACTTTTGTTTGTTTGTTGCTTAAAACTTACTTTTAATAGTTAATGGATTGATGATGGTTAAAAAAAGTTTGATCTGCAAAATTGTCTTTAGTGTAATCAAACTAAACATACATTTGCAATGGGAACATACGTCTTGTTTTTCAATATACATGTGTTTTAAAGGTGACACGTGTCATCTTATCTTGATTATCTTATCTACACATGTGCAGCCATTAACGCTTTAATCCATAGCGGGACATGGAGAAACTGCCATCGAGTTCTCAATCACGCATAACTTTTCAACATTGAACAACTATGAACAATGGTAAACGGACATTAGCCCCTCGGACATTAGCTCCTTCCTCCAAAACTGCAAAGGCGTCCATTAGCTCATTCCTGAATTTTCCAGGGCTGACAATAGCCCCTTCGCAAATTGTCAAACCCGGACATTAGTCCCTTTCATCTAGGACAATATCCCCTTTCAAACAGCTAATCGTGCCCTTTCATGAAAAATATAAATCGAAATATGGCACAATATCGTGATATCATTAATAAACGACCCACTCACAATATGTACACCCTCTTAAACAAACACAAGCTTGAGGTGACTTATAGGCCCGGTGGGCCGGGTGTATTTATGCATTATGTGTTGATGTATATATCACATTACTTGTACACGTGTCATTATAATAAAAAACTTACTTACTTACTTACTTACTTACTCACAAGCATTGATTGAATTGACAGATGCAAGTGCTCAACAAACAATTAAACTGGACCACTTGAATAAACATGAGATCTATCTCAATGAGGGGCCAGGCAACGACCCATGTGAATTAGGAGCCTTTTCCAAACCGTGAAAACATGCATTGATTGGCACCTTAAGTAACTGATTCCTGCTGTTAATTGTCCATCAGTATAAAAATAATTATTCTTATTGCTTCATTATTATCAATCCTGCTTTTCAAGTGAAAAAAAGAGAGTAAGTATTGAAAAAAGAAGATAAAAGTAAGTTGTCCAATAATCCCCGGTATTGCCCAATATCAGATTATTAAAATATTGATTGGGCCTGCATTATTTTCCAGAAAAGATCTTCCTAAGTTTTATTGTTGACAAAAAAGTACCGATCAATGCAAGAAATGAACAAGGATAAACAAGTGTAGACATATTTCATTATGAAGCGGAATCATTTCACAAACACTTAACAGCATAGAAAATATTTCACGATAAGTGTTGCCATTGAAAAAATAAATGAACGAACCAGTGGGGTATGTGCCAGCACTTATAAAATACCGCTACTCTGCATATATTGGAACTGAAACGTCTTTTTCTATATGACATAAGTTTACTGTGCATTTATATTTATAAAAGCAATTAAAACTACATATTAACTGATGAAAAAATAGTATTGACCAGTATTGCCCAGTATTGCCCACTTTCAGAGTATTAACTGGGGCTGGAAAAACCGGTAAAACCCACCGGCAAATCCGTGGGTGATTCGTGCCAACCCTTAGTTATACCCAAAGTGAAACGATTACCCGCAGTTGATGTTTGATGGAAAAAGAACAAACAATGATTACCTGAAAATTTGTTTTACCTTGTACAGTTCAACGCGGAAAAATGACTTCAATACTTGTATGATCTTGCAATGCCTTTCAAGCCTGTTCTTCTCATTAAAACTACAGAACTCAATGCATTACAGAGTGCTTCTAACATTTATAGATGGTCATTTAGAACACGATGAACTGTTCTTGCTTCTTGTCTTTGATCAAAACGTTTAATAAACCACAGCAGATATGTAGTCAGTTCCACCAACGCCCTCGTTGTTTAATTCTTATGTATCATAACTCCAAATCGTTGTTTATGGGCCGATAAGCAACGATAAATCGAAAGTTATTTATTTAATCAATAAAAACAGAACAACCATAACATATTCAATAAACAAAAGCAACAAGAGGGCACTGAGGGCCCTTGGACGCTCAACTGAGACTTTGTAGCCTAATTTAAATTTGCATCCCCTAGGCATGGCTTATTTTTTTTATCCCAGGGGCATTATTTGAAAAATCTTGAACAAACCTCTGGGCCTTGCAGTTTCAGGTAAAGAGGACCACTATGCAATGTTACGTACCAAATATAGGAAAGCTGTGGGCCTTGCCGTTTCAGAGGAGAAGAATTTTAAAGTCGTTTTGCTATTAGTCTATATAAACCATGTGACCTCTGGGGTGTGGTCATTTTTGACCCATGGGGCATAATTTTAACAGTCTTTGTGGAAGACCACTATAGGATGTTACATACCAAATACGAGACTTCTGGGCCTTGCGGTTTCAGAGGAGAAGATTTTTTAAAGACAATTTGCTATTTAAGTTTAAATAAACAATGTGACCTCCGGGGCGTGCCCAGTTTTGACCCCAGGGGCGTAATTCGAACAATCTTTGTAGAGGACTACTATAGGATGTTACATACCAAATAAGAAACTTCTGGGCCTTGCGGTTTCTCAGAAGATTTTTAAAGTCATTTTGCTATTAAAGTATATATAAATCATTTGATCCCCGGGGCGTGTCCAATTTTGACCCCAGGGGCATATATTGAGCAAAACTTGTAGAGGACCACTATATGATGTTAAATTCCAAATATGAACCTCTGGGCCTTGTATTTTCAGAGAAGAAGATTTTTAATGACATTTTGCTATTTAAGTTTATATAAACCATGTGGCCCCTGAGGCGTGGCCAGTTTTGACCCCAGGGGCATAATTTAAACAATCATTGTAGAGGACCACTATAGGATGCTACATACCAAATATTAAACCTCGGTGCCTTGCGGTTTCAGAAGAGATTTTTAAAATCATTTTGCTATATATTCTATACAAACCATGAGACCCCTGGGCGTGACCCATTTCGACCACAGGGGCATAATTTGAACACACTTTGTAAATGACCACTAAAGGATGTTACATACCAAATATGAAACCTTTTGGCCTTGCGGTTTCAGAATAGATGATTTTTAAAGTAATTTTGCTATATATTCTATATAAACCACGTGACCCCTGGGACGTGGCCAGTTTTGACCCAAGGGGCATAATTTGAACAATCTTTGTAGAGGACCACTATAGGATGTTACATACCAAATATGAAACCTCTGGGCATTCCTGTGAAGTTTTGTGAAAATCTGCCAAGTGGTTTAGGAGGAGTGTTGTTTGAATGAAAAGTTGACGACGGACGGACACACGCATGGACGGACGCACGGACGACGGACAGCAGGCGATCACAAAAGCTCACCATCATCATCGCCACACTTCTTCCGTCACACTCTTTTTTCCTGTCTCCCACTATTCCCTTTCTATTCTCATTCTTCTTCTTTTGTTCTTATTCTCTGTCTTTTTTCTCCCGCTCCGTAAGTTAATTTAACAAGTGTGCTAAACGCTACGACTTGAATTAACAAATAAACACGAAATGTACTACATGTATTATTAGTAGTACTACCGTAATTTTTGAAAGACGCGATACTACGAATAAATCAGTGTCTCCCGTGACTGATAAATGCTCGTATTGGAGCGATCTTGTACCCGATGTTGTACGCAACAAGGGACGCAAAGATGAATGCGCTGATGGGAGCAATGTTGTACCCGATGTTGTAAGCAATAAGGGACGCAATGATGAATGCGCTGATTGGAGTGATGTTGTACCTCATGTTGTACGCAATAAGGGACGCAATGATGAATGCGCTGATGGGAGCAATGTTGTACCCGATGTTGTACGCAATAAGGGACGCAATGATGAATGCGCTGATTGGAGCCATGTTGTACCCGATGTTGTACGCAATAAGGGACGCAATGATGAATGCGCTGATTGGAGCCACGTTGTACCCGATGTTGTAAACATGCGCAATTATGGACGCGATGATGAATGCGCTTATGGGAGCGATGTTGTACCCGATGTTGTAGACCTAGGCAATTACGGACGCAATGATGAATGCGCTTATGGGAGCGATGTTGTACCCGATGTTGTGCCCGATGTTGTACGCAATAAGGGACGCAATGATGAATGCGCTGATTGGAGCCATGTTGTACCCGATGTTGTAAACCTGCGCAATTATGGACGCGATGATGAATGCGCTTATGGGAGCGATGTTGTACCCAATGTCATGCCCGATAGTACGCAATAACGGATGCAATGATGAAAGAGCTGATGGGAGCAATGTTGTACCCGATGTTGTACGCAATATGGGACGCAATGATGAATGCACTGATTGGAGCAATGCTGTACCCGATACTGTAAATCTACGCAATTATAGGCGGGATGATGAATGCGCTTATGGAAGCGGTGTTGTACCCGATGTTGTGCCCGATGTTGTACGCAATCAGGGACGCAATGATGAATGCCCTGATTGGAGCGATGTTGTACCCGATGTTGTACGCAACAAGGGACGCAGTGATGAATGCGCTGATGGGAGCGATGTTGTATCCGATGTTGTACACAATTATGGACGCAACGATGAATGCGATGATAGGAGCGATGTTGTACCCGAGGTTGTAGGCCAACGCAATTATGAACGCTATGATGAATGCACTTATGGGAACGATGTTGTACCTGATGTTGTGCACGATGCTGTACGCAATAAGGGACGCAATGATGAATGCGCTGATAAGAGCGATGTTTTACCCGATGTTGTAGACCTAGGCAATTACGGACGCAATGATGAATGCGCTTATGGGAGCGATGTTGTACCCGATGTTGTGCCCGATGTTGTACGCAATAAGGGACGCAATGATGAATGCGCCGATTGGAGCCATGTTGTACCCGATGTTGTAAACATGCGCAATTATGGACGCGATGATGAATGCGCTTATGGAAGCGGTGTTGTACCCAATGTCATGCCCGATAGTACGCAATAACGGACGCAATGATGAATGCGCTGAAAGGAGCGATGTTTTATCCGATGTTGTAGGCCTACTCAATTATGAACGCGATGAAGAATGCGCTTAGGGGTGAGATGTTATGTCCGATGTACAACAAAATAAGGGACGCAATGATGAATGCGCTGATGGGGGCGATGTTGTACCCGATGTTATAGGCAATACTGGACGAAATGATGAATGCGCTGAGTTGGACGATGTTGTACCCAATGCTGTAAGCCTGCGCAATTGTAGACGCGGCGATGAATGCGCTGATGGGAGCGATGTTGTACCCGATGTTGTACGCAATAAGGGACGCAATGATGAATGCGCTGATGGGGGCGATGTTGTTGCCGATGTTGTACGCAATTATTGACGCAATGATGAATGCGATGATAGTCATCGTCCTGAGCGATGTTGTTCCCGATGTTGTAGGCCTACGCAATAATGGACGCGATGATGAATGCGCTGATTGGAGCAATGTTGTACCCGATGTTGTAGGCTTACACAATTATTGATGCGATGACCAATGCCCTGATGTTCGGTTGAACGACGGTAACATATTTATATAACAAAACAAATGTAACATAATAGTTTGTATCACTCTGATGTTAAATTATTAAGAATAAATAAGCAATAATATCATAGCCTAGCAATAACTAATAAATTAATTCAACATAGCGTTAAGAAGAGTTTTATGCATGATTTCTAGTTTTTGAACGAGCTACTAAATAAGGGGAGGTAATGTTTCTTCAACAAACTCCTGATGCTACTTCCCTTTAGCAGGTGTGAAACAAGTTGGTTTGGGGTGAGAATATTTGAATATTTTCCACATCAAACTAAAGTTACGAATTTATTGAATAGCATTGTTTGCTGATATCATACAACAACCATCAACACGACTTTTTATTTATATTTAATGGAGCTATAAATGTCTTAATATATAACAAACAGTGGAATTTATTGGAAAACTTATGCCTTGAAAATAAATATAATAATGCCTTTTATAATGTCTCTCAACATACCTTTGGGACGTCATTGGACTTGTTCTCTTGTATGTAAATATTAAACAAGTCACCGTATCTTGTCGTTATGCACCTATCAATGTTTTCCCCCAGGGGGGAGCGGCGGGCATACAGGGGAATTTAGACTGCAAGCGATTCCCGACAGGCAGGAATTTGACATGCCGAATGATTCTGGGTCCCGGGGCAATAGACTTTGGTCGGAATTTAGATCCCGGTAATATGTAATATATGCCCCGGGCCATTTGATAGATATATCGCATCTCCCACTGAGGGGATTTAAACAAATATGCTTGGCTCTAGAGTGGGGAATTAGACCCCCCCCCCAAAAAAAAAAAAAACATTTGTCAAATTCCCCTACGTCTGCCCGCCGCTCCCCCGCTGGGGGAAAATATTGATAGGTGCATTACTTAATAGTTTCTTAAGGATACCGAAAATCGAAAGCAAGTATCGCTTTTGAGACGGCAATTGCACAGTGGCCTCCCCTGTTGCACTGCTTTCCACGTCGTGGAGCAGGGGAGATCACTGATCACACTGCCAATCGCACATCAGTGGACTGGAAAATGTTTGTTTCAGGTTACATAACCAAATAAAGTAGGGTAGGGTAGGGTAGGGTAGGGTAGAAGTAGGGTAGAGTAGGGTAGGGTAGGGTAGGTAGGTAGGTAGGTAGGTAGGTAGGATATTTTTAATTTGGTAAATGGTCAACTTGGAGATTCTAAAACTGAATGAATATTCAAAACATATCGGTAATATCATTAAACATTGTTTTAAAGTGGATGCTATCAAAACAATATTTACACTTATTAAACCAAAAAAAAACAACAACATATAACTTAAAAATATAAATAAATAAAATATCTGACAAACTTACCCGATCTAAGCAGTTTACCAGTACACATACTTATGCCAGTAACTGACAACTGCACTACTTGAATCAGAGGTAGGTGGAGAATGGTCGCAGAAATTATTTCATGATTAATCCCCACACAAGTTATGTGGCCGGGTTTGGGCTCGAATTCACGAACCCCGGAGTGACAGTCCAGCGCTCTCCAACTGAGCTAACCGGCCCGGCTACTTTAATAAATACACAGAGCACAAATACACGATCCATAAAGCACAAATACACGATAATGTATTTACGTAACTATACATTTCTTCGAAAGAATGTACACGCATACAAGTGTTTTAAACTTTAAAATATTTATGGCTGGCTAGATATCTTGTCGTGTTGTAACGAATATGACAACAACGATAATTTTGTGGAGTTTTCTGTCCTGTAATCTTCAGAAATAGTTTATAGCTCAGAAAGACTGGCCTGAAAGTCCAGGATAAATTCATTCAATAGCACCAAGTTAATATGCAATAGCAATATACGCCGTTTATGCGATAGGAACTTTGTCTTAGACACGATTGCTATGTGTAGTGTGCGGCACCGTGGCTATTGTGTACGAATATAGAAAGGACACTTGAAAGTTGCATTCACTATCCTCTATAGTTTTCGAATTTTGCATCTCTCCAGAACAATTTAAATCGAATATATTTACAGTTTTGTTTATAAATCTTCATGACATTACAAAAAAGCCGGAATAACGATGTTCAGTGCCTTTTGAATGCAACAGTTATTTCATGGGCTAGACTAAGTGTATGGTGCACTGCCGTGTTGTCAGAACCAAACTCAATGTATGGTGCACCGTCCGCGTTTTCAGAAATAAAGACGATATACGGTGCACCGTCCGTGTTGTCAGAACTAAACTCAATATACGGAGCGCCGTCCATGTTGTCAGAACTAAACTCAATATACGATGCCCCGTCCGTGTTGTCAGAACTTAACTTAATATACGGTGCGCCGTCGGAATTGTCGGAACTGAACTCAATGTACGGTGCGCCGTCCGTGGTCTCAGAACTAAACTCAATGTACGGTGCGCCGTCGCGGTCTCATAATACAGAAAGTGGGGCCCTCATTACATCGTCATAGGCTGGTGGCTCGCAAGGGCCTCTGTGCCAGTCTTCGTGACCAATAGGTTCCATGTACGTGCCCTGTTTCTCGCCATAACGATCGCCAAATATACCTGTGCAAGAGTTCCCATGTGGATTGGAATTCTGAAAACGCGAGGTTCACCTCGGAATCCAGTTTATTTGTTCCGGTCCCCCGTGTGCCAGTGGTAGATATGTTCCTTGCATGGAACCTTTTGAGGACACGCTTGTAACCACGTGATGAGAACCAGGCGTGGGAATGCCTGTGACTACACCGATGCCAGAGTTACCTTGTGGATTGGTATTCTGCAAACAAGGATTCATATCTGAAAACTGTTTATTGGTTCCCGGAGTCCTATGTGCCAGTGGTAGAGTTTTTCTTGCTTGTAACCTGTTGACCACGTGATGAGAACCAGGCGTGGGAATACCCGTGACTACACCGGTGCCGGAGTTACCCTGTGGATTGGTATTCTGAAAACCAGGATTGACCTCGGAACGCATTTCAGTTTTCACCGCTTTCCTATGTTGGATAATTTCCTTGCTGGGAAGCTGTTGAGGACTCGCTAGTGACCACTTGCTGGGACCCAGGCGTGAAAACGCCCGTGCTTAATCATTTTTTCTTCCAATAAAATCTATCTGTTAATGTTCATCGAACGATTACCTTTTTTCAAAAACACCAACAAAATCATCGAACACTGTTATTTAATCTCGTATTTCTGTTGCTCAAACTTCTATCAGTCCTACCTCTTTGGCAGCTTAACTTTCGCTCAATTGTACTATCGTTGTTTATTTGAGAAATAATTTTCGATTTATCACTGTTTATCGGCCTATAAACAGCGAATTGGAGTTCTGATGCGTAGGGATTAAACAACAGAGCGTTAGCTCGAGTGGTTTAATGGCCACGCACCAGAATGACAAAAAGTTGTTTATTGGCCGATAAACAACGATAATGCGAAAAGTATTTCGATTCTAACATGATCTAACACATATTTTTGCAATTGTAATGAGAATTACACTTTACTATGCTGCGCTCAGAATCGGGAGCACATTTTGCGTTGTTTTCCGAGTAGTTTAACAACCATAATTGTGTTCTTTGTTTATAGAGAAATCAGCGAGTATCATATTAGAATGTAAAATAGGTTTTGTATGTTGGTAGTATGTGGTGGTTCCTCTTGCATACGCACCTGCAGATAACACATTCAATAGCCTAAACGCGTAAACTTTAAATAAAGAATAGTGTATGCATGTAGAATAAACATTCTACATAAGTCTGTAATGCATAACGGAATATAAAAACATTAATATTAAAATACAAATTTAAATATCAAAACGCGCAGTCGTGGTTTTCGTATTAATTAGGTAATATAATACATATATGACGGTATAGACTCGCGTATGATAGGTACATGTGTATGAATGATAACAAGCAAATATTGCTCGTTTAAGCAATTGAGAAACTCCAAAGTCAGGACTGCCAAACACACTTGCATATTGCACTGACTAAATACAGTGTTGCTTAAGTCATTGATTTGCATCATGAACCTTTCAACCCACCTTTTGACCTTTCTCAATATCCAATCAAATGCTGTGAAAAAAATTTCCCGCGAAGAGTAGTCCCGAATGAATAGATCCTATTATTGCATCAGCTAATTTGCAAATATTCGCACTACACCGGTAATAATAGAAGGGGTGCAATATTCCAAAACTACAACCATAGATGATAGATTCGTATCAAGTTATGAATACCAATGTCAAAAGCAACGCAGTCTGTTGAAATCGCATATTGCTAAAGAACCAGTCACACAGAGTCGTAGGACTTTCGAGTCGCATGACTCTTGAGGTATTTGAAGTCTTTGCCTAAGTCGCAGGACACCGACAGACAAACTCTAAACATTACTACGTCCTGCGTTGGTCTTGCGCTGGTCTTGCGTCGACGCAAGTTGTATTTAAAAACAACGAAATTTCAACTCAGTCGTAGGTTGGGAAGTTAGTCGTACGTTAAGAAAGTAGGACAACGCAAGTCGACGAAAGTCATCTTACGTGGACGTAGGTGGTTGTTTGCGGCTTAAGTACGACTACGCACGACAACGTACTACATCCTGCCTCGACTTATGTTGTCTTGTATTCAGAAGTACGACTTCGCGTGGTACAGTCTCCTGACTAATATTCATGTTAATGGTTTGTTTCTGTATTTTGTTGCACAATTTAGTTCAGAAGCTTTTCCTGATTGCCACAGTAGTCCAGAGAACAGGGCAAATTTTAAGGAAATAATTGACACCAACAAAATTGTCATTGAATTGTGACCATTGATACGAGTCTTTTGACAAACTACAAATCCACCGCAGAACCAGAACCGGGTTTTTGGGGGAAAACACGAACAATGATAAACGAAACTGTAAATTTCTGGATTGCCCATATGTCACTATTTATAAATTTTGAAATTGAAACACAATTAAAATCATAGTATTGCTTTGACAAAGTGAATAAATGTATACAGGGAAATTGATAATATGAATATTTGGGGATAAATTCTTGAAAATGAGAGATAAAGGTAAGAGTTTCTGGAATCCATCGGTTAATGATGCATGATATTGCTATAACTGTTACTGTTGACTTCTAAATGTTCATGTTCTCTTATATTTTGATTTTTAAAGTATGTTTTATGTATCAGATTTTAATTATTGCATCCCATTACAATTAAACAAGCTCATTAGAGCTAAGATGTTAGCATTAAAAGAATGATATAAAATAAAAATAATAAAACTTCATATAATTTTCAATATTTATTGACACACACACGCTATTCAATTATCTGAGGAAAGTTGTTATTATTGTATTTTTTTTGTTCAGATAACGTCCTTTTGTAACAAGATAGCTGCTAATAATTAGACACAATTTATTTCAAGACTTAAATCACTTAAATGTTTTTATCTTCTGCTTTAATAGATGCTAACAAATTTGCTGCAATTCATTAGAATTTCACATGTAAAGGGACTATGTCAACGAACAAGTGGTTTCATATTGTACTATAAATGATATTAGATGATAGAAATGCGCTATACTAAGACTTATTCATTAAACAAAGAATACATAATATAATACATAATGAAATATTTAATAAAACAAATCAGCAAAAATGTTTATAAAAATTAAAACCCCAAGCGGGTATCGAACTCGCGACTTAGAAGCCATACGAAGAAACGACAGCAATCAGCGCTATAACCAACTCCGCTATTCTGCTTTGTAAGGAAACGTGTGTAAACTATGGTTATACAACATACTCACAATTCTAACGTCAACATGTTAACATGAAAAGGGCCAAACAAACACGACCCATATCATAAATTGATTTTTATCTCAGAATGCGAAAACATTTTCCCCACTAGATATACTTTATTTGAACCGTTATTATATGCCATTATTAATATACTAATAAGATTTTTTTTAAAGAAATTACCCCCTTGAGGCCCTTTCTTTTGACATATTTCATTTAAGATATATTAAGATATATTATAAGTTTACTGAACGTTTTAATCACGTAAATGTAACTGATGTGGGCAATAAATATGGCACCCACATTGGGCACATATGTTAAATTTGCCCAGCTATATTGGACCCATATGGGCTTGCTTGCTGGATGTACCATTAAGGGGTTTCTTGTTGGGACCCATATTGGTTTGCTTGATTAGGAACTACCTGAGTTTGATAAAGGTTGGACTAAGTATATGGGTCCTGCACTAGCCCCATGTGGTATATTTGTCCAGGTAAAGTCCATATCGTGGCCTGCTGGGACCCATAAGAGGCGTAGTTGCATATTTAGCTCATATGCGGGCCTGCTTACTAGGCCCTTTATGGGTTTTCTTGTTGGCGCCCATATGGATTAAATGGTACCGATATGCATTTTCTTGCCGCTATCGAACCCAGGTAGGTTCCAGTCAAGCAAATCAATCCGATTTGCTTGACTGGAACCCACATGGGTTCGATAGGGGCAAGAAAATGCATATCGGTACTACACTGGGCCCATGTTGTAAATTAGCCCAGGTGAGGCCCATATCATGACCTCACGTGATGGCTTGCTGGGACCCAAATAGGCTTAGTTGCAGTGGACCCATATAGGCTTGCTTGCTGGGCCCCGTTTGTGTGTGATATGGACAAAAATCATTATTACATGGAGGCAATATTGTATATTTTCCCAGATACAGCCCATATGTGGCGCGTATGTATGCTTGCTTGCTGGGATCCGTATGGGCTTTCTTGTTGGAACCCATATGGGTTTGCTTGACTGGGACCCACCTAGGTTTTTCAGGGGCAAGACAATGCATATGCGTCCCACACAGAGTCAATTTTGTATATCAACACAGGTAAAGCCCATATAGAGCCCATATGGGGTGGCTTGCTCGGACCCAAATGGGCTTACTTGCTGGGTCCCATATGGGTCCGATAATGGGCAAACAAATATTATGTGGGAGTCACATGTGGTGCATATGGTATATATTTGGTATATATATATATATATAGCCCATATTGGACCCATACGGGCTGGTCTTGCTTGCTGGATCCTATATAGGTCTGACAATGGCAAACAAATATTATTTGGGAGCCACATGTAGCGCGTATGGTATATTTGCCCAGATATAACTCATTTAAGGCCCATATGGGCTTACCTGCAGGGAATATTATGTATGTCCTTGTATCATTTCTTCTTTTTTTCCCTTTTTTTTTATGTTTCCCCTACACCAAACGTCATGAAAATGTCTGTAGGCATAATATCTCGTCCAAGTACGATTATGCACCAAAATGCACAGGAACTGTGTAGTTGTGGTCCTTGAATTATTTTTAATTAGCCTGTTAAGCCATTTCCATGCTCTGAGTCTAACAGCTTTCAAATGATCTTCTTCAAACTTGATGACTATTTTGTTTGTATGGTTTTGTTGGGGTTTCTCGCCGTTTTTAACAGTATTTCAGTCATATCACGGCGGTCAGTTAACCTACTCACACTTTGTCTGGGAAATCTTAGCCGATCTAAGCGGTTTACCAGTACTAAGTGCACATACCTATGCCAGTAACAGACAACTGCCCTACTTGAATCAGAGGTAGAGGGAGAATGGCCGTAGAAATAATTTCATGACCAATCCCCACGCAAGTTATGTGGCCGGGCTGGGGTTCGAACTCACGATCCCCGGATTGACAGTCTAGCGCTCTACCAACTGAGCTAGCCGGATCCGGCATAACTATTTTAGACTATAATATCTTAGCCAAGTTCGACAATCAAACAAATCGCTCAGGAACTTATGGCCCTTGATTTACATATAAATTGGCCTTTCCAGCAGTATCCGCTTTCTATGTCATCTGATCTTCACCAAACTGTATATGTCCGGTCTGATGCTGTTTCAGTGAGTAATTGCCATTAAAAATTTTAATGTTCGTTTCTGCACAAGTCCTCAGGAACTAATAACTTGATTTTAACTAAAGTTCACATGCAGCATCCCTACAGAGAAGACATGCGCCTATTTCCAGGCCATTCCTGTCTGCTGATTTTTTTAAGGAATTATTTCCCTTTTATGTAAAAAAACCTTTTAATAAAATAGTTTTGTTTCCGCGCCAGATCTGAGGAACTAACAACTCCAATTGAATGAAACTTTATATGCAGCATCCCTACCAAGAGGACATTGCGCTTACTGTAAGTTCGTTGCGGTTGGATGATTTTTTGAGAGTTATTGCCCTTTAATTATATTATTTTTTTAATTTGGGTCTCTTTACAATACTTTAGACGGTTTGTATACATAACTTATATGATATTTAATTTACTATTTAAAATAAAATTTTCAATATAATTCGGGATAAATAAGTAAAGGATTGCAATGATTTATCTTTAAAATCATGTGCAATACTTTCAATGGCAGATTAAACCTAAAGGGAACCACAGTGTACAAACTGGGTTTAACACCACTAAATATGCGTTTGATTTCATTAATAATTTATTTATGTTAAGGGGATATTAAACTCATTCTTGTATAGCATTTGCAGCTGAAAATGGATTTAGATAAGCATGATATTAGGAGAGGAATTCTTACAATATATTATTAAAGATATCTACAAAAAATGAAATGTTGATCTACAGAAAAAATACTTGATAAAACATGTTTTTATCAAGCAAATTGCCTTATCATCCCCTCGTTAATATATTAATTTTCGTGTCAGATTAAGTCACCTATGTGACACTGAAAAATCAAGTTTTAGCTGGAAATGAGCGCCAACTCAACCAATAATTTGGAAATTTAAAAAAATCAGTATCATTCAGTACCATTCAGTACCATTTACCCCGACCATGTTCAAGTCCAAAAATCTCGGCTCAAAGTGAGTGGGTTTCTGTGGATTTTTCTGTGGTAATCGGTAGTCAAAACGTTTACTGAGGTACATAGAACATGGGATTGAAAACTCTACATACGCGTAATATAAACCTAGCCGAGGAAATTTCTACTGGTTATAATTATTGTCCTTTCATTACTGAATAATATATAAAACAATTGATCATTGTGATGGTAATGTACGTACCCTTGACGATATGGCAAACAAAATAGCATCATTGTCTTCTAAGTTGGGAGGGTGTAAGGCTCCGCTAAATATGTAACTGGTATCCATATAAGATTATTTGAAACTGTAGACAGTAATATACAATCAAATTTCTGATTTGTTTATTGAACTGTACGATTATCTGTCCATAGCGCGGCAGTAAAAAGTTAAATATTCAAGTCCAAGCAACGTGTTTTCAGACATGTTAAGAATATTTTTCAGCAATTATATTTTTGAAAATGTCCGAATTCCGTGGACATAAGAAACAAATCGATGAATAAACATGCAATAACGGAATAACATAATCATTTATCCATCAATTACAACCGTTTATTCAGTTTTACTCGCATTAACACAATATCAACAGGTCATAATCTTATGCCATTCACACAAAATCGCCATCTTGGAAATTAGTCCAAATTCCGATGACGTTATACGCACTTGATTATTAATTGTAAGGCAATGTGTAATAAATGTGTATTGAACAGTACTTTATCAGTAACACTGGAAACCATATTGAAACTGTTGAAACAGGTAAGAACTGCCATAATTCAACTTCTTTTTATTTATTTCTCATCTGAACGGTGAGGACACAGAAATCTATCTCCTCTTTTAATTACTCTAATTGTTGTGCAATATGTAAAGTGCACCCAGTGATTACAAACATCACACTGTCCCCATTTTACAAACACAATAGAGTCACAGTGTTTAATTTCTTCTGGACTAAACTTCTGTTCTGATTCATCAGTCACCTCTGAGTCTTCACTGTCAATGTCTAGTAATGGTATGACATTACAATCAGATGGTCCTGGTTGAGGAGAACATTGCCTCTTTCTTTGTGGTTTGTGTTTTAGTGTTATGGTATTTGCTTCTGAGTGTCTTCATGCGCCTTCATTTCATTGATAACATCTGATGTTGCCAGCAACTATTTTGCTCATTGTTTTTCTGATTTTACTTTTATTTTTAGACTCAACACTTTTCAGTTTTTTTCTTTTTCTTTAAACTTGTCAACAGATGTTTTTTTTTGACAGGTATATCTTATGGTTGGCATACAATGCCACCTTCCACTGTAGACTGGCTGTCATCTTCAAACACTTTTGCGGGAACCAAGCATTCCAATGGAATAGCAGTTGCGTCAAAGGGGAATATACCTGTGCGACGAAACCCAGCCTGAAGATTTTCACATGACAGGGCTTTTACATAAACACGATTGTATCTATTTATTGTTGCTGAAGTTTCCGTAATACATTTGTGGCACTGATTATTATACATTATTTCAAAGGGTGCATAACATGCAACATCTAGAGGTTGTAGCGCGTGACTTGTATGTGGGGGTAGGATGACCAAGACTAAACCATTTAGAAGCGCCCACTCACAAAGTCCAACAAAAACATGGGATTCATGTCCATAAAGAATAACAAGAACTTTTCCCTACTTCGACCGGTCACAAATTGAAGGATATGATGCTCTAAGTATTCTCGAAAAATAACACCATTTGACCATCCGCATTCACTTACAGTCCCGTTAGCATCTGGGGTTGAACCTTTTGAAAGATCCGACTGCATTCTTTTACGTGGAAAAATAAAGAATGGCGGGATTACTTGCCCACATGCGCTTCAATACCCTAAGAATGTAATTGTTTTGCCTTTTCCTGATGTTACTGACATTGGACATAAAGAGGAATCAGCAACTACATGTGGGGGTCTATGGTCTATAGGTAGCCCTTTATCATCAGTCTTAAATATTAGATTTGGTTTGTCTGTTAGACCATATTTTTCACTTGTACTCTTCAAACTTGAAAAGTAGTTTTGGACGGTCGTTTCTGAAGTCAGTTTGGCCCGTGCATGCTCCAAGGCCCTGGGCTTCAACACTTTTATACCAGGCCAATTCTTTAAGAAACGTCGTAGCCATTTTATCGTTAATGGTTTGTCTTTGGTCTCTTTCCTAACTGATAAAATCCCCCAAAAACTTAATAAAAAGTAGATACAAAAAAAACATGAAGTTTGTTTGTTTGGCCTGTTAATTTTACTATACTTCCAGTTGGTATCGTCCATTCATAAATTGTATACATTGCAGATGTACTGAAATGGTTTCATTTTGACATAAAATTTAAAACAAATGAGGCTATATTGCAGGAAACTATCGTAAATACAGTTTTTCTGTGTATTTTTAATATAAATGGTGTGATTTTACATGTTTATTTCGCATATTGAGCCAGTTTTACAAATTTACAGCTTTAATTGAACGTAGTAAAAATTCCCACGATATAGTACGATGACGTCACAATATCGCGCGAGACGAGATCAAAACAATGAGTCATCGGAATATGGGCATCATCGGAATTCGGGCCTCGGACGATATATAACGTTGGTATCCTGCGTAGTCGTAAGTCTGTCATACATGACCCAAAACATTCTCGAGTCGACGTACGACAACGAAGTCCATCGTACGTCGACGCAGGAGCTCTGTCTTGCACTGTCGTACAAACACGCACGTTCACGGAGATGCGTTGTACCTATGTCACGTCGACGTACGACATCACTGATGTCAGATTTCTCCAAGAAGACGCAGAACATGACATACGACGTCCTACGTCCTACGCAGGTTCACGCAAGACTATGTAAGAATCTTTCCTCCAGTCGGGAGGTTTTTGAACAAAAACCATTAACGACTAATTTGACTTCAGATAACGCGCGACATTCCAATTCAGTATTTTTAGTGGTAGACCTGTCTTATACATGTCTTAGGCTAGCTGCAGTGTGACTGGGGCTTAACGCTTTGTCAGGTTAGTGTTTCTTTATGACTCACTACCATTGTTAATGTTCGGTTAAGGCAGCTTTTGAACAACCCCTCTTTGTCCTTCGATCGTCTGACACAACAAACGACAGCGATTATTATCGATACGACAATAACCGCAACCACGGAGATCAGAATAATTTACATGTATATTGTGTCCAACATCGTAGCAGCTTGTGTTCATTCGCCATATTTACCCACGAATAAATAATGTATCGATTATATATGTTATAAACACACGTTCACTCATATGCGGTTAACCTATAGTCAGATATTATCATAACTAGGCTTCGGTTCTCATAAAGAGTAACGTACCCGGATTTTACTTTAATTAAGGAAGAAATTTAAAGATATTTATATTCTGCCAGAGTGAAGAAACCAATCGAACGCACCGTACTCCCAGATTTTGCGATTGCGAGAGTAGTGATACACATGTCAATACATTACGACGTCTGTAATTTTCATCTGTTTAGGATACACACCCAATGACTGTTTTTACACTTTTATAATACTTTTTTTCTTAAGGAATTTTCTGACTCTTTAAAAAGTTCTTTTTCAACGCATTATTGAATTTATAACCGAGGAGTGTCCGACAATAAGCTGTCGTGGAATTTTAATCTAGATAGAAAACAAACGAAAACAAGAGTTTCCTAACATCACGGCGTTTATATAGACTGTTTAACCACAACAAGTGACCTTCATGATAAATAATCAAAGTCAAACTGTTCCGATATCTGGAGCGTATGTAATACAACAAGCACAAATCGTCATGCAGTCGCAGTCGCCAATCAAAAATATGAGCCCCGCACAAGTCAACTCAAATCCTTCAGCGTCAGTCACAGGCGTCTCCACGTCTGGTTACCATCACGTACGTTACGAGCGTGTCCTCAACTGGTTCCCGGCAAGGAAATTATCAGCCATTTGCGCATAGGGGACCGGAAACCACTGAACTGTAATCCGATGTGAAATCCGGTTTTAGAATTCCAGTGCACAGGGCAACTCAGGCACCGGTGTAGCTGGCGATCACTATGAAGATGTTGACCAGGGACGGGACTCGTATCTAGAACCTATGAGTCACGAAGACTGCCCCATGTTCCTTACCCCTTGCAAGCCAGCCGCCTATGATTTTGCAGTGATTGATACACCACCTTATTACGAGGCCAGGTACGGCGCACCATACATTGAAAGTAACCCATGAATTTAGTGATTTGTTAAAAGGAAGTTAATGAACATCGATTGGCAAATTACGGGCATTTCGAAACCATGCAAAACATTTCCATCAGATAAATTGTACATCAAGAATTTGATATTTTATATTTTCAAGTAAGACGAAAGTATATGAACTTTCTCGTGTTTATAAAGCATATCGTAAAACTTGCCGAAAGTTAAACATGTTAAGTGTATAGACACTTTTCAGATGATCAGTGTTTTTGTGTTTAGAAGTATTTGAAACAGAGAATAATTCTTATGAAGGTTATATACCACATAGATAGTTTTAATTTTAATTCTGAAAACGACACGGTTCAACTTTTCATTTGTATGGCTTTAATTGTTATCTAATAAAAACAATGGAAGCAAAAGTGTGCAAACAGAATAATGCGGAAATCTTCTATTGAAAATATATATAATATAAAATGTTACTTTACTCGACGTCACAAAACGCGCATAACTTTGGCGTTTCTTGTCTGAATCGAAATATTTATGTTTCAATCATCTCTATTTATAAAGTACTGTACAAAATGATTAAATACAAAAATGTGAAATTTTGTCATTAAGGCCGATTTTTTCACGACGCGTCCAAATTACTGTATATACAGCATATACACAGTAAGGTATTTCATAGCACATAAGCATTCTTCTATTTATAGCTCAGAAAGATTGACATGCTGTTGACCTTCACGTGATGGATCAGTTATGAAATAATTCAACGGTTGTATGGTCACGATTATCAGGTCAGTTTAACCTATTAATATACACCCTACACATGGCAGTATCATTAATTTAGACACAAGTGTTATTTATATAATGAGTCCTATTGTGTTAAAATATATAAGAGGGAACTCATAAGTAGTGTATTATTTGATAACATGTAAATAACATGAAACATTACTTTAATAGTATTACTTGTATATTAAAGCTTTTGTTTAATGCGAATTGTACTATACCACAATGTCACGTGTTATTCTACACCAAGGCATTGCTCCCGCTCATAAGGCCCGGTCAACTAGGCTAGAGATCGATTCGCTGGACTTTGAGACTCCACCCCCCTTACAGTCCGGATCTTGCTCCAATCAATAGATTTGAGGGTTTTCCCGGAGTTGAAGAGTCAGCTCCAATCAATGGATTTGCGGGTTTTCCCGAAGTTGAAGAGTCAGCTCCAATCAATGGATTTGAGGGTTTTTACGGAGTTGAAGAGTCAGCTCCAATCAATGGATTTTATGGCTGTCCCGGAGTAGAAGATTTCAGGCAGGGCAAGAACTTGCATTGCAAACATAGAAAGCCGTGGCGTCTTTTCCTAGTATATTGAAACATTTGAGAAGTGGGTCATGAGACATAAGAAGTCAGTGCTCTTATCGGGTGACTATGTCGAAGAAATGAAAACTTTATAACTGATGCGATATTGGATTTGACGTCAAATGTTTTGTATTTAACATCGATGACGTGCTCCGGGCTATGCTCAGGTACAAATTGTTTTGTATTGTTATTTGTTGACAGCCCATTGTATCTGAATGATTATGTTTGTATATTACTTAACTAATATCAAATATTATGCCTGCATACATTTTTTTTTATTGTTCAACGTTAATTATTCTTGGTATTAACTTAGTCCACGAACTTATCATAGATTCCTTGTATCTTTGTTTATTTTTATTTTAACCGTGGTAATTTCGTTATGTACGCCGGGCGTACAGGCCCCGTGTTCACAAAACAAGTTGAGCCTGATTTTCATGTTCAAGATGAACCCGAGCTAGATATTTCAAGATCTGGCTCAAATATGTCGTTCACTAAGAAGCTGGATCAATTTTAATTGTTGGTCAAATATATGTTAAACATAATAATGACTGCTCTCAGCGTACATTTGCTCTCTGATATGATGGTTTTAATCAAAACCTAACACACACACATGTTATTTTATCTAGAATATTGTTAAAATTCCGCTCATTTGAGCTAGAAGATCAAGATCAGCTAAGATTGATCTTGATCCGGCAGTTAATACTTTGTGAACACAGGGCCAAGAGTACGCCTGAATAGTATACGCCACTGAAATCATACTATACACTTCAAGAACATATCGTTATTTTATTTTATGTTACTTTTCAAACATTTAAAATAAATATGTGTGCTGTTCATTTTCTTAAGGATTCTTAAATAACAAAAAAATCTTTAAACAAGAGGGCCACGATGGCCCTAGATCGCTCACCTGAGTTTAAGGCATTCTTAAACTTTGTGGAAGACCAGTATGCAATGTTACGTACCAAATATAATACCACTGGGCCATGCGGTTTCAGAGGAGAAGATTCTTGAAGTAATTTTGCTATTTAAGTCTATACAAACAGTGTGACCCCGGGGCGTGGCCAGTTTTAACCCCAGGGCATCATTTGAACAATCTTTGTAGAGGACCCCTATACAATGTTACCAACTAAATAACAAACCTCTGGGTTTGCGGTTTCAGAGAAGAAAATTTTCAAAGTCATTTAGCTATTTAAGTCTATATAAACCATGTGACCCCCGGAGCGTGGCCAGTGTTTACCCCAGGGGCATTATTTGAACAATCTTTGTAGAGGACTACTATGCAATGTTACCAACCAAATATGAAACCTCTGGGCCTTGTGGTTTCAGAGGAGAAGACTTTTAAAGTAATTTTGCTATTTAAGTCTACATAAACCATGTGACCACCGGGTCGTGGCCAGTTTTAACACCAGGGGCATCATTTGAACAATCTTTGTAGAGGACAACTATGCAATGTTACATACCAAATATGAAACCTCTGGGCATTGCGGTTTCAGAGGAGGAGATTTTTAAAGTCATTTTGCTATTAAAGTCTATATAAACCATGTGACCCCCGGGACGTGGCCACTTTTGACCCAAGGGGCATCATTTGAACACTATTTGTAGAGGACCACTAGAGGATGCCACATACCAAATATGAAACCACTAGGCTTTGCGTTTTCAGAGGAGAAGATTTTGCAGTAATTTTTCTATTTAAGTCTTTGTAAACAATGTGACCCCCCGGGGCGTGGCCAGTTTTGACCCCAGGGGTATCATTTGAACAATCTTTGTAGAAGACCCCTATTCAATGTTATCAACCAAATACCAAATATCTGGGCCTTGCGGTTTCTGAGAAGATTTTCAAAGTCATTTAGCTATTTAAAAGTCTATATAAACCATGTGACCACTGGGGCGTTGCCAGTTTTTACCCCAGGGGCATCATGAAACTTTTGGGACTTGCGGTTTCACAGGAGAAGATATTTAAAGTCATTTTGCTATTTAAGTCTATATAAACCATGTGACCCCCGGGGCGAGGCCTGTTTTGACATCAGGGGCATCATTGGAACAATCTTTGTAGAGGATACTATGCAATGCTACATACCAAATATGAAACCGCTGGGCCTTGCTGTTTCAGAATAGAAGATTTTAAAAATCATTTTGCTACGTAAGTCTATAAAAACAATGTGATCCCCGGGGCGTGGCCAGTTTTGACACCAGGGGCATCATTTGAACAATCGTTGTAGAGGACCACTAGAGTATGCCACTTACCGAATATGAAACCACTGGGCCTTGCGGTTTCAAAGGAGAAGATTTTTGAAGTAATTTTGCTATATAGGTCTATATAAACCATGTGACCCCCGGGGCGTGGCCAGTTTTGATCCCAGGGGCATCATTTGAACAATCTTTGTAGAGGACCACTATGCAATGTTACATACCAAATATGAAACCTCTGGGCCTTGCAGTTTCAGAGGAGAATTTCTATTAAATTTTCGTAACGCTTCAGTGAGCATTTGGTATTTCCCTTTGCACGAGTTTTTCGTTCGATAGGCGGGTAGACTCATTTGCTTACACGCTTACACAGGAGTAAACACGTGGTTCAGCATATTTTGTGTTAAAAAATATACTTTTTGTGAAAACGTTTTGTTGTTAGAATATCAAATTTCAAGCTACATACGTAGATTACAGTAGGACAGTGAACGTTTGAAACAAACGTGGTTGGGATTCGTGAGTGCGCTGCGCTTCCACACGTCGTGTTCCTACACACAGAGAGTCTTCGTTCCACAGCAGTCCACATCCGACAAGGCTAGCTATTTAGGCTTTACACACCACCATTAGCGGTATCGCTAAAGCACAGCATTGTAAAGATTAGTATATTGTTTTGTTATATATATATATATATAGAATAAGAGAGTTATAGAGAGAATATAGTTAAGAGAATTAATTCGCATATTCGTATTCAGGGTTTGAGATCTTAAAAGGTGCTTCAGATATTCGTGGCTTTTTTTGAAAATTGACAAAAATACTTCTTTTTACATCCTACGTTCGTCTGGTTGAAAAATAGTAAATAAGTTAATACAATAATGCTTCTTTTGGGAAACACATTTTATTAGGATCCTTGCATTTCTGTTTTATGTATGTATAGCTGTGGCCTAAAATTATTTTTCAGCCTTTTGATGGTTTTCTAGTTAGCATTTCTGAAAATAACTTTTAGACTTCATGCATGCGAGTCAATTTGTAAATCATTTCATGTGTCTCTGGGTCTGAGGTTAGCATTTAAACACTCACTTCTTGACCATTATTCGGTGTTTTTAAAGGTTATAACTAAGAATATCAGGTACTTCGTGTTTTTGGTTTTGCCTGTCGGTTTTCAATTCGAACGCAAATGTTTTGCGGCCTTTTGTTATATAAAATGGAGTTCATTCTATATCGGAATGACGATTTCATGTAGTGTATGTTAAGTGTTTGGAAAAATACCATAATGGTACAAAACTGCTATACATTAAGGGAAAACAGTAAGAGATTAACGTTTCGTCAGTGGAAAGCTATGCAATATAGCACAATTGCTAGTTCTTGTTTCCGATTGTGAGAAAGTGGATCATTCTGTCTCCAGCTAAAAAAACTACAAATGACAAACATTAATTCCAGCGTCTAGATTTATTGTTTTCAATAATGGATTTCTAGAAAACACCTGACATGCTGGAGACGTCGACCAAGTGTTTAATATTTGTAGTAATTGAAGGCTCGTATCAATTCTCAATAAGTATGTTTCGTTTTCTTCTTGGCATTTTCTCCGATTCCTAGGAATTTTTATGCTGAGGATGATTATAATACGGTTTGAATGTGATCATTCAATAGCATCTGATATCGTTTAATAATAATAAAACAACAACAACAAAAATATTTTTAAAATCGTGCTGATGTAGACAGATTCGTGAAATGGGAATCATGTTCAATGTTTGTTCTTAATTGGTGCTCAGGTTTCGCTTTTAACTGATGTGGGCTCAACAATAAGCTGGTTCCTGTTATTATTTTGATATTTAAAATCCTGGTTCATATGAGTATATGTAGTGCAAGCTTAGCTAAGCAACAAACGACAGTCTGCATTTTTTCTGACAAAAATTCAGTTGCAAGTCATAGCGTATAGATAGTTTGTAGTCTGTCCTGTTTATCATTGCACAGGCTACATGGCGTTTTTTTTTAAAATAAGGGACATTGAGATGAGCGTTTATGTTTCTCGAGATTTCGGTGCATCAATGAAGTAGTTTGTTTTGTATGTAATAAGGAGCCGCGGTTGTCTGCATTGAGCGGATGGTGTGAGTTACTAGTATGTGACACACGGTTGGATCTGTGTTGAGATGTTGATGTGGATTATGTGATACACTGTTGTCTCGAGATGTGAGATTTTGTGTATCAATGTCTGGATGTGTTTTATATATAGTAAAGATCCACGGGATGTGTGTTGTGGTAATGGTGTGAATTATGTCATACACGGATGTCTCGAGATGTGAGAATTTTGTGTATCAACGTCTGAATGTGTTGTATATATAGTAAAGATCCGTGTTGAGATGTTGATGTGAATTATGTGATACACGGTTGTCTCGAGATGCGAGATATTTGTGTATCAATGTCAGGATGTGTTGTATATATAGTAAAGATCCACGGGATCTGTGTTGAGATTTTGATGTGAATTATGTGATACACGGCATTTTCGAGATGTGAGATTTTTGTGTATCAATGTCTGGATGTGTTGTATATATAGAAATGTTCCACGGGATCTGTGTAGAGATGTTGATGTGAATTATGTGAAACACGGTTGTCTCGTGATGTGAAATGTTTGTGTTTCAATGTCTGGGTGTGTTGTATGCATAGAAATGTTCCACGGGATCTGTATAGAGATGTTGATGTGAATTATGTGATACACGGTTGTCTCGAGATGTGAGGTTTTTGTGTATCATGTCTGGATGTGTTGTATATATAGAAATGTTCCACGGGATCTGTGTTGAAATGTTGATGTGAATAATGTGATACACGGTTGTCTCGAGATGTGAGATTTTGTGCATCAATGTCTACTGTGTTGTATATATAGAAATGTTCCACGGAATCTGTGTAGAGATGTTGATGTGAATTATGTGATACACGGTTGTCTCGAGATGTGAGATTTGTGTGTGTCAATGTCTGGCTGTGTTGTTATATAGTAAAGATCCACGGGATCTGTGCTGAGATGTTAGTGTGAATAATGTGATTCACGGTTTTCTCGAGATGTGAGATTTTGTGTATCACTGTATAGATATGTTATGTACTAGTATGTAATAAAGGATCCGCAGTGATCAGTGTTGGGATTATGCATTATGTGATACACGGTTGTGTCGAGATGTGTTTTTACATGTATCAATATAGTGGGTATTTACGATAAATATGTATATTTTTGTTTAAACTTTATACAAAGAATATATAGAAAATGTAATGACTTATGTTGATATTGTTCCAGTTAAAATGCTGTAGCTGCGTTTGAGACGTCATTATTAACAACCTAGTTAAGGAACAGTGTTCCAGACGATACCGGACATAGCCAAGGCGACACAAATCCAGGAGTACACAAGTTCAAAGCGATATTTTAAAATGAAAATAAACCTAAAATGGTAGAATGAACATAGATTTGATTCTCTCCCGACAGAAGAAAGCCAGTGTATGTGTTTCTGAGTGACCTGATGCACAAACATGTGTCGACTGCGATCGTGAATGAATGCCGCTACGCCTTTACAACATCGTTGGCTATATAATGTGTTACTTTTAATTTTCAGTATGCGGATAAGCTTGTAAATTTTATTTGTGCAAGATGCAAAATAATTTTTGTTTAAGCCTGTTTCTATGAAACAAATCTAGATCCAGTTATGTTAAATAGGACTGTCGATTACATTAGGTATTAGTTAAAAAGCAACAAAATGAGATTTTTATGTTTTATGTGTATTCTTGGATTTTACGTTTATATATATTTTTAAAAGATACGTTCTGTTTCAAGTTTCAAATGTTTTCAGTTTATTGTTATCAGTAGCAGGTGTATCAGTGTATTATTTGAATTGGGTATTTATATTTTTGGATGAATCAGGAAGTAAGCTATGTCTGGTGTCTTGGTTAGAGTAGTATATTGCCGCAGTAGATATCCAATACGTGTGTTTTTCCAATGATTTGTTTTTTACATAAGAATGTTCAACATGCAACGCGAAATACGTTTTTGTGTGGCACGAGTTCACCCTTATATTATAGAAAAGTTAAATTCAGTAGCTATGTGACACCAAAGCCATTTTTATTTTCGCTTTATGTCCGCATCAGCGAATAGCAGAGGCATTATATTAGATATTACATATACTGTTAGTTAAGGAAGATAGATGCAGAAATCATGCGACCTAACACGTGCGATTAAATTAAAAAGAAAAGTTAGTTTCTATAAAAGTTAAAGAATACTAGTTATATTATTTTTTACATTTTACTGTCTTCTTTGTTTATTCGAGAAAAGCGGACCGCCTTCTAAAGAACTATGTGTTTGTCTTTTATGGTTGTAGAGGTGCTGTACTTGTTGTAAGAAAGGAAAGAATGTATTTATTTTCGGACCAACGCAGTGCGGGTAAACTTAAATGTTATTCTTTTCGTCACGCTTTCTGTATTTCCCTTTGCACGAGTTTTTCGTTCGATTGGCGGGAAGAGTCATTCGAGATTCGCTTACACAGGAGTAAACACCCGGTTCAGCATATTTTTCAATTACAACAGCAACTTAAACAGCATAAGGGAATGAGGAGATTAAATTTATATTCAAATATATGTATGTCTGTTTTTTTTATTTCAGTTGTCGTTGTTGTTTATGTTCAGAACGGTCTTTTATACGTCAGATTTCTCGTATATTAATTTACGTTAATTAATTATTCTGTTTGATAATATAAACAAATGTGTTATATTGCAAAGTAACTAGTTTCGTCGATATATAAGATGTATCCGTGATGATTGTTATTGTTAGTATGGGTGAGGCCCGACACTCTGCCATGTGACATTTGACAAACGGGCAACAGGTTTTCAGAGATTTTTCCCACATGCAGTTCAAAGGGTTTTATCTCTGTTTTTTCCTGGGTGAGTCACATTGCACTTTACATTAATTATTTAAAGAATTGCATATAATTTCTATGCTATGTTTATGCGTTTATAAGTGTGTGTAGTTCTTCTAGAAATTTGTTTTTGTTACTCTTTTTGTGCATAGAAAGTAAGCTTATTTGCGTGAACAATATGCAGACTAAGTTTATACTAATGCATTATACATGCGTACAGCAAAACGGTGTTACAGACAAATGAAAGAAAAGCGGTCTTTTATGGTTGTATAGGTGCTGCACTTGTTGTAAGAAAGGAAAAAAATATTTATTTTCGGAGAAACGTAGTGAGGGAGAAAATACGATTTTTAAAGTCATTTTGCTATGTAAGTCTATATAAGCCATGTGACCCCCGGGGCGTGGCAAGTTTTTACTCCAGGGGCATCATTTTAACAATCTTTTTAGAGGACCACTAGAGCATGCCAAATACCAAATATGAAATCTCTCAGCCGTGCAGTTTTAGAGAAGAAGATTGATAAAGGTTTTACTTTTTAAATCTATTTTTAGCTCTGGTGACATACATATGCAGCGGACTGGAAAGATTTGAACAACTTGAAAGAGGTCCACCCAAGGATCATTCCTGTGAAGTTTGGTGAAAATCTGCTTAGCGGTTTAGGAGGAGATGTTGTTTGAATGAAAATGTTGACGCACGACGCACGACGGACGACGCACGAAGCACGACGGACAAAAGCTCACCATGAGAACGTTGTGCTTAGGTGAGCTAAAAAGATATTCGGCGTTAGTGGTAATTTTGCAAATCAGGAATGTAAATTAAACTTCCAGCAAAAAATATTGAAAACAATGTAACTACAACTACATCCGATTGGTATACTACTAAATAATACTAGTAGTTTACGCCTCCTAACATACTATTATATATAAATTAGTATATACTCGTGCGCTTCTTAATATTGTGTGTTTTCTTTTTAAACATTAACATTTTATATATGCTCTTCGGTTAATGAAGTATTATCTAATGAAATTAAAACAATATTTTCAGCAACACAGAACATGATGCATAAACGGTAATATAATACATCGACACGCCGGAAAAAATCTTTATTAATTAGTACATTTCTGTTCGAAGTATGCACGTGCCTAAATATGTTAAAATATTTATGGCTAAATGAATCTCGTTGAGGGGTAAAGAATACATGTATGTTGACAGTAATGTTTTTCAAGTATCTCGCCTTTTCAACTGTAAACTGTCAGTTTGACCTTACACTGACCAGCAGGCGGCGAGCGTATGGTCATTTCGGCCGCAATGTAGACTATCCCTCTGGTGGAATTGTTGTTTTAGATACATTTTGGATATTTTTAGAATCGCTGTGTCTATTGTGTGCAAATATAAAAGAAAACACTCAAATGTAAAACGTGTGTTTATTTACATCGTTGCAAAACAGCAAACAAATTGCTTTTTAACATGTCAACTGTCATCTCAAATAATTTCAATAGTGTTGCGAATATACGAAACTCTCATTTTGTGCGAACTGTTATTCCCTTATTGAATTTGCCATAAGTATTCCAAACCAATTTCGATTTCGTCTGCTATATTGTTGGGATGTTGCAGCTACTCATTTATTACTAGTGTAGTGGGCATTTCTGGTAAATTAGCCGATGGAATGTTAGGATTTATTCATTCGGGACTACTGGCGGGAAATTTTTACTACATTGTATTGGATATTCAGGAAGGTCTAAAGTTGGGTTAAACATCGACGCCGAAAAATGTTCAGGGTAAAGAGAAAATACACAGAAAATAATGTGTAGAAGGCAATTAATGCATCGAGTACGGTAATCGGTTAATATACGGCAAGCTATACTAGTGTATTGTCTTTCCGAAGTATGCACATGCATTTAAATGTTTAAGAGTGTTTATGGCTAAAAATATTGTTCATTTGAAAATACGAGTATAATGTCGACAACGATAATTTTGTAAAAATTCTAGCATATTAATTGGTTCAGTTTATAGCGCAAAGGACTGACGTTACATTGACCTTAAGTGGAGAATGAACTGTTCGGAGTGGGGTCATTTTGCCCTATTAATACACGCCGTTCATGGTGTGGGGGCCACATGTATCTGTATTAATCTTTATTAACTGTTCATAGACATATAAACTATAAAGGTTACATATACGTATGGAACAAAAACAAACATTGTTACAGGCTTTTGTAGTAGGAGCTATTTCTATTAATAGAGAGTGCCGCCTACGAAGGCTTTGAACACAAAATAATTATGTCATTCCGTGAATGAATATTACAATTCTGTTCATGACATACAATTGGAAAATTTGTTCATACTTATGCTCAGTTCTAGAGGTTATGTCGAGGATATGTTTATAAATTTGTTTTAACCGCTTATATAAACAATTCTATAGATTTTTATCCCTAAAATTATGCAACCATTATTGGTAGACATTGAACCATTGTTATAAGTTTGCATTCACAATAGTCCTGCCTCGCAAACAAATGCCCAATAGAATAATTGTATTCAATTTTAGCGCTGCATAATTAACTTATCGCGCCAAATTTCTAGCTTTTCTTAAAAAGGCCACATTTGCAAGAAATCTACGTTAAAAGTGATCTTAGACAGTTACGCCGAAATATTCTTAGTAAACCACACATATGCACGACAACATCGTAAGTCACGTAGGCTACTTTTATTATAAATCGCTGTCACCTGCACCAAAAATAGTTGGACGTATATTCATTAAAAATGGATTTTCTTCACTAAACTAATCAACATTGATCAGAAACAACCTTTCAGTTAACGCTATTTAGGTTGATCGTGTAGGACCACAAAGTATAAACATAGGACGCGTAAGTGTGTGGGGGATTTTTCAATTTATCCCTTAATACCTGTATATCCGGGTTGGATTGAAGATACATTAAATCTTTATGAGTAACGAAGTCTAGTTAATATACACGTGTTCGTAGTTTGACAGTATATGAGTGAAAGTATGTTTACAAAATACATTTATACAATCGACTGATATTCGTAGATGCACTTTGTGAATAAACACAAGACGCGACGATGTTGGAAGTTACATTTATAATACTGATTGTCATGAGTGTATTTCTTGTGTTGGCAACTATACTCACTGTCTTCTACTGTGTCACACGATCTAAGGGACAACTAGGGACTGTTAACCCGTCTCAACCGAACTCTTACAATGGTAAGTGATTGCGAAACTCTAAACTGACCAAGCGTCTACATTGTACCTCGGGATAACTCGGTAATTTAGGACGTATTTGTTAGAGCACTTCGTTTAGTTTCGGCCTTGATAGGAAAGAATTTAAGTTTCCGATTACCAGTACGGATATTGTCGAACCATATCGAGTTTTACCGAGACAATTTTTTGGGGTGCTTGTCTGTCAAAAGTCAAGGTCACAATTAAAGGTCAAAAGTCAAATATTTGTATTTCGTTACCGATCCATAACTTCTAAATGCTGGAAGGATTTACATATCACTTCAGATTGTTATTACCCATAACCAGATGATGTGTTTATCTGTCAACGGTCAAAGTCACAATTCAAGGTCAAACGTAAACTAAATGCCATGGGTGCAATGTCACACTTAATGATCAAATATAAGGATGAAATTTTTGCAGGAAGTATATTTTTGTCCAACATGGAATGATTTAAAAACAAACTTGTCTGGAGTGATCATCATTATGAGACATGCGCGATGACCAGGTCAATGGCTGAATGTTCAAGGTTACCCTTCAGGCTAGTTGTATGCGTATAATCATGTTCACTGTATACAATATACTGATTATATGTTATTGTTTTATGAATACACGTGTATGTCTTATTTACAGCTGGTGTGATGTCTTCTCAACAACAACAAGTGACATATATGACAAATAATCAAGGTCAAACTGTTCCGATAGCTGGAGCGTATGTAATACAGCAACCACAAATCGCCATGCAGTCGCAGTCGCCAATCAGAAATATGAGCCCCGCACAAGTAACGGGCATCTCCACGCCTGGTTTCCATCGACCACTGCCGCAAAGGGGACCAGGAAATCATCAACTGTTTTCCGTGATGAACGCCGGTTTTCGGAATTTCATCGGACAGGGCAACTCAGGCGCCGGTGTAGCTGGCGACGTCATTACCCCTTACGAGCCTCCATCCTATGACTTTGCAGCGAGTGACCCACTGCCTAGTTTTGAGGCCGCGGGCGCATCGTACCCTGATTTCAGCTTATCTTATTAGTGTTTTCTTCAACAGCGGAGTAACCGAACATTGATTTGAGTACCGCAACATTACTGGGGTCACGTCACCGTATAACATTATAGAGCTGTATTATGTCACTTTGAAAAAGAGCTTTATACAGATCAAATTTGTAGTCAACATTGTTCAATTGACTGTAAAATGAATTTTACAATGTTCTGTTGGTTTCTAGTGCACTAAAAATACGAAAGTGAGTATTACTTTATATTTGAAGGAAATATTATTTTTAGTGACAACTGCTAACTGCACACTATTAAACTATGAAAATGTCAATTTGTTATTTCGCTTGTTCGTTTCGAACAAAAGTTAATATTGGTCCTTTTTGTTAAAAGGAGGTATATATATCTTTTAAATTTCTTACGTTTGCATTTACTGTACATGTTAATTTTCGGTGAATATACTAATTTTCGAACTGATTGAGTTTCTGGATAAATGCACAAGCATTTTGGTTAGGTTCATCATAAGTGCCTCAAAACATTTATGGCCAAATAGACTAATGGTCGTTGTAATTAAGGCTAAGTTATTTATGAAACAAAAATACAATTTGTAGCTAGGGGTACAATATAGTTTCTCGGGCTTCGGACGCGGCCTGGAGGCGTCTAGTTCGAGCTGCATTGTACACACTGATAATGTTAACACCAGAAACAAACCAAACATATCTTCACTATTGTTGTTGCGGTGACTTCACCAAAATATAGGGAATATAATTATGCACACAGTTCCACTTTGATTTTTGCATGCCTGATCAACCAATTTTGGGGTTCGAAGTTCACCAGTTTTCGCGCCCATTTTAGTGATTTTCAACATCAATTTACAACTTTCCTGCGAATGCGAGCATATCAAACACTGAATGCCTTACTGCGTAACTTAGCAGCAATCGGGTCGTCAACCATTATTTATTTAGTAAATTTATATGTATGTTACCTTTTTTTAAATATCCTGCCAAAATGGCGTCCAGGAAGTTTATGTGCAAGGTGGCTCAACACATACAATGGCTTTACAGAGAACATGAGTTTGATTTCACTAAGCATGCAATTCAAAGCTTCAACACTGAAATCTGACACTTGGTTCATGCTTTGTACCAAAAGTTTAAATCTGACAAAACAGTATTAAGGTCTTTATATTTGCCATTACTCAGGTGAGCACTTTGTGTCAACAAAGTCCTCTTGTTTAAAGGATGTTGCTAAGTTATATACCTATAAGTTACATCGATTATCAACGTATTTATTTGACAATATCAATTAAAGTATGGCCTGATTCATATTCAAGCTTTGCGTTTCTCTTATGGTCGGCAGAACATCACATTGGCCCGATTCTCTAAATTCTAGATTCTAGTATTCTCAACTTATAACACTATTTCTCATTAGAATAGTATGTCACTATCTGTAGCCCTGTATGTCTGAAATTTCACACCTCGTGACATCCTTCAATACTTTGCTGACATGCTTCAAGACTTTACGACAATGCCTTATCAGACGGCGACGGTCCCCTTATAAATCCAGTTCGGCTGGTCAACATTCCAGTACACTGCAATCATGGGCCATGTTAGCAGGTCGTTTATGGCCTTAGGTTTCCTGTTGTTCGGTAAGGACGCCGATTTCAGTTGTGCCTTTTAACACATTTCAATACTTGTTTTTTATGACGATTTCTCAGACCATTCTTTGGAATATTTGTGTAGTAGAGTTATGTCAAGCTACATTCCAATAGGTTGTATTGTTTTAATCAGTTTTTTTTTTGTAGTAAATGATTTCAATTCATACTTTCTCTCTGCGTATCCTTTGTCTCTATTAAAGTATCTTCTGGCAAAATTATAAAACAGTGAATGGAGGAAAACGCTTACACTTGTGTTAATTTACATTGTTCATGATAATTTTCTATTTCATATATAGCAAACAGAAATGCATTTTCATATGTTTTGTATTTATATTACGTATTTAGTATCATTATTTTAAGTATATTAGGTTCTGCAAAGATAACATAATACTATTGTGTTCAAATCCAGACCTGAGTACTATAAATAACTAAAGCGTAACATTTTATTCCCTACATGCAATACAATATTCTTATAATTGAATTAATTTAAACAATACAACTTAACGCATGGGCTTTAGCTTTACTCATTATCGTTACGCCGTTTCCAGCGTTGCACTGCACGTCGACGATGAAACGTGATGCCAGCACGGGAGGCCTGATCTTCGAAGTTCTGGCAGTTGTCGACCACAGCGCCTACGCACAGTAAGTGTTCTTGTCAACTGACATATATATACAAATCTAATAAAATTTTAGTCGAGTTACACCATTCCTGAAGTTGAAAAAGATATAAGCATTTTTTAAACTGGCATGTTTAAAGAAGAGGCATTTCTATGTGTTTTCATAATAATATTACACTACATTCATATTCCTGTGTACTTTTCATATTTTGCACTTTGCGTAACATTATTTTATAGTATTTGTCATATTTATAATTTTGCGTGTAAATCGTATTTTTATTTAAAGTTGATATAGGTCTAGATTCCAGGTTAAGACCTATGACATGTTCAAACCTGATTGATCTAGGTACAATGTGCAATGTTCTAGTTGCTAATGGAAACAGTGCATGCTCTGGCCTAATTTCATAAAGTTAGTACTGCATTTATAGCATACACTTTCATGAAATTCCCGGCAAATAAGGATAACGGTCCATTTAGTTAACATCTTAAAAGTAATTCAAAATAAACTCAATCTATGGAATAAACTCACAATTCAAAACTTAGTGTTTACGTAATTACTAATGAGCTACATGTACATCTGAAAGTTAACTTCAATAACATTTCTGCGATTAATGTTTCGAGCAACTGGACGCGTTTGTCCTAAATGAATAATTATGTTTAAAAATTATATAAAAATGTTAAGGCATCAGCCGGACTTATTGCGAGTTGTATGGCATTAATTATTATCATTACAACCAAAGGCTCAGAAGGATACGCTTGACAGCATCACAAATGTGACCATTCTGTTCTTATTGTTTAATAACGATGTAGCTTGACCAACCAAAGTGACCGCAATGCCGGTCGCTCAACTTTGAAAAGCGACTTAACGTTACATTTGTGTAACTATCGTACTGCCACCGTCTGTTAAAGAGTCACAGGCCGAACGTGTGCTTCACCTACTTTCAAACTAAACGAGCTTTGACCTAGTTATACGCCGGTATTGGCGACAAAAATCTTATCTAGGTGACTCTTGGTTGCAACAAATGGAAGTTCATCAGGTCTGGAACACGACTTATGTCACAGTTCAATAAAATATAGCGGTAATTTGCACGTAGGCCTACACCAATATTTATTTCATAGATAATTTTTATGAAGTGCTAGTCAGACAACTATTTACAATATAAAAATTGAATTATGTCGTATCACTATTTATAACAAATTTTAAATTAGTTCATAAAAGATGCTCCTTAAAAGACATTGTTTAACTTGTGCTTGTTTTATCATAAACCGTTTAAAACGATGTTACACATACACGTCATGACTAAACACAGCAAGACGATTACTTATACTACAATTACTACTTCAGATTCTGAAGTTCTGTAAAACGAGTCACTCTGCATCATATTCAAATGACACAATAACGAACTTGCAATCATTCTTTTAACTGTGTTTGTACATAGAGCCTTCCAAATAAGAAAATAGTTTGTATTGTAATAGTCTCATAACAGTCTATACTAACTCTATGTTCATCGGATGTATGATGTGTTAAGTTTATTTTAATAATTACATAACAACGTCTACAACTACATTTATTTCACTTATAATTGTTGATCTCGTTTAAGCTTTTAAATGTATGGTGTAATTTATATGTATATTTGACGACATATATTATTTTATGCTTTGTTAACCTCATACTAATGCTAATGGGTCATTTTGCCCAAATGCATTTTATTCATGTAAAAGATTATATATTGCACTTAAACAAACTTCTTTCTGTTCTTTTAACTAAACAAATCAATCCTTAAACATATTATTTAAAATTGATTTGAAATAAAATGCCACTTTTTCTTGAATATTAATATTTACTCAAATACAATTGTTGTTGAAGATGGTACAACTGGACTGAACACAGCTGGCCAGCTGCTAAACGGGAAACAGGTACCAAGGATACCATGCAGGAAGCCATAGCGGCTATGATGCATTCGGTACGTAGCATTGATATCATTTTACCATCCCTTTAAATATAAGATAAATGAAACCCAGAATCACACGCAGGAGAGAAACTCTTATTTACATCTTTAAGTTCTTTATTTGAGGCAAGTGACCGATTGCATATACAACACAGTAAAATATACACGCCACAACACAAACATGATTAAAACTGAGGTCACCGACTTTAAGACAGACTTAAAAAGTGTCCTTTGCTGAAGATGATCTTTATTTATCATAGAAATGTAGACTATGTTTAAGCTAGATCTATGTTATACCTTCTCCAAAATCCATAACTTTATGATTGAGCGTGTAATTCAAATTTACAGCACGAACTATTAAAAAATACCACAATGAATCAACAATATAAAGAAAAACTGTGTCCCCTAAATTTCTTATTCACTAAACAGCAGAGTTCTTTTATATTCTTAAAATTAATACCAAATTTTCTTGTAAATTAACATTATCTTAAGCATGGTTTATGGTTTTTGACAATGGACTAACATGGTAGACCATGGTCGACAATGGTAGTTCATGGGTCTGAAGTACCATGGTCGACCATGGTCGGCAATTGGCACCATATCATATTTGACCATGGCCGACCATGCGACGTCGGTTGACCATGGTTGACCATGGTTGACAGTGGTGCCAATAACCGTCCATGGTCGACCACAGCAGTCATGGTCTCATAACCATGTAGAAGACCATGGTCGACCATGGTCAAATACAGTGCATTTTGTTTTCTATGCTAGAATGATGATGATGATCATGATGATGATGACGACGACGATTGTAATGGTGATGATGATGACACATGTCACAGCTTTATGCAGCTTTATAATAATTGTTGGGTACTAATGATTATTTTCGTAGTCCTTTTAAATTGAAATGTATATCAATATCCGATTTGTTTATCCGAAACATTGGTACATCTATATTTCCAAACTAAATTATATGTATATTTAACCTTACTTTGTTTACTTGAAACCATTTCTTGAAAATGCATATCCCAGACCTAATTCACATCTCAAACATTTGATACAGAGAATCTGTAACATGTGGTAAACAACAAAAGAAGTATTTAGTTTACATACCATTCTTTTTCCCTCGGTGTTAATATTGGAAACTGAGTCAGTTTAACTGACCAATCAGAAACAATGTATTTGCTTACTGAAGGCAAACTTCCACTTCCACTTACCAACAAAATTCCCTGTAAGAAATTTAGATCACAATCTGAAACGATAAAGATATTTTGTATTTCAAATAACTGTTGTATGTTATTTTTATCTAGTTAATGCACTTGAATCAGTGTGAAAGGCATTATCATGATCATGTTTTTGATGGATGATAAAGCAGACCATGGTATTCGATGGTTGACCATGGTCAACCATGGTCGCAGTCAAATACCATGCCGACCATGATTGACCATGTCACGATAAAGCAGACCATGGTCAAGACCATGGGATTTTATGGTCGAACATGATAGTCCATGGTAGACCAGGTATATAATTATATGCTGCTCATTCCAATATAATTGCACACATATAAGGTTATTGTAATAAATGTAAAAATGTATTTGTATTTTTCTCTTTGACAGACTAATAATATTTACAAGACACTTGAGGCAAGGAACATCTTTATCAAAATGAAGTTAGTCGGCGTTGTTTTTAAACATCTTTATCAAAATGAAGTTAGTCGGTGTTGTTTTTAAACAGGTATGGGTATCGATGTCAAATAACAAGAAATATTCACGTATACAATATGGTTATCCTATATATACTAATATATATAAATTATAGATTTGTTTACCCTGTTCACATCAAGTAACAAATAGTGTTTGGACACATGCTATATATGTGATTCCATCAAGAACATTTTCTAAACTATTAAGCTGCATATATTGTAACGTCAAAGACAAAAATAATTCAATTCACATTGTTTTATATCGGTTTGCGGTGGCGTCTTCATTAAAGCCGTTTACCAACGTATGCATGAATGAATGTGCGCCTCTTGTATAAAAAAGGACCATGCCATTTTAGAGCGTTCATGACTCAGCGTACTACGAGACGAACAAAAACGGTACTCTGAACGGTACTGTGGTGGTGAACAGGGACAGGGTCGTCCAGGACTTCGTGCCTGTGTCCCAGCAGCTGCAGACGAGCATACCACATGACCACGCCATGGCCTTCACACAGTACGCATTATTGTGTCTCGTCCGATTACTATTTAACAATTGTTGCACCCAATAATTTCAGTTAAAATACAAACAAATAAAATTTAGTGTATGTGTTTAGTAAAGACAAAAATGTATACTGTGTCAAATAAGTTTAGCAATTACATTTGATAAGTGAATGTAAATTATAGACAACATTGCCTTAACATAATTTTTATAGGTAAAGAGTTCATGAATGTGTATACAAAGTTGTAATACCAATTGTTGAGTTCGACATGACTTATGGTCCTTTATGTCTAAATCATATGCTCAGTAATCTTCTCAAACATAATGACACCTGAAACAAAGTTTATGGGCATAATCGATAGACATCAGTCCTATAGACTAAAAACCGCTTTTAAAATGCCCACATAACAAACCATTTTAAGACAAAGCGTTTCAAATTAAGAACTTTTGAAATAATCTCCCTTGAATTGAAAAAAATAGCAAAATCAGATTTCAAAATTCCATTCACTCTGAAGATAATCTAACAATACAAAGTATGGCTTGGCAAGTTAATGTGTTGTTACTTTTATGTATGAAATCACAACAATTTTCCAGAAGTATTGTTCCGTCTAGAACTCATAGAAAACCCTTATGGGAAATCCCATGTTAAACATTATAAACACCCCAAATTTTATATCCGTATAGCAAAATTGGTACAAACATGGCATCAAACAGAGATATTTTAGTTCTGATATCCAATGTTAAATATTAGTACTGTTTGGTCCTACATGTAAGGACCCACCTATCATGTATCAAACTCCTTCATATACAAGTTTTTGCTGTGCGTTCAACCTAGTACTGTTGGGTCCCAAGGACCCACATATCATGTATAGAACTCATTCATATTCAATAAATGAAAATAGTTCTGAGACACATGAGCTGACCTATTTACTTGTATACATTCAAGATTTCCGCATTTTTAAAATGGCTGACAGTGTGCCATGTGCTCCAGTGGGATATATACATACAGAATATTTTAATGTTTTTGACCAGTGCACCACATTCTGTGATGCAACAAACATAGATTATCATTCAAACTATATTGTGTGTGAAGATCGGAATCCAGATAAAGATAGAACACTGCACTTTGTCTATCTTTACTCAAGGGAAAGGGCAATTAAAGTGATTAAGTTCATGAACAAATTAGGTCTTAGTTATTCATATGTGAATATAGTGAAAAATGAATGATGGAGAAAAGGTTTCCACAGGTCTAAAATGCAGGTATATCTTGATTATTTTCTGTACTGGTACTCAAAGGGCCCTGTCACATAATAAATAAATTATAAATAAAAAATTACATTAATCCATATTTATAGACAATGGGTGGAACTCGCTCGAAACTCTTTATAATTTTGGTTAAACACGACTGTGTAACCCAATGTCAGAAGACTAAATCACATTAAATAAAAAGCGTAACATCGAAATTACGATTTTGCATATTAACTGAACATAAATTGCAGCTATCTTCCACAAAATCCTAATCGCCAGTCATTTATTTATTAATTTTGCCAAGATTTTATATTCATCACAGAAATTTATTTCAATTTGCTGCCATACTTGTTATTGTTGCATTTTGTTACGAGATATTGCATTGGTACACTCATATTGGCAAATATGCTCATCATGGTTCCCTTTATCCAATCAAATCGCTCGTTACAACATAGTGTGCAGATCGTAATGGCTGTTAAATAAACTTTTCAATATAGATTTTTATTTTTAACTTGCTGTACACTCTATAATTGACCGGTGATTGAATGTTTGTTGTAGATACACATTTCTTTGTCATTTATTATATGCGCCATTAATTATTTGCAGGCGTGCATGTTTTCTAGCAATTTAGTCTTGCATTTCTTTGGTTACATGGTCGTCCACTTTTTCATTCAAACAAATTCTCTCCTAAACCGTTAGACCAATTTTGATGAACTTCACAGATATGATCTTTGGGTGACTACCAAAATAGCTAAAATGGTTACGCTCGAATGAATAAGGTCCAAATAGGGGTTTTGAAAATGCAATCTTTAAAAGTCTTATTTATCTAAAACTGCAAGGCCTAGGGCTTTCATATTTATTATGTAGCACCATCTACTAGGTAAAATCTTTCAACAAAATGTTTGCTGAAGGCTCAGGTGAGGGACCCAGTACCCGTAGGGTCCTTGTTTATTATATGAACATATTTTTTCACATTATGTCTTGATCTGTTGCAGAGCTAGAAGAAATCAACCAAAAGATGTGGCAATAAATTACATACAAAATAAAGAAGATCCTGACTTCTTAGAGAAGTTTTGGGTTGATGATGAAATCCGTAAGTATTGTTTTTATTCATTGGCAGTATTATAGATCATAAGTCATAACATGTTAGGTTGAGTTCACAAATGAACTTTAAAGTGGCTCGTGCACATCAGTGTACATAATGAATGTGTCAATATGCAGGTAACAGCTAGGAAAAGAAATAATCAGTAATAGTATAATAATAAGTTGAACAGCATTTCGTTTCTTACATTAAGGGAAGTATAGGAGTAAAAACCTGTATGTTAAAAATTGAAAAATTGCTGTAGCTTAAGAGTCTGTCATATCAATGTTCAGGCAAGATATAAGTCCTAAAGGCAACCTTATTCAAATTGTATGTACCAATATTAACGAAATTTGGTCAGGATGTTTGCCTCATTGATATTTCGGTCAATTTCGAAACTTGGTCACATGGGTCGAAACTGTCAATAGGTAAAATAATACAAACAAATTGTTAACACTGTCTTGGATCAGCCATAAACAAGAACTATATTTTAAAAAATAGTCGGCGCAAACTAAATGGAAATAGACTGATTCGACAAAGTGTTGTAGTATTTTGATATGTGTGTATTATTTTGTTTGGATTCTAAAGGCATTTGATTGTAACAAAAGTTATGTATCGAAAAAATATCTCTGCGGAAAATTGGTTTGTCTTATGAATCTCATTAACTTCAGGACTTAGTTCCATTATTTATAAATGTATATAATCAATAAGATATAAGTGCACTTGTCTCGGTCAATTCCTTTCACGTTGACTTTGTGCGATAAGTGCACATTTTTCATTGTCATTGTGTGACAAAGTCGTATTTTTCATTAATCATCGGCATCATTGTAGAGGTTTTATGTGAAATAAAAGTTTATGCATGCCTGCCTTGTGTAAACTGCTTCAGATATTTAATATTAGATATTTTCTGTGAGCAAACATTCTATACATAGACGGTGACATCACTCATAATGACCGTTCTATATTTAGTTAGATGTGCCTCACCATGTAATTTTCCAATAAGACGGCGGTTACAAATACTGCGACCATTACCATAACAAATGGAGCATTCTTCTAGAAGAAATTGAAACAAAATTTTAATTTGCTTTCATATAATTAATTGCTTGTTAATCAAATGTTGTCTCATAAAGGTAGAATACCTTGTACTTCGATAAAGTGTGTCGGGTATGCATACCTTAACAAACATCTGCGGGAAAAGCATGAAAAATTCCACACGGTTGCAAGGTCAAACAAAATAAAATGTGTTTAACGTTCTAGAGCGTTTTCATTTGTTGTTCCATCGTCTTTTTCATCAATTGCCGCTTTCTATATAATACTACTGATAAGCATTCTTATAATAAAGTATGTTTTTTCAACATCGATATAAAATTCATTTTCTGATCATCAAAATTCCTTTCTACAACAAAAGGTAAACATGAGGATCGAAACCGAAAGTATTTTTCACTGGCCTGTTTGTAAACAATAAGACCAATCACAGTGTGTGTTGTAAAGGCATTTTGTTCATGAATTATTAATTAGCTTCGCTTACAGCGTTTTTCATTGGTCAATGTGCAGTTTAACTTCTTGGTCAAAAGCGGTGCGATGAAAAACCAGCCAGATCAACTTTATGTCAAGTTTACAACTGGCCCAAGCCACATTTCTTACCTGATATTAGAAAAACTATGTCAGAATATTTGTCTCTATGAATTGACTGCAAAGTGTTTAAAACTTTATTGCCAAATTTTATTACACTTCATGACAGGTGATTAAATAGGATGTATAATTTCTAATCTGTACGCATGATTTATTGGATAATGGATTGTATACCTTTTAAAGAAACCGAGTATATAGAATTCATACAAAGTTGGTTTTGGTACAAATGTAACAGGCAAATGTTTTGCAGAATGGGGTGTTCGAGTGAAAAGGAGGGTCATGCAGGGCGAGTTCCTGGTTCAATACAGAGCGCCACTTTGTAACACTGAACCAGCAGATAGCAGCTTCAAGTTTGAAATTCAGAGTGGCAGAAAGACACTGTGGTAAGATAATAGTTTTTAACCAGGTTTTTATGAGATTGGGGTAGGTGGGTGGGGCGGCGGCCGGGCGGTGACGTCAAACAGGGGGTTTCCGGTCAATAACTTAAGTTTTCATTGACCAATCTTGACCAAACTTGTAGTATATATACGACAACAGTTCTGCACGGTCCAGGTTTTGTTACTGATATGCCTTTCTGTAAATCAATATTCAAATGTTTAATTTGCCTATTAAACTAGGGTTTATTTGCAACAAAATCACAAAGTTTCATGGAATTTTGAACACTGATTGAAGTGTTTTGAATGTTCAAAAATGAATGTCGCTCAAGACACTCACACGGTCATGTATTACTGATAGGGGACCATAAAAAAGATTTGTCAATTTCATTGTATTCCGTTAGCTATTCATGAGTTTGAACAGTTTTGGTGAATGGAACCCATTTTTAGTAGCATATGGTGGGCCTGGAGTACCAAAAACAACCAAAAATGTATGTGTGCATTTATCCAATGTGCATGAACCTTTCTTTATAAAGTTTGATTTACATGTAAGAAGAAGCTTTATTCTACCAACTGTTTGCACTAATCCCAGTTTTAATACTTACAAAAGCCTTAACTTAAATTTCTGATTTTCGGCTCCAAAATTTATAATGCAATGATTTTTGGAAATTCTTTTTCTTTTGCTACAGACTCGCGATTCAAAAATTAACCATGGCGAATATTTGCATTACTGTAGTTGAAATATTGTTGGTCGTTTAATGCCTTCAATACAGAGCATTAAAGACGTTTAATTTTCTTTTTCGAAATAATCTGGTGGGCATGCTCAGTCATCTGTGAACAATCAAAACAGATTATTTTTTCTTTCGAGTTAAACTCTGACGTCCCAAAAACAATAAATTGGTGTAATTTATCAAATAAATCCGCAACGGTAGAAGAAATCCAAATTTAAAAACCTGTGCAAAACTTTTGTCCTTAAGTATAGTATATAGTATATAGCAAGCTTCCATGGATACCTAGCTTGGGATTGCATTTGGGGGTTCTCATGTCAAGGTCCAGGCCATTGTTACATTAGAAAAACACTTTCCGCTCAATAACTTTAATTACGACAGAGATATTGGGATGAAACTTTTTATGTAAGTAGCTTACATGGATACCTAGCTTGGTATTGTATTTGGCTTAGAGTCTGGTTAAGGTAAAATCACTGTTACTTAAAATAAATTACTATAATTTAAACATTTTGCAATGAAAGTTGATGGGAAGCTAGGCCATTTGGCCAAAGTTGAAAACCTGGTTTCGTAGCATGCCGCGTTTCTTGTTTTTCTTTAAAACTAATTGCTTTCATGGTTTGTTTCTGTTGTATAGGCTCGATGGTTCCAACGATGATGGGTCTTTGGGCAGACTAATAAATGACAACCATATCAGGCCGAACTCTGTCGCTAAGTTCTCCAAAAGAAAACACCACACCTCTGTGTGTTTGCTGTGCGAGACATAGAGCTGGGGGAGGAGATACGCAACAACTATGGCCGAAACTTGTATTTTCCTTGGAGAGATAAGGTACTTTACATTTTATTGTAGATATGTAAGGACCATAATGTATATATTCATCATGTACAGAGCTTGACACTAACATTAACAGCCAGGTATCCCGACTGAACACCTGCTCTGAATCCAGCAGTTCCTTCTGAAAATAAGGATTCTGTGAAATTTATGAGTGATAAAGTTCTTGTAATGTTAAAATAAAAATAGCGATAAGAGTAGTTGACAGCTTTGGCAAACACTGCTGTGCAATTCATTTAAAGTGAAAAGCTAAGTGTCTCGACGGAACACATGGCTCGTAGGTGCTGGAGTTCTTTCCCAATTTTATGTGTCCTCTGGAACCCTGGACACTGTTAGTGTTGAGTGCTGAATGTATACTGGCAAAGAACGTGTAATAGTATAGAAACAGCTTGTCTGTAAGATTGGCCCAAATTCAAAACTGAACGGGAAATTGTTAGTTTGAATGAGTTTAACACCAGATCAAAACCATGTCCATGAATGAGTAATAAACAATGTTGGGCCCCTTATAAGTAATAAACAATGTGTACACTTATTGTTGGGTCCCATATAAGGCAGGAGAAAAATAATGGTTAGATTCTCATCCGGATTTTGAAACAAAATGGGGCGGGTTGGCGGTTTTTATTTTTTATTTTTTTACTTTAGCGGACAAACATTTCACCCAAAAATGGACATCTTTCAATGTCCAAGACACAAATAAATACACAGTTAATCATTCTAATTGATTATTTACTGTAAATATTTAATTTAAAAACATGATAATTCCGATTTTGGAATAATCGCCACAGTTGCCAATTTTTTTATGAAATCAAAAGTGTTCGGGCCGGGGGTTTTGACGGGCAGGCAGGTATGAGAATCTGAAAGTATTTCTTCTTCAGCCTAAGTAATAAACATTGTTGGGTCCCATATAAGTAATACCGGAAAACATTGTTGGGCCCCTTATAAGTAATAAACATTGTTGGGTCCCATATAAGTAATAAACATGGTTGGGCCCTTTATAAGTAATAAACATGTGTACACTTATTGTTGGGTCCCATATAAGTAATAAATATTGTTGGGTCCCATATAAGTAATAAACATTGTTGGGTCCCATATAAGTAATAACATTGTTGGGTCCCTTATAAGGGATAAACATTTGTACACTTATTGTTGGGTCTCATATAAATAATAAACATGTGTACACTAAAAAGAAATGGTGGGTCCAAACTGTTACCTCTTTTACAAAATTATTTTGTGCCATCCAATACTTTTGATTGTGATATTAACATTTTGCTGTTAACTATTATTCCAATAGGTTGACAAGACAAACCAGAGGAAGTCAAGTGTGTACCTAAGTCAAGTTGATGTTTTTTCATGTTTATTTGTTCGAAATTGTTCAATTTTAATTGACAGAGACCTCAGAGTGATTTTCAAGGATATCGAAATCTACTCATTCCACTAGCATGCAGAAGTGAAACTTTGTTGTGTGTACACAGGAGATCCATTATAGCGCGGTCCGTTATAATGCGGGTTCCAATATAACGTGGGGATGCCTTGGCTCCCAAATTTTCTTTTATAAGTTTTATCCCTTATAAGTTTCATCAAAAGATTTAAAAATAACAGTCATTTACAGCTTGTCTGACTACTTGATTGAATCAATTAGCATGCTACCGATAAATCCTCCAGCACAGAGTTGTGGCCCTTAGCTCAGGTGAACCAGGATTTTCCCGTGACATTTTCAAATCGGGGTCAAATGACCCCTTGTATGTAGATAAGGAAGGAAATTCTGTAAAAACTGGGGTAATTTGCCCATTTAGTGGGTCAAAATGCACATTTTTGTGTGCCAGGGAAAACCCTGGTGAGCGTTTCAGGGCCATCATGTCCCTCTTGTTTTTGAAAAGTTATTGTTTAGTTGTTTTGCATGGAAATTTATTGTTTTGTTATTGTTTGAGAAAAATTAATGTTTTGATATTGTTCATAGATGTGCACTTGCTATGCATTTTTTCCTATAGTTTCCGCCATTCCTATAAGTTCGTGAATTAAGTGACGTAATTTGCAGACTGCCCAAGCAATACACGTGTCTGAATTCACTGCAAGTTTCACCAGAGGAGTTTATTCTCGTGTTATAACCCAAAATATATAAGCTATAAAAGTTATTCATTTTTAATAAAATACATCTCCTAAACCACTAGGCCAATCTTGCTAAAACTTGGCAGGAATGTTCCTGGCATGAAGCTCTATCAAAGTTGTTCAAAGAATTCCATTCCATGCAGAACTCTGGTGCCATGGCAACCGAAAAAAAACCTTCAAAAATCTTCTTCTCCAAAACCGCAAGTGCTAGAGCTTAGATATTTGGCATGAAACATTGTCTAGAGGACCTCTACCAAGATTGTTCAAGTTATGGCCCTGGGGTCAAAATTGGCCCTGGGGGTCATGGGTTTTCCTGATATCTATATAGTAAAAACTTAAAAAATCTCCTCTGAAATCGCAGAGGCTAGAGCTTAGATATTTTGCATGAAACATCGTCTAGTGGACCTCTACCAAGATTGTTCAAATAATGACACGACTGAAATTTTTATGTAAAATGTCCATATTTTCTATAAGCAACACATACAAAAAGTAATTTAGACCACTTTTTAATTTTCATGTTTTTTTTTCATTATTTTCATTTTTGGCCCATTTTTAGAATTTTTTTAAAATTTTCAAATTGATCTTACTGACTAATATCTCAACCGATTTTAATAAAACTAGTCTCAAAATGTTCTCAGATATTTGATATCATTTTTCTTTAGTAAATTCATTTTTTGTGTTTTTGAGGCCCATTTTTAGCCTTTTGGGGGCCGAATTTCACAAATATGAGACACAGTTCCCTCCGAATTAGCGTTCTGGACATTTTGAGACAATTTTTATAAAAATCGGATGAGATGCGTGTCAGTAAAATCAATTCGAAACTTTTCAAAAAGTATCTAAAAATGGGCCAAAAATTATAATTTCGAAAAATTTGAAATTAAAAAAGTGGTCTAAATTGCATTATGAATATGTTGCTTAAAGAAAATATAAATTTTCAATATAAAATACCAGTTGTTTTTAGAAATAAAAATTAATGGTCAAAGCCAATACAGTTGCCTTAAACATGCTTTGTTGAACAATGCTGGAATAGTGTGCAAAAACATTCTTTGATGGATTATCTATGTAATTTCAGTCCCTGCTAGCAGCAGCAGTGGCGATCTTTTCTCCAACATCAAGGCATCAGCCGGCCAGTGGACCTGTGATACCTGCCTCATCCAGAACAAGCCAGACCTCGCCAAATGTGTCGCCTGCCAGACACCTAAACCTGGTAATGGTGGCTTTATTCAGTGAATTAATGTATTGAACTATCTCTTCCATGATTTTAATGCACATACAATTCTCATCTAACTTAGAGATTTTAGCTTTTGATAAATTTATTTATTTGTTTGGACCCAAGTTTTAGTCATTCTTAAGCATTAAATTTATATTCAATGGCTAATGAAGCCCTTGTCTCTGTTTTAGCCTCCTTCACACCCGCAGCCACTACGTCGTCCACATTGATCACAGCGTGCAGCATTGTGCCGGGCAACTGGATGTGTCAGACCTGCCTCATACAGAACAAGAAGGATGACAGCACATGTGGGGCTTGCCAGTCACCCAAACCAACAGGTAGGGGAGGCTTCCTTGTGTCACAAATTGTGTCCGCTGGTTTTAAGGTTGATGTTGAAAAAAGATGTGCTAAAAATTGTGACAGCAACATAATAAGTAGGATTTAAAAGTAATCATTTGCCAATGAACAGGTACAGAGAACTCCACGAAGCCAGCTGTGAAGGAGGACAGCCTGCTGGCCAAGTTCATGCCGGCCGCCAGTCAGTGGGAGTGCGAGGTCTGCCTCATGAGGAACAAGGCTGAAGACACCAACTGTGCCGCCTGCCAGACACCCAAGCCTCTCAAGGTACTCCAGATCTCGGGTGTTAGGATGCAAGAACTCTTAAAAGTTCAATGAAAAATGTAGATGGTACTCTCTGCAGGCAACAATTTAACATGCTATATTATGATCAAATTATGCCATTTTTTTCCTTTTTAAAGTAGTTAATACATTTTCATGCTGTGTATATGTTGACAAGTTGTTTTGTCTTTTGTAATACTACTTGAACAGCCTTGACCTAACAATTAACATCAATATTGTTTGCAGGCGTTCAATCCCCCAATCAGGAGACTGGATTTGTGACACCTGTCTGGTGAACAACAAGGGTACAGATAACTGTGTGGCCTGCAACTATGCAAGACCCGGCCCACCCAGGACACAGGCTGGTAAGGCGGGAGCCAGTTGATGGCATTGCTGTTTCTCTAGAAAATAGAATGTTGGTTTAATGATAGGAATATGTCCTAATGTATCTGCTTTTCTTTTGATTTTGATTGACTGCTATGATCTCTCTTAGAAAGACATAAAGCAGGCTGTTTTGCCATACTGTTGCATAAAAATACAGAAATGTTAGACATTTTTGTTAAAAGAGAAATGTTTGAGAACTAACCTTCCATAGCATTGTTGTTTACAGTTCCAAGCTGTGGAAAGGCGTTCTCCATGTCCCAGAGTGGCAGTATAGAGGTGAAGTGCAGCGGTGGGTTCAGCTTCAAATCCACAGCCAGTGAACCACAGAAATCAGGCTTCACTTTTGGTGTGCCCAGCAGTGGCAGTAAATCAGATAATTCCAGCTCTACTGAAGGCATCAAGCTGGACTCCACCTCAACTTCATCTACTAGCTTAGGGTCTGGGTTCAAGCTTAGTGGTGAAAATGTGACAAAAACCAGTGAAAACGCTGGTGGTTCAGGATTTGTATTTGGTGGTTCAAGTAAGAGTTCAGAGGAAAGTAAATCATCAGAAGAGACAAAAGTGAACACAGTAAAACCTGGTGGCTTTACCTTTGGTAAGCCTAGTGAATCAAACTCTGACAGTAAGAGTGGGGCAGTTAGTTCAGTGGCCGACAGTGATAAAACCTCTAGTTCAATAGGTGACTTCACATATGGGGCTAGTGCTAAAAAGGACGAGAAAGAGACCTTACTTACAGGAGGCATTAGTTTTGGTAAATCCTCAGACTTTGAGAACAAACCATCAATTGTGGGAGAGTTTTCATTTGGAAGTAAATTAGAGGCATGTACAGAAACTGTGCAAACGAACTCTGTGACACCTGTGTTTGGTTAAAAAACAGACTCAAGTTCAACACCTAATGACTGCGACTCTAGATCAAGTAGCATTGCGGAATTTGGTGGCTTTGCCTCCAATTCCTCTGTGGCATCAACTGCTAGTAATGGTGGAGTTGCCTTCATTGCAACCAAGATCACAGAGAGTAGTTCAACAACTAAAGGTACATTCATGAATTTTTGATATTGATTAACATTATATCTTAAGTAGAAATATTAAATATTGCCTTGAAACTGGTGGAACAAATATTTCCAGCAATACTATAACTTAACACTTTCAAACTCATTTCAGAAATGGCCCCTGCCCCTGCATTTGGTGGTTTCACATTGCCCAGTAAGCCAGCTGAGCAAAGTATGTTCTCAATCACAAAGCCAGCATCGGAGCCTGCTCAGACTACCTCACCAGCCAAGAGAGCCATAGATGAAGGTATGCCAATGTTTACACTTGAATGTTTCATGAATTTAGAACACAAAGACAATTTTTTTTATATCATAGAAGATTATTGGATTAACTTGTATACAAAAAATATTTTTAGGGATTTAGATCACACTGCATTTAAATTTAATAAAGCTCAATATTTATTATTTAATGTTCATTTGTTTCATCAGCTGATTTGTTGCATGTGTGTTTCTGTCTGGCAGATTCAGGAGAGGCATCCGCGAAGAAGCCTTTCAGTTTGGCCAGGCCACCAATGACCCTACATCTTCCCTCTTCACAGTTGGAGCAGCTAGTACTGGTATGTGTTAGGCCACTCTAATCTAATTTCTTGTAATTCCTATTTTTCAGCTTACCTGTGCATGAAGTGCTCATGGTGGGCTATTGTGACCGGCCTTTGTCCGTCGTCCATCGTTGTGCGTTAACATTTTTACTTATACAACATCTCATCCTAAACCGCTAGGCCAATGTTGCTCAAACTTGGCAGGAATGTTCCTGGCATGAATCTCTTTCAAAGTTGTTCAAAGAATTCCATTTCATGAAGAACTCTGGTTGCCATGGCAACCGAAAAAAACTTCATAAATCTCGAAAACCGCAAGTGCTAGAGCTTAGATATTTGGCATGAAACATTGTCTAGTGCCCTGGGGTCAAAATTGGCCCTGCCCAGTGGTCATGGGTTTTCCTTATATCTTTATAGTAAGAACTTAAAAAATCTTCTCTGAAACCACAAAGGCTAGGGCTTAGATATTTGGCCTGAAACATTGTCTAGTGTACCTCTACCAAGATTGTTCAAATTATGGCCTTGGGGTCAAAATTGGCCCCGCCCCGGGGGTTATGGGTTTTCCTTATATGTATATAGTATGTGTGCACTTAATAAATTGTCCAAAGCACTACTCTACTTGTCCCCTCACCAAGCCAGACAATGCCCCTACTCTCTAAGTGCGCCTTCCCCATCTGCTCAGGGTCCCTCAGGTGAGCAATCTAGGGCCATCATGGCCCTCTTGTTGGTATTAACATCAAGCAAATAAATCTTGTTATACAAAATAATGTTCAAGATTACGATGTTAAAAATTATCATGTTTTAGCCAATTTGTCCAGTTTTAGTTAATCATTAAGGCAAATTGTATCTTAAGAATGAATTTAAGTAAGGCACTTTGCAGAAATTTTCCACTTTAAATTTAACTGATTTGAGAAATTTTTTGATATGTTTGTAAGACAAAGGTGCTTTGGAGTCTAATGTGGAACCCGTCAGTGCTGACAGTGGCATCTCAGATGACGAAACCACCCCTTCCACATCCATCATGGGCAAGACCGTCAGCAGAAAGAGAAAGTCTGACAGCAGCAGTGATGATACAGACGATGCAGACGATGATACGGAAATGCAAAAAGTGAAAAAGACTAAAACTGAACAGGAAAATATAAATGATGATGATGATGATTATGATGATGATGATGATATCAGTAAAGAAACAGACAATGACAGTGATGAGAGTGGTGATGATGACATAGGTGATAATGTTGATAGTAATGAAGATGTGAATGTCGAAGTAAAGAAGCAAAAGAAGAGCAAAGGTAATATTTTAGTTACATTTTGTGTATTTGTACTTTTTGGCATCAATTACATTTAACTAATAATTTAATTATTTTATGATTTTATATCAAAGACAATAATTTTCTCTGATAGTATTCACAATACATGATCATTCAAGAAGAATCTAAATTTTGTTTTTTATTATGCAATGAAAGTAATCACTATAATGTCCATTTTGTTCTCTACAGGCATACGTCAGTATTTGTTAGTTAATGTTCATGCTATTCATGTTTATTAATATAATTTTTTAGCTGATGAAGATGAATGTGATTATGAAGATACAGATGGTGATCCAGATTACTTACCAGAGACCGATGTTTCAGAGACAGATGATGATGCTGATGATGCATCGGATATATTTCCATTCTTAAATGGCAGTAATAAAGCAGGTATATTTATCTTGTCTCTATTTTTAAGAAAATATGCTTTTATCTTTGTCGTAGTGCCATCATGTGTCAGTGTCTTGTTTTAATTGTGAATAAAGTTCTATATTTGAGTGCAACAAAAGTTGATAACATACACACAGCTTTTCCACATCATATTTTTTATACCAGTATGTCTTCATCATGAACTCCATTTATTGAAACTTCATTTGAGTGCATTGTGTGAAAAAAAAGAATCTGAATACTATTGAATGGTTAAAACTTCTAGATTAATAAGAAGCCAGCATAATACCCCGCCAAACTTTCATGTTTTTGACACTTTCAAGTTGTATTTTCAAGCTGCACTGTATACAATGTTTATTGTGTATGGGCTACTTATACAATTTGAAAAAAAATGCAACATATTGATTTCAGTTGACATCTGCCATTCTTTTCAGCTCTTTTGAGCTATTGTGATAGACCTTTGTCCGTCGTTTTTCCGTCAACTTTTTCTTCAAATGACATCTCCTCCTCAATTGTTTGATGATTTTGACCAAACTTCACTGGAATGTTCCTTAGGAGATACTCTATCAAAGTTGTTCAAATAGTTCCGGTTCATTGCAGTATTAGGTTACAGAAGCTTACAAACAATTTTTTTAAGTGAAAACTTTAAAAATCTTCTCTGAAACTACAAGGCCTAGGGATTTGATATTTTGGCGTGCAGCTTGAGCTAGTGATCCTCTACAAAGATTGTTCAAATTATGCCTATGGGGTCAAAAATGGCCCTGCCCGCTCGGTCAGAAGTTTACATAGAGGTATATAGGGAAAACTTCAAACGACTTCTTCTCCTAAACTGAATGACAGATATTGACCAAACGTGGCAGGATGATCCTTGGGTGACCCTCCTCAGAAGTTGTTCAAGTGGTTCTGGTCCGTTGCATAATTTGGTCAAAATAAGATTTTAAAAGTTAAAACTTTAAAAATCGTGTTTTAATTTATTTCATTTGAGGCATTTTGTTGCCTTAGTCTCAGGTGAGCGATACAGGGCGTCATGGCCTTCTTGTTTAATATGAAAATGTTCGATCGTATACCTATGTCCATGTATATTAGGGTCATATACCATAGCTTATTAAAAATATGTGACACAGTGTTATAGAATCAAACTAATTGAAAGCAGGTTCAGTAAGATATGATTATGCATTGGTGCATTGTAAGGTCCATACAGATTTTGAATATTACATGTATATGTAAAATATATGGTGCATTGTATAGTCAATAAAAACAATACATATTATATGTCTGGTGCATTGTAGGGTCCATACATATAGATTTACTTGTATTTCGTATAGCATGTGTACATATATCTGGTGCATTAGTCTCCGTACACACAGTGTAACAATTACTGGATGGGATGTAATTCATTCAGTATTATTTTGCTGTGTAACAGATCAGATCCTGCAGACTGGCATACAGATTGATGAAGGAAGTGATACCAATGAAGATGACAACACAAGAAGTCATGGTAATATTTTGTGACTTTGCAATCAATTTTGAAGTAAAGGTCTCTTTATAGGATTTCAGTCTTCGAAATTAGCACTTGCCTGATCGCCCTGGCGAATAAAATAAAAAATCGGGCGACCAAAAAATTAATTTCTGCTCGCCTAACTGGCAAGTAAAATTTCCGATACAAAGCGTGTTATGAGGATTGTGTAGAATTTACAGGTAACAACACATTTTTTAGCCCCTAGTTAGACTTTTTTATCACTGCAACATTAAATGAAACATGGGTCGATTAGAGCTAATTGACTTTGAAATTATACACGTACTTTAATATAACGAATCAACCGGTCTCGTTAATATGTCGTAAATGTTGAGTTTTTTTACATATAAAGTTGTAAGTTAACATAATGTATCATCTGTAAAATGTGGAAATGTGTTAAATTAATTAAATCATTCATTCATAAATTGCTCTCCAATATCACTTAAAATAGGATTTTTTCTGCTTTTAAATACTTTGCTCGTCCATATGGAAATTATTCTGGCGGCGAGTTGTAAATAAATCTTACACACACACCTTAGAAAACTTTGCAGAATTGCTTTTTTACGAGTATGTTATGCAAAAAATGGAAAAATAGTATGAGGCCTCCAGAAAAATATCCTGTCACAACACTTGTATTAAGGTTCGTTTTTTCTTTATTTTCCTTAACGTGAAAAAAATACATCGAAATCAGGTTAAGTAATTGGGGCAAGTAAAGTAGGTTTCAGGCGAGTAACTTCTAGAAAGTTACGGGCCCGAATGGCAAGTAAGTTCAAAATGTTAATTTCGAAGATTGGGAATAATGTGTGGTTTCCGTCCCATAGTGATAACTCTTCTTTCGTGGCTTTTCCGGCCAAAGTTACTTTTGAGTAGGATAAATGTAAACTGATATTCAACTAAAATAAAGAAAATGATCAAGTTCTTTAAAACGCATTTTAATAATTATGATGATATTGGTTGTTATATTAAAAGCAATACCAAGTAGACCGTTTGCTTTCGGAACGAAAGCATTGTATGTCTCCCCCGACTCCAGCTTTAGCTGGACTATGAGTTAGCTGTTTGTAACATGATGTTGACTTTAAACATCTTCATGAAGACCAATCACCGTGTGAAATATGAAAGTTCTACAATGAATAGTTCTCAAAATATTGAGCGGAACCATTTTTTACCAATTTTTACATGTGCCGCTGTGACCTTGACCTTTGACCTATTGAACCAAAAATCATAGGATTATTTTCTTTATAAATACCAATCAGAATGTGAAACATCAAAGCTCTACAATGAATAGTTCTCAAGATATTGAGCGGAAACCATTTTTTACAGGAGTGACCCCTGTGACCTTGACCTTTGACCTACTGAACCAAAAATAAATAGGGGTCTTGTCTTCATGAAGACCAATCACCGTGTGAAATATGAAAGCTCTGCAGTGAATAGTTCTCAAGATGTTGAGCGGAAACCATTTTTTACCATTTTTTCTGTAAGTGACCCCTGCGACCTTGACTTTTGACCTACTGAGGCAAAAATCAATAGGCTTCTTCATAAATACCCATCAGCATGTGAAATATGAAAGCTCTACCATGAGTACTGGTCGAGGGGAGACATAATAATAATAATAATAATAATAATGACAATTGTTCATAATTTACTATTTTGGTGAGCCACCCCCGTGGTCCAGTGGTTAAAGCATTGCGCTTGTAAACTACGGCCTCTCACCGCTATGATTTTGAGTCCTGCTGGGGTCGAAAAAATTGCAAGTGACAAAGTAGGTAGTTGCTTACAGACAAAACCAAACTCTGTCAGACCGATCTTACATGTCTGACAGATTCTGACAAGGTCTGACAGATTTTCTAAGAATTTCTGACCAAAATATAAGGCTGTCAGACAAATGTCTGACAAGGCTCTGGAAGTTTGGTATTGTCCGAGGATGCTGCTTAGTACTGGTACTTCCTAGGAACAGTGGTTAGGAGAGCTGCCCGCCTGTGCATAACTGAAATACTGTTGAAAAAAAAAAGTTTCGGTGACTTAGCATCAATGTATGTCTTGTTTTTGTTTTAGCTGAACCTCAGTTGAAATTTGCTCCTCGAAATGGCTGCAAGAAACGATATGACAAAATTAACTTCTGCACCTTCTGTGGAAAACAGAATAAGTCAAAGATTACTAGACACTTATTAACACACAAAGAGAGGGCTGACGTTCTGAAAATAAGGATTCTTCCCAAAAAATCCCCGGAGAGGGCAGCTGCCTTTGCTGTTCTGGTAAATGAGGGAAATTACAAACACAACATATCAGTTCTCAAGTCTGGAAGTGGTATTTTTATTACTGCTCGACGTGACAGCACAGACAATAAAAAACAGAAGGTTGAAGACTATTATCCATGCGAATTTTGCAAAGGCTTTTATATAAAGAACCTGCTGTGGCACCATGCCAAAAATTGCAAGGTAAAGAAATTTGGAATCAAAGATGACAGAGAGGCCACTGACCTAGAGGAACCAGAAGAGACCACAAACTACTTGCGCAATTCCAGAACGTTATTATACTGTTCACTACTTGACACAGATGAAGAAGAGGTTATTTTACCTGTACTAAAGCGTATGAATGATGGTGATGTGAAAAGTACATTTCTGAAAGATACTATAATAAAAAATTCACAGCTGTTCAGGTCAAAGCTCTTGGACATGAAAGCATACAAAAGAAGAACGATATTCACAGGGTCAGCCAAAATGCTAGATCACTAGCAAGGCTATTATTTGAAGCACAAAAAGAAAAACCACTGACATCTATCTTGGGTCTTCTGGCCCCACAAAACTTTGATTTAGTGGCAAGATGCGTAAGTCGCATGTCAAGAGACAGTGCCACCTTACCAATCAGAATGGGACATCTCATCGGCCATTGCATCATGGCAATGAGTGCTTGGGCAATAAGAATATGCAATGAAAATATGCTTAAGGAAAGTAGAGATTTCAAACAGTTGTTTGATGCGGAGTGGCGTTACATAGTTAATGCTCCAGCAATAAAAAGACAAAATGTATAAAGTCAAAATAAACCCAAGGTCATTCCAGAGACACAAGATCTTGTTTCGTTAAGGAGCTACCTGATGGAAGAGTTAAGAGACACTGTTGACCAGATGAAACAGAAACCAACTGCAGCAGACTTTCAGTGGCTGGCTAAAGTGACAATGTGCAGACTTATCCTGTTCAACAAAAGAAGAGTTGCCGAGGTGGAGGATTTGATGGTCCACAACTTCATAAACAGGCCCAGGTGGACAGACTCGGAAGAGTTCCAGCTGTCTTTGTCTCACATGGAGAAAGAGCTGGCAAAACGGTAAGACTGCCTTCTGTTTTATTATCATGTTCGGTTCTCACTATCCTTATATTACTTGTTTATTTGTTTTTAACACCGGTTCAACACCATGTAAGATCACTTTAGTTTAAGGCCGTCAGATAGCCTAATCCTGTTCCTGGATAACTAACCAGTGCTAGGCCATTTTTTGCAACTCAATGACATCTTTGCTTGCATCATATATAGAAGACTACCTCCTTGGTCTACCGGTAAGCGTGCTGCTCTTGTAAACCGCGACATCTCACCACTGTGAGTTTTAATCCAGGTGGGTTTTTTTTAGTAACAGTGACCTTGACCTTTCACTGAGCAGCACCAAAATGTATAGTTGTTTTGCTGCCTTTTATATATAATTAATATGAATGAATTGTGTAAAAAGTGTTTATGTTATCGCAGCACAAAGACATCTTTTTTCAGTTAAAATGACCTTGACCTTTGTTCTGAGCCGCACAAAAAGGCATTGGTGTGTGCCTAACTTTGTGTATTACCTATATAATGTAATATGAATGAATTGTGTCATAAAGTATTTGAGTTATCGCAGCACAAATAAAAATCTACTTTTGGTAACACACATTGTGTTGAAAATTTTTCGAGTTATGGGAGCACAAAGTGGAGAGGGACTGACGGACAGACGAAGGGACGGACAATGTGATTACTCTAGGGCGCTCGCATATACATGTGGGGCCTTAAAGGGATAAAAGCATAGATTTTCAAAATTGATCAACTATGAGTTGTGTGTCCATTGATGTGCATAATAGTCATTTATGTTATGCGTTTTAATATTACATGGGATGCGCGAACATAAAAGGTGAAATTTGACACAGGTGTTTACTATAATTACATGGGCAAGATCAATATCGCGAAAGAGATGTTAGCTTTTTTACATATTTTTCAATAGAAATGATAGCGAAATAAAATGCTCCGGGGCTAGTTTAATCGTGGAAAGAAGTAAAACTATTCAATGTTTGAGTATCATTTTGATGTTTTTAACTGTAAGGAACTATTAGGAACATAAACAACACCATAGACAAAATATGCTTTTATACCTTTAATAAGATGGTATGTTTTTAAGGAGATGGTAAGTCCTATTAAGGAGATATTATACTGGAAAATAACTTTTCACTTAGGCACCTGGACACTTGGGAAAGCTGTAACTGTTTGATATTAAAACCCATATATAATGATGTTTACCCGTTCATGTGTTTCGTATGTACTCTTTGAATTTTGTAGAATGGACATGATGGAGAACGTGGCAAAATCGAAAAAAAATCACCACGCCTTTGTTCTGATAACTCCCGAGGCTAGAGAGGCTATCGAGCTCCTGATCGAAACAAGGGAGGCAGTCAGAATTCCTCAGAACAACAAGTACATATTTGCAAGGTTGAATGCATCCACGCCACTTTCTGGAGGGGCCTCTCTCAAGGAAATCGTCCACAAATGCCCAGATTTGAAAAAACCAGATACTATAACAACAACAACATTGAGAAGGTACACAGCTACAGTGTCACAGGTATGTCACACTCTTGCATGAGGTTTCATTCAGTAATTATGTCCCCACACTGAAAAGGGGGGGGGGCATAAAGGTATGCCCTTGTCCGTCATTCCGTCTGTTTGTCTGTGACAAACTTGTATCACACATATCTCCAAAAGTATTTGAGACAGAGTCATGAAACCTTACAGGATTGTTTATCGGCATGTGAAGTTGTGCATATGGGGTTTTAACTTTGCCGAAGCCAAAACACTTTGGAGTTATCTGCAATTAAATTTAATTTTTGCATTACATATATTGTTACATAACTTGTGTCACGCATATTTTCAAATGTGTTACAGAGTCATGAAACCTTACAGGAATGTTTATCGGCATGTGAAATTGTGCATAAGGGGTTTTAACTCTGCCGAAGCCGAAACACTTTGAGTTATCTGCCCTTGAATTGGATTTTGGTATTGCTTATATAAAAAGTGTGTGCCGCATGTATCTCCAAACGTTTTTGAGATAGGGTTATGAAATATGATTGGAATATTTGTCACTACATGTCGTTGTGCACGAGGGTTTAAAAAGGTCAAATAGCCTGGAGTTATGAGCCCTTAACTGAGTATAGGTATTACATATAGAAAAACTTGTGTCACGCATATCTCCACAAGTGTTTGAGACAGAGTCATGAAATATTACAGGAATGTTTGCTACCACATGTTGTAGTGCATCAAGGGTTTTTCTCCAACGTCGTATAGCCTTAAGTGATGGGCCTTTGATTTTGTACAGGCATAACATATAGTACAAACACTTTTATCGCCTCCCACCCCCCTCTGAAAGCAGAATTATCTGAAAATATTTCCATCTTGTAATTCTGATGTACAGTGTTCAATGACCAGAATAATGGCTCCTGTTAATTTTATTAATTGGTCATTTTCAGATTCTTGATATGACATCCAAGGAACTTCGACTCCTAGCCAAACACTTGGGCCATGACGTGAAGACGCATAAAGAGTACTACCAATTGTCTTCTGCAACTTTAGAACTTTCAAAGGGAAAGATTTATTGGAGTTAATTGCTTTATTGTATCTATAACAGTGATCAGTATTAAACAAGCTACCTAGGTTTACAATTTAATAATATTCTCCACATCAATTAGTTCTTTGTTGCTTATGCAAATGTCAGTTAAAGGGTTAGGCGGAGCACAGTAGTGCTGATGGTTGCACTCTGGACTGTCAATCGAAAGGTCTTATGTTTGATAGCCAATTCTAGCATGCCCTGCTATTGTCTTTTTGGTAATCAATATGACCAAAGATTCTACTGAGGTCTGTCACTTTCCACGTCTGATTCAAGAGTGAAAGATTCCAGCCTAAGCTAGAAAATTCACTTGTTTGAATCCATGACGATTGTATCATGTCTTAAATGATCCTTCATGGTGTCAATATTGTGTTTAATCCAAACAAACAAACCAAGGTTTATGAGTTTGTTCCCATAAAAAGACACACATTATGCAGGATGGGTATACTTGAAAACACCTCCTTTTATGATTTTTCTGTATTTTTTATCTGCTAAGTGAGCCTGCTGAACTGTCAAACTGATGGTTGCAATATTTTTGTTCTATTCTTTTTTTGTCAGTCTATGCATACATAACACCAGGTGCAGCAGTGCATTTGGTAGCATTTGGATTGTCAATCCAGTGGGCTCATGTTTAAATCACGGCCTTAGGATGCCCAGCTACGCTCACTTTCGTGTTTTAACCAAACATTCGAAGTCCTGTCATTTACAAGTGACTTCAGGACAAGCCTTTGGTCAACTCAGACCAAAGTCTGTTGCTGGCCGTAATGGGAATCAAACCCATGACTTTCAGATTTGTTGGTGTCTAGTGCGCTATCAACTGCGCTAGCCAGACCTATCTTCTGCAGTGATGATAGGATGTTGAACCCTAACCAGCAGATAAAAAAAAATCTATGCATTCATTTGATACTGCCTTTGATTTGTATACTTATATGAGAATATTATGGTATATTATACCTTTATAAACTAAACAAATATTTGTTTCTCTAATTTGAATATTATGTCAGAGCTTGAAATAAGAAAAATGTCAATTTAATAAGTAATCACAGTGATACTGGATATTATACTTGGCTGCATATATAAAATTATGCTTAGTCCAAACTTACCAAAGTGTAGGTAATCAATCTCTCTTTACTGAAGTCAATATTGAAATGAAAGTTTTAAACTTTAATGTATGTCATTCGTTTGCACACAGGTGTCGAGAATGTTGATGGCAGTTGAAAATGGCACGGTTAATGAGTGGAAAGATAGACCCATGAGTGACATTTCGCTTGATGGTAAGTTATTCATGCAAGAGATTGATCATTCTAATCATCTGAAGTAAACTAGCAACAATGATTAGTTTAATAGGAATGATATTATCTGGAACAGATCTAAACAGATCCTCCGGAAGCAAATTATACATTAATTGAAAATAACGACTGCGGTTTAATTGAAGTTGTTCATCAGTGGTAATGAATAAATGCAACACCACTGACTCTCTCTAGCGCCGGCTTGAGCAGAACTATATTTTCAGCATAGTAAATGTATCAAATGTAGTTTCACTACAAAGACTGTTACAAAAAAGAACTATAGAATTTAATTCAAGCAGTACTAATACTTAAGTCTTTTTACCTCACCTGAGCACAACATGCTCAGGGTGAGCTATTGGGATGGGCATTCTGTACGTTGTCCGTTCGTTGTCAACTCTTTCTTCAAACGACATATTCTCTTAAACCGCTTGATTGATTTTTAAACGATCTTCATAGCAATGATCCTTAGGTGAATCTCTTTCAAAGTTGTTAAAATGGTTCCAGTTCATTTAATAATTGGGTCAAAATTTACCCCACTCCAGCAGAAAAATCATAAGATCTGTGTTTGCCATGGTCTCATTTTTAGCTCCCTGTCAAAAGTCTGCTTTTGCATGTAGACATTTTTTTAGCAATTTGACAATTTCCAAAAACCAGATCCTTAATGTTCTCACACACGTGTTTTGCATATTTGAACTTCTTGCAGAACTGCCCTTGGCAGAGGATGATGGACCTCTTGATGAAGAGAAAGCAGAGGATGATGGACCTCTTGATGAAAAGAAAGCAGAGGATGATGTGCCTCTTGATGAGGAGAAATCAGTGTCAGCTGATAACCAAATTGGTAAATTGAAGCCTTTGCTTACCATAATAATCAATTGCACGTTCACATTTAGAAACATTTTGCTATACCCCTGCAAGATATTTTACCTTAGTTCAGCGCAGTGTACTCATGGTGTCTGTTATCAATTGGTGTCTGTTGTCAACAACTTTTTTCCAACTACATCTATACAACTTGACCGATTTTTCTCATGCTTTTGGAGTTTTAAAGTTGTGCAAATGATCCTAGTTCAATGCACATCAGAAGCAAAAAGGCTCAAAATAGAAATAATTTTAAGAACTTTAACAAAGTAGCATTGCTTAGAGATGGCATCTACTATTTTTTTCTTGAAATAGTGCCTAACAGATGGAAAATGTGAGGTGCTTTATTTATTATTCCTGGCTGAAAGCAGTAGAATTTTAAAAAATTGGCGCTGTTCCTGAGGCCGTTGTTTATCTGTCCATCAACAACAGTATCTAAAGGTCTGATATCCAATACCTGACGCAAGTGGGAAAGCTGTCAAGTCACTATTAAAGATCCGAGGAAAACATAAGCGCTACGTCACTGACACCCCCTACCACCGGTAAGCGCTACATCACTGACACCCCCTACCATCGGTAAGCGCTACATCACTGACACCCCCTACCACCGGTAAGCGCTACATCACTGACACCCCCTACCACCGGTAAGCGCTACATCACTGACACCCCCTACCACCGGTGAGCGCTACATCACTGACACCCCCTACCACCGGTAAGCGCTACATCACTGACACCCCCTACCACCGGTAAGTTCTACATCACTGACACCCCCTACCACCGGTAAGCGCTACATCACTGACACCCCCTACCACCGGTAAGCGCTACATCACTGAAACCCCCTACCACCGGTAAGCGCTACATCACTGACACCCCCTACCATCGGTAAGCGCTACATCACTGACACCCCCTACCACCGGTAAGCGCTACATCACTGACACCCCCTACCACCGGTAAGCGCTACATCACTGACACCCCCTACCACCGGTAAGCGCTACATCACTGACACCCCCTACCACCGGTAAGCGCTACATCACGGACACCCCCTACCACCGGTAAGCGCTACATCACTGACACCCCCTACCACCGGTAAGCGCTACATCACTGACACCCCCTACCATCGGTAAGCGCTACATCACTGACACCCCCTACCACCGGTAAGCGCTACATCACTGACACCCCCTACCACCGGTAAGTTCTACATCACTGACACCCCCTACCACCGGTAAGCGCTACATCACTGACACCCCCTACCACCGGTAAGTTCTACATCACTGACACCCCCTACCACCGGTAAGTTCTACATCACTGACACCCCCTACCACCGGTAAGCGCTACATCACTGAAACCCCCTACCACCGGTAAGCGCTACATCACTGACACCCCCTACCACCGGTAAGTTCTACATCACTGACACCCCCTACCACCGGTAAGCGCTACATCACTGACACCCCCTACCACCGGTAAGCGCTACATCACTGACACCCCCTACCACCGGTAAGCGCTACATCACTGACACCCCCTACCACCGGTAAGCGCTACATCACTGACACCCCCTACCACCGATAAGCGCTACATCACGGACACCCCCTACCATCGGTAAGCGCTACATCACTGACACCCCCTACCACCGGTAAGCGCTACATCACTGACACCCCCTAACACCGGCTTGAAAATAACTCTATTTTCCATGTAAAAGCTACACTATAATGAAGCACAGGTTAAAGTTTTATATAACTATAATTATTTTTGATGCAAACCATTTCAGATGGAGATCCTCGATTGGTGCACACGTCAGCAGACCAGGTTCTTCAGGCCAGTACGAACGATACCCTGGTCATTCCTGGAACGTCCAATCTTGGGGCAATGATGGCAACTAGCATAGATAAACGTAGGTTTACCAAACCTTTATATCTCTGTTTTTAGCTCACCTGAGCACAATGTGCTCAAGGTGAGATTTTGCTATCGCTCTGTGTCCGTCGTGTGTCATTCGTCGTTCGACGTGCGTCGTTAAGTGGCGTTAAACATTTCTTTAGACAATATCTCCTTTTACACCACTGGCCCAAATGCAACCAAACTTTGCAGGAATGTTCCTTGGCTGGTCCCCTTTCAAATTTGTCCAAAAAAATTAAATTACATTAAAAATTGTGGTTGCCATGGCAACCAATATGAAGAACTTTAAAAATCTTCTTGTCAGAAACCACAAGGCCTAGAACCTAGATATTTTGTATGCAGTATTGTCTAATAGACCTCTTCCAAGTTTGTTCAAATTATGACTCGATATTGGCCCCGCCCAGGGGGGTAACTTGATTTTACATAGTCTCATATAGGATAAACCATTAAAATTCTTCTCTATAAACTGCAAGGCCTAGAGCTTAGATATTTGGTGTGTAGCATTGTTTAGTGGACCATTACTAATGTTGTGAAAATCATGACCCTGGGCATGGCCCCGCCCCAGGGGTCACTTGATTTGAAATAGCTTTATATAGGAAAATCTTTATAAGTCTTCTTCTCTATAAGTGCAAAGCCTAGAGCTTAGATACTTGGTGAGTAGCATTGTATAGTGGACCACTTCCACTAGGTAAATCCTTGACTGGTTATGTGTGTGTTATACAAAAGGTATTCATGTCAATTCATCTGTGATCTTTTATTTATAGCCACTGTCAGGCGTGGCACAAAAAGACCATGGGAGCCCGAAGAAATCAGAAGATTTTTTTAACTCTTCGCCAAGGAAATTAAGAACAAAGAAATGGCACCAACCTGGAAATTACAGAAAGCAGCAGATAAACTTAAAGGCAGAACTCTAGTCCAAATTAGGACGAGAATACACAACATCATCAAAGATAAACAGAAACTAAAACACTGATTCTACGTAAGAGTTGTCTTAATGTTAACCTGCATGTTAACCTAATGTATAAAATCAAATTTTGGTTAAATTTTACAAAATTTTCAAAAAAAAGGTTAGTCCAGGCTGCATTAATTGTTTTACTTTTGAAAAAACAAACAGATATGTTACCAAAGGAATTTTCATTATCATGTGCAATGGAAAGATAATTTTAGAAAAAATGTTTTACAATGTTAGAGTATCATGTAAGGTTTTTGTTGGTACATAAACATTATGGCCTGATGCTGTGATTACTAAATTTTAAATAATGTTTAGTTATTGCAACCAGATACGTTACCAACCAGATAGCTACCATGTAATTGATCATTAGGTCATACTTTAAGATCAAATTGATTTCTATGCATATATAATCCATAATGGTTGATGCGTAATAATATGTCATAGCAACTATCTTTGTTACATTTCTTGAGGATGAAAGCCATTTTAGCAGAGTTTTACACACATACAAGTACATATTTGGCTGGTATATTGATAATTTGTTTATAATCTGCAACACATTCCATTTTAGTGAACATACTGTTATTATTCATAGTTATTTATGATTTTCAAATCATATTACAGAGCTTGTTTGTATAATCTATCCATTTTAACAGGCCTGCAAGAAATAGAAGATATTGTCCTTAGTGAAAAATATACTACATGTAGTTTGACTAAGATTTCCAGTCAAAGGCTAAACTGACATGAGTAGATATTAGATATTAATTAATAAGTATCATGATATTACTATATAGGCTTTTCTTTTATGGGATTATTATGATACCTTAAACAATCTAAAAATTGTGTTCTTATTATAAAAAGAATAACACTCAGCTAATTGAAATGGTGATATATAAATGTATCATGATAATCTTTATTTTATTATAAAAAGAATTATTTTAACAAATTTGTTTTGTGTGTTTGAATTTTATATTTGGTTTATTAGAATAAATATATTATGTTTGTTACCCATAGAACAATGGCAGCAGAAACCTTTCAGAACCTTGAAGATCTCAATGTGACTATTGATTATGGTTTAACTTTCAATCTGCAAAATGTCCTTCAACCTTTTAACATTTAAGTTTATTATCAAATATTTTCAGTGCTATTTACAACCATGTTGGATAAATTTCGTGTATTTTCTTACTAAACGCTTACAAACAACATAGAACTACTGTGGAATCACTTAAATTCGCGGGTTAAAAATTTCGCGTATTTGGGATCGCGGACATATTCGCGTGGTCTTAAATTCGCGTACATCTGATTTCAAAGAGTCACTTGTATAAAATGTTAAATATTCGCGGTGGTCATAAATTCGCGCAATAGTGGGAGCGCGAAAGGCGCGAAAATTAGAACTCCGTGAAAATTAGTGATTCCACAGTAACAATGTGACATTGAAATAAATGTTATTTTTTGTGACTTCTAGACTTTTGTAGTGGTATCAACAAGTGTGAATTAAGTAATATTTATTTTACATGTCACATATTATAATTATGTTTGTACCATTTGAATATGTATTTGTATTGTTTACTGAAAAAAAAAATACTTTTTTCATTTTCTAGAAACATCCAGAGTGAAACCTCATAAATGTATCAAATGACTTAAACACACTCACATCAATGCCATGATAAAACAGTTTGGAGTGTTGACCACTACAATATTTTCTCATGCACACAAAGAACTTATCATTTTAATTTTAAAGAAAAGCTTTAAGCCATATTATTCTGATTAGTTAGATAGTAGATTAGATTAACAAATGATTGACCTAAATACTCAGACAATTTTAACAGCAGTGATTTTTTTACAGATGATAAATTGGCATGTTTCTTCTTTTTGCAGTTATGAAGATTTTACAATCTTGTTATCTGCTTTTACTGGATATGTTAAAGCATCAATGGTGCTCAGTGCATGGTATTTTGTCAAATTTTTCCTCTTGATATTTTGTGTTTTGTATACTGCCTATTCTCATTTACTATTTCGTTACATCAGGATAAACTCACCATAATTGTTCATTTCTGTGCTTTTTTTCTAACAGTTTGTTGATAGTTTTATATTACGACATATATATTTTGTGTGTATACAAACATAATTTTATGTCTTCCTCAGAGTATAATGGGGTATACATATTGCTTTTGTCTTGATATTCTGTCTGTCAGTTTGTTACATATCATGTCCACTTAATAAATCTTACAGTTTCTGAAGTAATTTCACAAGTCTGGTTTCAAACCATTTTATTTTGGAAAAAAAAATCCAGCTTTAATGCGGTTCCGCATTACTCCTTGTTCATTGTTGTAAATTTGTACTTTGAAAATATGCCAATTAATAAACCATTGTTTTTTTGTATTCATTTGTTGTTGTCTTTTAAATTCTATAATTGATGATATGGCAAACCATTGAGACATCTCGGTGTATACGATGCATGATCCTGTATCAGAGAAGTGATGCTGTTGTGGAAGCCTAATCTAAGGCCCAGATACGCCCCTGACGACAATTTGGTATCTCTTCCGTTCCATCATACGTCTAGACTATGTGCATAAATACCTCACTGGGCTCAGAAGAGCTGCTGATAGCGCCCAGGCTCCGTTTGATTTGCGGTCCAAGCATGCCAGTATTCGGTCTATGCTTGTTGGACCAAAGATGCTTCGATCATTCACATCCCACCTCGACTTTAGGTGGGACAGTTTTCAGCCTCCCGCAGTGTTATAAAGGAATTTCCTCATTTGAATCGAGGTATAGATATATATCTATAATATATCTAGGTATATTCTGTAAGACTGGCGTTGACAGTTTGGTAAACACAAGCAAATAATGCCCCAAGCAGGAACACTGGCGTCTGGATTTATTGATATCACATTTATTGACTTCAGTTCCAACAAACTGACCTTAGTCAGGACCAATATATAATACTATGTTAAGACCCAACAAAAAGTATATAGTTATATATAGAGACGGGACACAGTTGGGTCCTTAAACACCCAATAGTCATGTTAAGACCCAACAAAACGTATATAGTTATATATAGAGACGGGACACAGTTGGGTCCTAAAACACCCAATAGTTAATAAAATTTGATTGTTGAATATATAGCTCAGATATAAAGATATATGTAAAAGGAAGCGATATATAACCAGTGTGAAGCATGGCAGTTGTGTCTACATATTCGAAAGCTACCTGTGAACACTGGAAGTAGATGGACCCAATTGCAAGGTATGACTGTTGGACCCATTATTTTACCAAGTCTGAGTATATGGAGATGGGACACAGTTGGGTCCTTAAACACCCAATAGTCATGTTAAGACCCAACAAAAAGTATATAGTTATATATAGAGACGGGACACAGTTGGGTCCTAAAACACCCAATAGTTAATAAAAGTCAACTCAACTGAACGTTCTATTAGTTTTATTTTTCCAGCAAGGAACTTGACTTGTTTTTGCAATGTCAAATATTCAATAAATGCAATGCTTACGAATTATATACTGAGTATTGCTGTTTAACTTACAATTTCTATATATAGGTTCTTTAAAGCTGGCACCAGAGATGTTACTAAAATGACTAGAGTCTTGTTACTATGGATGGAACGGGGTTTTCTTTTTAACAAAGAAAATCTGCACTATATAAACTTTTCTACAGGACACACTGTGCCCTGTGTCAAACACACACCACACTGCCTGCAGCTATAGAAATTGTGCCAGACACAAGACTCAGTGTGCCTTCAGACAGGTGCTCAAAAGGAATGTTTCTAAATATAAGTACTATGAAGTCACAGAGGGAAATTAACAAATACAAAGACATATAACAATATAATAACCTCAAATGGACGTTTTCTACTGCTAAATAAGTAATTCATAGGGATATTTAACTATTGATTATGAAAAGAATGCTGTAGAAACTTTAAAACTAAGCCGACTTCTAGTTGCCTAGCAACGGGCACAGTAAAAATCAAGATGGCTGCCGTTGCTTGCAAAACAGGAAGTGTTGAACATTTAAATGGAAAAAGCTATGGATTAAAACCATTTAAACTGGTAACATTCGGCAGAAATGTGCAAAGTAATATTAATAATTGTTAGACACTAGAAATTTATATGAATACTTCATTAAACTATGTAGATTTTATGAAATAAATGCCTATCTTCCAACCGGAAGTATTAATATTGGAACAATAACAATGGAGTTAAAATCGAATGCATACAGAAAAACTAATTCTTGCCTAAACATGTGATGCTAGTGTCTGGTCTGAAATATTTAAATGATCAGCACAATTAATTATGTGACCGGGCTGGAATAAACAACATTATGCAATAGATTCGACCCTAAGAAGATCCAAGGTAAACAATTTGAATTACAATTAACAGTTAACGGTTATATAATATACTTATATTGCTGGGGTATTACATTACCCCCCTGCCATTCATGGCAAACTCCCGTTGCCATATATATAGCACTATTATTAGTTTCAACCTATTTATTTAAGCTGGATTATAGAGACACTTGTGAGTCTGTTTCATGGGAAGAACTATTGCTTAGTTTCTAACGAGAAAAATCATGTTCCTTGTGAACTCACGACCTGCTAGTCGCACGGCGGACACCATATATCCGTTACACCACTGAAACCTCTTATTAGATCTAGTTTCGTGGTTTTGTTTCGTTAGTTTACCGGAAATAGTGTGTCGTAGTTCTCAGTATGTTCAAATGTTTAGTACATGTAGTTTAGTATATGTAATTGCATTTTCAATATTGCTCACTTAAACTCTTTGAGATGTAAGCTACTTTTGCATGCGCTGCTTGATGCATTACATATATATGCGCATATACGCATATCAAATTTGGCTTTGGACAAGTGTCAACATGAACGCGTATCTTATCTTCCTACAAGCATTAATACGTTTATTAGTATAATGGCGATGGTCTTGGTATACAATCTATTAGCAGAGTTGTCGTTCTTTGCTCCTTTTCAACGGTTCAATGACAAGAATCGTGTCAAAACGGAAATAATGTATTTCACGAACATTACATTTTATTTTTAGGACCACAGGCATAAAAATAAAGAATTTGTTTGAGAAATCCTTTGAGTCTGTTTCCTCGGAAGAACCATGACTTAGTGCATTAGGAGAAAAATCATGCTCCTTGTAAACTCACGACCTGCTAGTCGCGAGGCAGACACCATATATCCGTTACACCACTGCGACCTCTTATAATATCTAGTTTCAAGTGTTTACTTTCGTTTTTGTGTTAGAATTATCGGATATCATTGTGAATTTATTTGTAATGTTTTTTTTTTTTTTAAATTTATTGCTTTTTAAAAGGGTTGCAATGCGCGGCTGCCATAAAAAGGGTCGCGAATACTGGTGGCCTGATATATGAAGTGTTGGCAGTCGTCGACCATAGTTCGTATGCCTAGTAAGTTCATAGATAAACGCTGTTAATATAATGTAAGACATAATTGTGTATCGATAATTTAACCAAATCTGCATGTTTCGTACTTATTCATTGGGAATATTGAGTTGACGAAAACCAATTTTGACTTAATTAAATCCAATTAGATGTAGTAAGAAAACTAGGTCAGTAGTCCCGAATGAATAATCAATTATTGTATTTGATAATACTGCTAAAAAATGAAGACGTGCAGCTCTAATGATGAAAAATAGATCCGTATCAAAATTGGAATACTGATGGCAAAGTATTGTATGTCCACAGGTAAATGCTTTGTTTCCAATATATATTTTGTAAGACATAATTATGCGTCGATAATTAAGCTAAACCTGTAGGTTTCGTACTTATTCATTGGGAATATTCAGTTTACATAAAACGCTTTTGACTTATTTAAAATCAAATCAGATGTATTCATAAGACAACTTGATTCCCGAATGAATAAATTCGATTTCTGTATTAAACTGGCAAAACTGTTCATAATAGAAGACGTGCAACTTAATAATGATAAAGATCCGTATCAAAATTGAAATACTGATTGAAAATATTATTTTTGTAGAACACACGTTGTAGTTCTCAATAAATGAATGCATTTATATACAACGTATAATTGAGCTTATTATTTTCCGCGATGCAAATGGATAAAAATACTACTTTCGAAATCTCAAAAATAATCTAATCACATAAATGACAACACTAAACAACTAAATATACTCGTATATGTTGGGAATCTCTAGACAATGACGGAATCATTGTTGGTACACGTTTCGTTAAGAACTCGCAAATATATTTGTAAAAATATTTTAAAACGTGCGCATATGTACTTTTAAAAATAATGTACTAACAAAGTAAGTGTGTGCGCATTTTGTATTGTTACTACCATCGACTATATATCGCTTATACACATAATACCTTTTATTAAATAATGTTTCAGCAACTGAATAGGCAATATACATATATTTATTGTCAATGTTTCTTGAATAAAAACAACTCAAAATTATATGATAGTGTGTTATGCAATATATCAAACAGTAGCGATATCTCTCTATATATGCGTTATATATACGGCAGTTATAAAAATCATAATCGTTTTTAAAAGCAAAGTGTAACATTCCTAGTGTTACGAGTGTACATAGTTATGTTAAATAATATACGTAGCATTAGTTTTGCAAATAGTGTATTCATGCTACGCTGATTATGTACAAGTAACTTGAACAACATTTCGACGTATTACGAGACTTCTTTCACCACATTTTATTGATAGAAAGATGTTAAATATTTTCAGAGATTGAATAACATCTACTGGAGAAGTTGATCGAAAGGTGCTATTATAAATAATACTTAATAAAACGCAACCACAATTCAAATATAAATTTACATGCACAGTATGTTTATTAATGTAAATTCCCCATTTATTGAAATTCTCGGGTTTATGATTCTCCGGACGCTAATGAGTGTATAATTAGCACAGCTATACCGCGCGCTATTTTTTTAATGATGCGCCATTTCTCTGGAGTGTGTTGAATACGCTAGAATAAACCATTTCATACCGATCTTCGTCGAATATCTACGTATGGCTCCGAAACGTTTCAGAGCACAATAATTCTCACATATCGGTCAACAAATGGGATCATCGTAATCGTTATTTATAGAGCGTGCCGCTGATGTAGGCTGAACAAAATAAGTGTTTCATTATGTGAATGAATATTACATTCTGTTCATGACAATGAGTAAAATTGTTCATAATTATGTTCAGTTCTAAAGTGTATGTCGAAGATATGTTTATAACTTTATTTTAACCGCTTATGTAAACAACTATGTAAATTTTAATCGCCAAAAATATGCAACAATTATTGGTAGACACCAAACCATTGTTGTAAATTTGCATTTCCTAAAATTAGAAAAGTTGCCCGATTCTATTGGCATTCAGTTTTCCCGCTGCATAAAATTATCGCAATAAATCTAGGTCAAAAGTGATATTAGGCAGCTACGCCGAAAAACCTTGCTATAATGTACAATTTGTAGAAAGGTTTATGCTGATGCAAATATTTATGTTGCTTTAGCCGAAATCATTTTTAGTTTCTGTGGTTTCAAAATATAAGGTTTCTAAAACCTGAATATTTACATTCTCATTTAACAAACAATATGACCACAATCGAAATGTATAAATGACAATTGTAGATTTCAAACTGTGTGGGCATCGTCTGTGTTATACCAGGGGCCATATGCTAGAGACATGTAATGTAATATCTTTAAAACGTCATAAATTATAAATTAATGAATCAAATTACAGTTTAGTAAATAGTAGTTAATAATATTTAGATAATTAGTGAACGCCAACATGAATTTTAATTGTTCAAGAAATAAAATACTAAAAAATATGCCTATTGTAAAGGGACCTGTTCACAGATTGGAAAATTGACGACTTTCAAAGTTTGTGTTATAGATCCCCAAATGAAAAATACCTAATATATAAACAAGCAAAAAAACACTCCTTACAGAGAAATATATTGGAAATATATTGTCGTTGATGAAAAATCATGAATTGAAATGGATACATTTATAAAGCGTTTGTAGTGCTTTTGCTCGGTATTTAGGGAAAACACGCGTATCACTTACATTGCGTTGAAAATTCATTACCTGTGCCTGTGTAAGTTCAGATGGCTGAGTGGTATAGGCGACAGAATGTTGGTGCTGACCATCGTAAGTTCGAGTTCTGGTTAATTTACTTTTTTTCTTTATATAATATTGGTTTGTGTTAGTTCAGATATTTTCAGATATGACAGTGCATTTATGAAAAATCTGTGAACAAGTCCCTTTAAGGTTCAGGCCAAGAATTCACTGGAATACGACCTCAGGAGCGTAAATGATATATAATACGGATGTTTATTATTTCAGACAATTCAATCGTCTTCGTATATTGAGCACCACAGGAACGGTACCCTGGACGGCACTGTAGTCATCAACAGGTCGGATGCCATGAAAGACTTTGTAAGCGCCTCGGAACAGCTTCAGAATGCATTTCCGCATGACCATGCCATAGCGCTCACAAGGTTCGCCAATGATAATGTATATAATTCACATAGTGTATGTATTGTCCCCGAGAGAAGAAAAAGGGCAATTCGAACTCGTATGGCACTGACGGAAAAACAACACATAAGTTATGATCGAAATTAGGCATTTCGTGAAAATGCTATGAATGATAAATATGACATCGTATATACATAACAACTTGTATTATACAATGAAATTACAAGTGTTTGCAAAAATGACATAATAGGCGAACGAAAAAACGCCACAAAGGGAAACAGACCGCCGCCCATGAAGACCACGACGGGACAAGTTATATATTTATATGTGCTGCATATAACATTTATATGTGTTGCATTCTATATTTCTGTTGTTTATATCTATGTCATTTCCATGTGGTATATATCAATTTATTTTATTTACACATTAACAGGTATCGATTGTTCGACGCCAAGAATAAAAACAGTCTTGTAGGTAAAACGCCCGATTTTGATGTCTGGTCCGAACTTTCATAAAACGTGTAGTGTCATACGTATATTATAAAATAGGTATCATCTGTATAAGAACAATAACATTGACTTGTTGGTTAATGCAGCTCAATTATATACACATTTATGAAAACATATGCTTTTAATGGGCAAAATTTAACTTTGGTATACGATCCAAACAATATAAAATGAGCATATTACGGCATGGATGTCTGGCTTATGTTCTTTCAATAACGTTCACAATCGGTCGTAAAAATGAAACACGAAATGTAACCATATACCGTGACACTAAAACGTATCAGCAATACGTATGTTTCAATGTGTCACTTAACCATCTCGTTTCTACATAAATACAGAAACTCGATAGTTTCGAATTCCGGTGTTATTTTCCCGCCATATTTCAACAAAAAAATGGAAAAACAGAGTGTCAAAGGGTGTACGCAAATTGTTGCCCGTGCATTCCAGCTTGAACTGTAACCATGACGGCGAGGGTAACGCATGTGGGTCGGGATACGTGATGGACGCCACGAAGTCGGGCCGCAAGAAGGCGTGGGTGTTCTCCAATTGCTCGGCTTATTACATAAAACAGTTCTTACACCGAACTGATAAGTAAGAAGACTCTGAAGTACCTAACGCTCTTTTGGCACCATTTTTACATCATTGTACTTTTTTGTATTTTTGGCATAACTGATTAATGTGACTGCAAATACCAATAAGATGTAAGATCAAAACAACTCTGTTATTGTCAGTATTTATTTAAGGAATAATTTTCGATATAGATTTGATTATCGGCTAAAAAACAATGATACTGATACGTACATGTATGAATTAAAATACGAGGTCGTAAGCTCGAGTTGTTTTATGTATCGCGTCAGAACGACAAATCATTGTTAATTTGCCGATAAAAAACGATAATGCGAAATTTCGATTCTAACATGACCTGAACACATTTCTGCAATTGCAATGCGAACTATATTTTACAGTTTCGGAACTATTTTTTCGGGTTTTTTATTAAAAAGTTAACAACGGACGAATTTTGTTCTTAGTCTTTAGAAAACTCTATGCGTGTCATGTTAGAATACTAGTTAGCATCGCAAATAATACAAATACAACTCCAACACACGTCTAGTACGATCCCAATACGCACGCGCAGGACATATACATCTATCGGTTTTCTGCAGTCAGCAGACGAATTGCCTGGATGTGATCAACGACACGCACGTGAGTCCTGTGGTGGCCAGTGAGTCCCGGAAGTGGTACGGGGAGGCGTTCTCACATGACATGCAGTGCCAGCTGGAGTTCGGGCAGAACTCATACGTGTGCAGGGTTCGAGAATGATACATGTCATTACGTATATACATTGTGTAATATATTTTCGACTTTGCCACTAAAGTTGGAAACCCTTTCCCACCTGTAAATTTCTGCGTTCCGTTTTCTGTCTTGAAATTAGGTGAATACGAATGCAATGATTGGATAAATATTACTCTATTATTAATTTGCATATGATTGACATTAACTTTGCATATCATTGACATTAACTTTGCATATGATTGACATTCAATTTGCATCTGATTGACATTCAATTTGCATATGATTGACATTCAATTTGCATATGATTGACATTAACTTTGCATATGATTGATATTAACTTTGCATATGATTGACACTAAATTTGCATTCGATTGACATTCAATTTGCATATGATTGACATTCAATTTGCATATGATTGACATTCAATTTGCATATGATTGACATTCAATCTGCATATGATTTACATTAACTTTGCATATGATTGACATGAACGTCTATTCTTGCAATCAGATCACAATGTTACGATTAATACGAAGCTGCCCATGTAGTTAGTTTCGATTGAACGTTCTTGTAATAAAGTTTCTATAATAAAACGTTGACGTTTTGTTATAATATAGCGTTTAACATACGTATATTCCGTTGAAGTTGTCATATAGAATACGTAGACCTTGTACTAGCCTCTGTGCTAATCAAAATATCTGACTCAGATATAAGCAATTTATTAACGGAACGCAGTCTTCTTTCCAAAATTAATGTGAACAAATGCATTGGTAAATATATTTTGCTATATACTAGTAAACTATGTCAAAGAACTACGTTGATTTCACGAGGTTATTTGAATTCTAGGAAATGCATAAAAACTCGCCGGGAGATGACAAATGTACACAGCTGATGTGCAGAGTCCAAAATCCAAAGTCCAATGGTTGTGCCTCAACAGCAGCTGGTGATGGTACCCCATGTGGCAAAGATAAGGTATCGGTGTATTGAACTCTAAAGCTACAGTTTCCTTCAAAATTATAGTAACATTCAGGGATAGATTAATAACAATTAGCTAGCAAATAAAGTTTAAATAGCATACTATTACTGAGTCAACATAGAGGCTTTAATATGTTCTATATACATATCTTTATTTTGATATACGCACCCCGTGAAATATACTTTCAGTTAGTAATATCACGATATCACGTGGTCTTGTTTTGACATGTCACACAGAGAATTTCGTATCGTAGTTCTCGATATTGTCCACATTTTTAAGTGTTTGTAATTTCACTATTGCGGGAAGAAACGCTAATGGTTAGTTTGAGCTGTGCGCAATTTGGTCTGGAAAGTTAGGAACCACACGAAGTTTGATTATTCATACGAAAGGCTAGATATCAACCAGTATATACATTTTATAGCATACTAAATAAACTATAGATACAAATAATATTGAACTTAGTGAAAAAAATTCGACGCCACTTTCATCACAGCAAACTCACGTGATTCCTCGTAGTGATGCTTTTAGCTATACACTCAACAAAAGTAATAACGCAACAAATGGAAATAAAAGGAAGTTGTTGTTTTTTCTTCATTTATACGAATTTCAGCTTGAAATGTCAGCTTTGATTATTCAAGCTATACATGCATGTGTTTATACCAAAAAATTGGAAAAAAATAAGGAAAAATTTCGTGTTTTCCATGGCGCAGCTTAAATTCTCATAAATAAAGAAAATAACTATCACTTCTGTTGAGTGTTTGCAGTTATTTCGTTACAGTCGCTAATTTTCATCACCTTTCGGCTACGTTGTCTGTAGCATAAACACAACATCAAGTGTTATCATTTTTTTATACCCCACACCTTACTAATGCCTTAACATTGAAGATATTTTTCGTTGCAGTACTCGATGACTGTGTGCCTAGTCCGTACAAAAATAACGTGACAGGTAAAAAATGAATAAATTACATCGACACTTTATCCATGATTATTACTTTTAAATGACATAAAAATCCCAAATCATAATACAATTACGGAAAATAAACATATCGACTGTTGGAAGTCAGAAGGTGTCATCAGCATGTGTGCAAAGAAGGCTGATGGCCCTTGATGGCTTTCAAAGGACGATATATTATAACTACTTCATATAGTTTAAATGATTGTTAATCAAGCCTTGTATATAATTTTGACTTAAATATATATTAATAATATCAAATATATTTATAATTAAATTGTTTTGACATTTTATTCGCATTTGGCAGGTTAACATCACTTAAAGGACCAGCTATGTTCGAATAATACACTTTCTGATGCAAGATTAACTCTGAGATCAAGGATTGTTTTCTTGCTTGTCAGGGAAGATGATGTTACGGGAATAGCTTTTACGTATTGTTTGTCAAAGACGATTGCGTTGTCAGTCGAAATGATGAAACGGCATAGCTTACTATTATTTTTGTCAAAGACGATTGTTTTGTCAGTCTAGATGGTGTTACGGCATAACTTTTTACTTGTTATGTGTCAACAACGATTGCTCTGTCAGTGGAGTACATGTTACGGCATAGCTTATACGTATTTTTGGCAAAGATTTTTGCCTTGGCAGTCGAGATGATACGGCATAGTTTTAACGTATTTTTCGTCAAGGACGGTTCATTTACCAGTCGTATTTATGTTACAACATAGCCATTGCTTCTATAATATTGCCATAGACGATTGCTTTGCTGGCGAGTACACTGGAAAGCTAGGGAACCTGACCTGTGCGGAGATAGGCCAGCACCATCGCGGTCTCTGCGAGCGAGATTCGTACAGACGCATATTCTGCCGCTCTTACAAAAATGGTTAAGCATATTTTCAAGTGTCATCTTTAAGACGGTGATATGTATATTATATTACACATAATGCAGGAGTATTTATATTACGTTATCGTTTTTTTAAATAATAAACTGATATAAATGTGATTGACGAACATTATATGGAGCACTCACACTTGGTGTTGTTATATTCCAAGACCCCCCAACAACTATTTGTTCTTACTATTTGCAGACGTCGTGCGCCTACTACCACGTGGCCTACAAAGATGTCGTTTGTTCACAACTCTTCTGCACTGTACCTTCGAATCCAAACATGTGTTATCCCTTCCGCGCAGACGAGAAAACTGCGTGCGGATACAAAATGGTAAACTGGTTGCTATTAAGTCCAGGGTCCTTATTCCAGAAACATCTTATGTTTATCTTAAAGTATTTTAATTTAAGTTCCATTTTTTATGTTATATTTTAAAAACTACATATGACTGCATTAACCTCTTTACAGTTAGGTAAAGAATTAGCTAATAATAAGTTAATAATTAATACACACTTAGCACAAAGCAATTTAAATTTGAAATAAAATGTTATTTAAAAATGCTGATTTAAGATTTTACTAAAGATGATTCTGGAGTACAACCCCAATATTATACAGTTACAACATTTTTATTATATTTTTTCTGACGTTAAAGGTTTCTGAGTTAGCCAATGGTAAGTTTTCGCAGTAAACATTTGTAGTAAAACGTCGTAAAATTATTAGGTATCGTACTTATGTATTAATATAATGCATGCCATGTATTATGGTGACGACTATATTGTTCACTACTTTACATAAACAGGGAGGTTAAGTAGCTGCCTCTACTTAGCAAGCACATGAATCTGCTGCCTTTCGTTATAAGAACATCTATATGCTGGGGCCGTATTCCAGAAAGATCTTTCTGAAATACCGACCCTGGCAAATATGATTCCAATATCAAATATAAATGTTTTTACACTTTCGGGAAATTACTCTTATGTTATCTTTCTTTCTATGAATTTCGTTGAGACATACATTGAGGTCGTCACTAAATGTCGAAAACTTGCACTGCAATTCATAACTGGAAAACGCGACTAATAACTGAAAATAACGGCTGGTATCTGAAACTGACAATTAAATTGATTGATATACTGTTTGGTTCTGATGACCACATGCCTTGAATCTTTCAAATCGTTTATTTATATTTCCTACTTCCTAATACAGTGTAGCATCAACGGTTCATGCGTCCATGATGACGTGGCGCCAGCCGTACCAGGTAAGGCTGCCTTGTGATATAAATGCAATGATTTGCAGCGCCTCTGATTGATTTTGTCATGTGAATGAAACGTCTTCAATAGCTTCGTTAGTAGTTTATGTCTTCAGGATAACCTATTTCCAGAGCTGCATAATTATTCCTATTTCTTGGAATTTTCTTCAATTTATTAACATTTTCTAATCTACAATCTTATTTTATTAAAAGTGTTGCAATGTAGTTCGTGGTCTCGTACCTTTGAAGTAGATTATTTATCTAAGGTTGATCGTGTGGAAATAGATTAAATTAAGTAAGTTCCAGTAAATACAGTTTAGTTTACATTACAACTGTTGTGAGAAAATCGTGGAGGGAAAGAAAACCATTTTCCTGCCACAAAATCCAGACGACTGGCCAGGATTAACGGCATGACCTGCAGTGACCTCCAGTCGCCTACCAACCATCACCTGTTATTACGGCGCGAGTGTAGCAAAACGTTGCTGCGGCACATGCGCGAAAATCAAGCAAAACGTTTCAGGTTACATTACACTTAGATAATACTTTTATGGGTAAAGCTTCTTCATCATTTAGCACGCCATTTCATAGGCAACTCAAACATAATACTACTACAGAAATAAATGATGAAATGAATTGTTTTAGATATAATATTAATAATTAAAGTTTTGTTCAATAATATACTAAAGCAATGGTCAAAATACAAGCTGAATAAAGCGGAAGACACAGGAACATGAATTATTTCATTGACACGGCTGATATGGGAAAACAGTTCTGGCGTTCTGTCCCTTAAAGTACATGTGTTACTCGGACAACGTGTGGTCCTTACTTCCCATAAAGTACCGGTGTTACTCGGACAACGTGTGGTCCTTACTTCCCATAAAGTACATGTGTTACTCGGACAACAACAGACATCTCTGCTGCGGTAGCTGTTCCAAGTATTACAACGCCACCAACACTGGTGGGTGGTTATAATCTGTTCCAGTGGCCCAAAACTGTCTTCAACAATTAATTAGGCTTACGACCCGTTAACTTTAGATTTATTAAACTAATATAACATGTATAAGAATCTTTGATTATTTGTATATGAAACATTTTAAAATTACTTTAACACAATTAGTTGAAAAGTTGTATTTGGCATCCAAATGCTGTTATTTTAAGGTTTGAACAAAACATATTTGTTTATTATTTAAACGTTGATGTCATTTGTGTTAAATCATTCTGTTACTTCAATTAGACAATTACCAGAATAACGTTTCGGTTTAAGATGGTCATAGCATGCTCGAAGCTCTTATCGTGATTAAGTCTGAATGACTCTTACATCTTCAAAAACTTCCGAAATTCACGGCGCGTTTGACATGAGAATGGTTTTTGTATTAACAAAGACTCCCCATACACATACGCTACACCAAGATATGTGGTGTACCTTTAATAATTAAAGAAAATGCATGTTCTGTGTTTTACGTTTCGTCATTATACGTAAATCGATGAACAACATCGTTAATTCCATGTACGAAATATGTATCTTGTTTAAGGAATATAGATATAATTCTAAATGTACGAATGATCCAATAATAGGACTATGTGCTTGCATGCAAATGTATACGCAAATGTATGCGTGTACCTTGATTAAGCTGTTAAGGCAACTAAACAATACCACTGATGGTTGTTCAGGTTGCAATTACGGTGACCACAGTCCCTCATCATGCAACCCTTACTTTCCGGACAGACCTCAGATATGTTATTCCGACAACAAAATGAGAACCTTCGCTGTAAAAGTTGCGCGAAATACCTCAAAGACAGCAATGCCGGTAAGCATAAACAACTATGTTCGATTCTGGTATATATCAATTTGTATATTATGTACCCCACGTAACAAAAACGTATATTTGCAACCAAATACCAGTCGTATATACGAATGTGTAAGAATCGGAATCAACATTGCTACCTTATACCCTTCAACGGTAGACTATACTACAAATAAATCCTACAAATAAGTATGGACAAGATAGATAGGTGTTTAGCAAAACTTTAACTCCACACTTAAAGTCTGCTTTTTTTGTTTTCAACCATCTAAAAGCGTTCCCAGCATTAAAGTTTTAATCATGTACATTATGTAAATACCATAGAAAATGATTTTTGTTACTAAAAGAAAACTATACTGCTAATTCTAGCAAATATTGATGTGATTTTACTAACACATCGGATGGTCTGGGTTGTATGCATTGACTACTTACAGTCTTTGTTCATAGAAAATGCTCTGTTTGAAACATGATACGCCCAAGTGGCGAATTTGAACAAATTACCCGAGTATTGAGCAGAGCAAATATTTTTGTGAAAAACACATAGCAATTCATTATGAAATACATTGGTCAGGATAACATAGTAAAGTGCTTGCGGTGAGACACTTTTCTGAAATGTAAAATATGAAAATATGAAATTAAATGTTAGTAACACATCGCATATCTCGTCCAGTGCATATGCTATCGTCGACACATCCATTATATTATAATTTTAATTAATTAGTGTATATACGACTACTACACTCACAGCAGGTTGCGAATACGGCGACAGAACGGGTGACTGCCAGAGAGACATGTGCGGCCGATACACCGCGCAGACGGGTGAAGCAATACGCACAGAATGCGTCCACCAAATGTATTGTCTGGTGTTGGTAGACTATATATCAATGAAATTGGCATTTATGTTGTCATATTATTGAAACAGCCGACACTACAACCGTACCGTATTTGCATCACTGTCCAGTATACATAAAATAAAGTAATGAATAATTGAATTGGTTCTTTTGAAACTGTCCAACGGCGAAAGATCTGTGTCAATGCATCCTTGATGTGTAGTTTGTATATTATATTAATCACCCTTGCCTGTGCCTTAGTTTATTAAAAGTATCTCTATTTGTTTATACTTTTTATTTGGTATATGTAGAAGCTATTTGCCTTGCCTTATATAGAAATGACACGCATTTTATACACCAATGCAGATACCTCATCCAGCACATATACATATAACAACTTATCTTAACAACACAGTCTCGGTATGTTTAAACGGGCAAACAATAACTTACCTACAACGTTTAATTACTTTGATCAACTGAGGGATTTAACCTAATTGTAATAATTTTTGTAGTTACACAGTGTACAGTGTTAAGGTGCCTTTGAATTAGTTCATTTCATAATCGTTTTTTCATTGCCTGTAATCACAAAGTTTCTTTCTTATGACAAACTTCTGTAAATTCCTTACAATACGTAGCTTACTGATAGGTCTTTTAAGTTCAATGTTGCAACCGACTACATGTTGAACACATGTTTCATAATTCAATCGTTTTGAACGCCAATACTGCAATTCACATAGAAAATATAATCTGATATTTCGCTATAATATGTGAAACCGTAGGAAACAAATGCCCTTCGAGCATCGTGAATTCTTTGCCAGTTGTAGTCCTGGTCAGCTTTGGAGAGGATATGTGACCTGCTGACGGTTGTTGTCCCACGCACGACGGGAAGTCTATTGTAAGCACCGCATAGCATTAATAAGGAAAAGTGCAGTTTTCAATAAATCAACTCCATCCATTTACAGATCATATTTCAAAGTAATAAACACAGAAGACATACACATAAATAGGTATCACGATGCAATTAAATGAATGGAATACGGAGCCGTTACCACATAGGAATTATTTCCATACATAGTAACCCAATTAGTGTCATGTTTTATTATAGTTTCTTATATTTCATCATTTTAAAGCAGCATTGTCGTCGGACAATACCAAGTCGGATACTGCTAAATCTTCGTATTTTGAAATCTGACTACGTATTAACTTACATTAAATGCCATTACCTGTATTCTGTGTTGACAAAACACTTTTTAATGTTTAGATTTTTATTTTTGATTTACTTTAAATTATTTGCTAAAATCAGGACATTAAACGATGATATTCGCCAATAAGTCGACAAAAAGTGCGCAAAGATCAATTGAATAATAAGCTTGTTTTGTATACGTATCATATCATTTTCATATCATAACTGCCGCATGTGTTTAATAGTTATTGCTGATATAGCAACTTTAATAAATGAACATAAAGGCTTCTAAAAGAGAATTCTCGCACATTGATAACAAGGCTACACGTCAAAGAGGAAAGATCTCCCTGAAAAACTTGATTATTTGATCAAAAAATGTTTAAAATGGATCTAGTCAGTTTGAAAGTGAATGTTGTCTTGGCGCTACTTGCCATGAATGCCGTACCTGTGATGTCGGATGGCAAGTTTCCGTATGATGATGGAGAGTATGTAATGAACTACATACGGTCATTGCGAGAGAAACCAGTCAAAAAGTTGGTAAGTAGATCTAATGACGTTTAAAGTACGTTTTTATAGCAAGTTATTTCTTGTTGTATTTATCATGAAGCATTTAACATTAAAATTCATCTGACTTATAACTAATTAAATCGCACATTATTGTTTTGATGGTTCACTTTTGCTCTTGCTAATTGTAAGTAGTAATTCAGTATGTATTTGGCACAGTACTGATCGAACATTTGTTCGAAAGGAATATTAGAAATTCACTAAAATAATTGTAATACTTATTAAATTACTATACTATCAAAGTAAATTAGGCACCATCAAAACAATCCCTAAACGGCTATAGATGGGAGGACCAATGCAAAACACCTCGTTTTATGCGTTCAGTATGCCATGTAGTAGGAGCATCAGAGCAATGACGTAAATAGCATGAATAAATAACATGAACATAACATTACACATAATTATTGTTTTGTATTATACATTACTGTACGTCAGGTCAGCAATTCTATTCATGTTTATTGCAGTGTGTCGGGAAAGGCGGCATGTGCGTGCCGGGCGAGCGCTGTTGTGACGTCATGACGTGTACCAATAAGTTCGGTCACTTCTGCCTCTACCCTCTAGAAACGTGCTATTGTACGACGTCACATTACGTCAACCGGATATGACCAATGACAGTGTGACGTGTTTTTTTCTTAAATGGGAAAAAAGGCGTCGCAATGTAGAAACGTGATTTAAAAACGAAACAATTGGTCATTAGTTTGACTTTTAATTTGATACAAGTACTGAAATACATAGTATAACTAAGAATTATACTATTAATATAAGTATGTTTACCTCATATTAACGCAATAACATATTTAACTGAAGTATAAAAGGCTTTCAGATATATTATATTTTATGTATTGGTTTTATAATGAGTGAATATATACGATAACTTTTGCTCATATCTGACAACAAATAATGGTTTTATGAATACCGGAAAACTCGCAATTATATGTAAGAAACATTATTTAATTTATTAATAAAACTTTTAATCTGTCACACAAATCACATGTGGAGTATCAATTTTAAATAGGTTACCTACAGAGCCACTACATAATATAACTTGATAAGATATATCTTTAAATATGTTTGATCACTAGAAGTCGTTCATGTTATAATTAAACTATATTAAATACACTATTTAAAATATGGTTCAAAATAACTGTTAAACTTGTGTTTAATTACGCTTTCTAGTAAAATGACGATCACAATCATCTTATGAAAGGCGAATAAAACATTGAATTGTATTGTCAAGTCCACTGTATCATTTCAAGGTGCATGCAGAATCTCTTGAATGTCTTTGCAATATCGTTATACGCCCTTTTAGACTGCGGCGATAGCCTGAGTCTTTAGTACCGCAAATCGAAAGCAAGTATTTTTTTTTTTTTATGGCAATTGCACAGTGGCCTCCCCTGCGTCACTGCTTTCAATATCGTGAAGCAGGGGAGTTCACTGATCACACGGCCAATCAGAACCGATAAAGAATTCCTTACTATCAGTGGACTGGTGTATTAAATACTATCAATACACTAATTCAGAGATGACAAGAAATAGATCCAATTTAAACAATAACGAACAGTCAACATAGTCTTTTATTCATAATATACATCGCCTAGTCTGCCAATTCGGTATTTTTCTGTGTGTGTTGTTTCCTGGTAAAATGCATAATTACGTTACATTGCGTAAGTACCAGTTCGAAGGTAACGCACGGGCGTCTCGTGTCATGTACATTGTGGAAAGCCTTCGCAGATTTATGCTAAAATCGGACTCCATTGTATTAATTGCGGCTGGAAAATAATGACCGTAGCACTTTTGAAATATGCATATGGGACTTAAATAAATTAATGTTTAACCAAGTACCAGTACAAATAGTGGCGCATTTAGCTCGGTCCTTTAATCATTATCACATATTCGTTTCTTTATATCAACTTTTTGTTTTAACGTTTATAATTGCCATAGAAGATTAATTTTATTCACATGTTGTTTTTTATTAATTGTCTTATTTTATGTAAAATGTTAAACAAGACATAAAATGTTAACAACTTATCACCCATAAACTACATCAGTTTGAGCATTATTAATCAAGAACTAGTTTTCTTAAAAATGTGTTAATACCTTGTCGTGACCTTAAACTTAATATGGCAAGCCGCAGTCTTTCCGCGTTCAAGGCTTTGATTAAAATTAAGAAGGCAAGATTCGCTCTGTTCAGAAGTTTTTAAGAAGGTGCATTTTATGTTGCTCATGGATTCTTCACTCGACAAGTTTGTTTTAAGTATGTTTATTGCATTTTATGCTCCCGAGGATTTAGGGGAGGGGGGGGGGGGAATATAGCGCCGCTTCGTCAGTCCGTCCGAATCTTAATTCAACTGCCTTTCAGTTTGTCTGGGTGTCAAATGCATTTCCCCGACAAATTTATCTATCAATCTTTCTGTTCGATCGTATGTCAGTCCGTCCGTCCGGTAGTTAGTTTCCGCGCGAGACATCAGAAACTACATGTTATTACTCAAATTCATATGCAGCATCGCTTCCAAGAGTGCCTGCTCATATTGTCAGGTCATTCCGGTCTGATGATTTTTCAGAGAGTTATTGTTATTTAGTATTAAAAATAAGACAATTTAATAGAATATTTTCGTTTCCGCGTGAGATCTTAGGAACTAAAAACTGGAATTCAATGAAAATGTATATGCAACATCCATACCAAGAAGACATGCGCGTATTGTCAGGTCTTTCTGGTCTTTTGATTTTTCAGGGAGTAATGGCCCTTTTATTCTACATATGCCGTTTTTATAGAATATTTACTTTCCAGCGCGAGATCTCAGATCTGATAACTGGAATTATTGGCAGGGCGTTCCGGTGTGATGACTTTTTAGGGAGCAAATTTTGCCCTTTGATTAAAAATTGTCTTTTTTGTTTGTACGGATAATAATGTGTCCATGGTTGGAGGGATTTTAAGATTTTACTTGCCACAAATGCTTTCCTCAGTGAGATGGTCATGAATCAGATCCGTAGGTCAAATGTCAAAGTCACACCTAGAGGTCAAATGTCAAAATTGTCTCTTTTTAACTTGGATTTTAAAACTAGTTGGCACAAATGTTAACCTGTAAAGCGCACAGAAACCAGGTCCGTAGATCAAAGATCAATGTCTTACCTAGATGTCAATTGTCGAAATTGACATTGACATTGAATTGAGGGTTTTTCAAATTACTTGGCACAAATGTTTACCTCATCAAGACAGCGTGTCGCGGGTATGAATCTGGTTTAAGGCCAAAGCCACAATTAGAGGTCAAAGCGGCTTCGGGGAGCATCTATTGGTTCTAACGATATTCTTGTATCACATAATTTATTATCGTTATTTTTAAACGCAGATCTAGACTAACGTCATTTTCGTCTGGTTTACATGAACATTTTGAAAGTGTAGGTGATATTATATAAGTACTTCGTAAATTCTTGTAACAGCGTATTTTGTTTTAAAAATAGAATGTTATCTTTTAAAATAACACACTTGGCTTCAATTTGAAAAGTCAATAATACTTTGGTTGTGGATTTTGATATCCGCACAATGATTTTAAAAGCTCTGTAAAACAAACTCATAGATGTTTGTATTATTGATGTTTATTACATAGCTTCTGGCCGAGGTAATTTTGAAATACACTATGGTTTAATAAATGAATAGTTTTCGATTTGTCGTTGTTAATCGGCCAATAAACAACGATTTGGAGTTCGATCACTTAAATAAAAAAAACATAACACAGACCATAGTATATGTTAATTTACTTTGGATCACGAATACTGTTTAATAGGTATTTTGAGTGTGGAGAAAGGTAGCATGTAAGTGACGTCATGAAGTTCGTTCACTTCTGTCTCTATCCACTAGAAACGTGCTAGTGTACGACGCCACAGTACATCAACAGATGTGATAGCTGTTAAGTGTCAGATGGAGGCGAAATAATGAGGAAATGTGATAAAAATCGAGAAAATGGTCAATTGTATGGCTGTTAGTTTGCCCAGAATATGTCACGTAGTGCAATATACTTAACATTTATAAGAAGTGAACTAGGTTCATTTAGCTTTACACCTTAACATAAAATAAACAAATAAATATAATTTAAAGTCTAAATGCCTTATAAGATGTATTATATTGTATTATATGATATTGTTTGAAAGGATTTAATATCTTCATGAGACGTTTCTGTTCTTGCATGCAAGCGGAAGTTCCAGTATGACAATTCAGTAAACTAGTAATTTGGTTGTGGATTAAGATCATTGGCCCATTGATGTATCGACACAGGATGAAACATTAATATGTACGGATAGTTCAAATACGAGTACTTGGGATCGTAAGCTTAAAACTCGAAGCACAGTGTAGGTAAAATATATGCTTCAAGTAATCAGTGTATCGAACGCTATCTTTTATCTCACAATCCTTTTCCAATTAAATGTTCTGTCATCAAATCAAGTCATTCCACATCTAGTTTTCGTTCTATCAATACTTCATGTTTCTGATACCTTACCCGTCATAAACAAAGTACAACGAGAAATGTCGTTTGTCTAAAAGCATTAATAGAAAGGACAAGCACTTCATTCAGCAATTGATCAAAACTACACTAAGGCAAATTAAGGGTCAAGTCAACTACACTACCATATGATCTAGGCAGAAGCCCAAAATGGGTGAAAAACAGGCCACAAACACCAGAGTTTTACCCCGTGATTGTGGGAATAAATACTAAAATGCCCCTTTTCTGCGTAGATACTTCATTTGTTATCCGAACTTAATCAAACTTCCATAGGATGTGTATGACGCTAAATCATAGCAAAAACCAAAAATTGGACAGATGGGGTCAAACACACTGCAGGTATTAGGTCCCATTTGTGAAACAAAATGCATGTACTGTATGCGGGATCGGGTCTTCATTGTTGACCCAATCAGGACCAACCTCGCACAGTTTGTCTATGACCATAAGATCTCAGGCGAATTCGAATAAAAGAACTATATAAAGTACACACCCAATATAACTTGACCTATTCAGAGCCGTCGCCATTATCTATTATTAACTGCAATATTAGCAATTTTCCTCCAAAACTGCCTGCCAGAAACTATACCCCAATCCGTACTTGTGCATGATCATGAACGAGCCAACAAACAATTACATATAAAAACGTGTGTGTTTTATTTTCAAATATAATTTTCTTGAAGTTGTAGAACAGATAAGTTATGAACCTAATCAGCCCAACTCCATTTTGATTAAGTTTGGAGTTTCTAGTTTATATTGTGTTTTTATGTTACCGTTGATTTATATGTTGCATCATTTTTGCACCAAACTGAGAACAATTTACAGTTTTATTTTCTAATCGACATTCTTTGAATACCTGATACCGCGAGCACCCCAGTTCCAATGGTTATGCAAAACAACGCTGCATTGGCACCACAACATGCGTCTCGAGACCACAGCATATAAAAAAGCGCGTTTTTGATATAGCCACTATAACAAAAGGAATTGTAACGAACGATTAGCTGGTTGGTTAAGCTGAGCACACGTTTAAAGTATGCAAACAGTAATAAACGTCTGCTCATGCGCGGTGTCTATATGTGTTGACTTTAATGGAACGGAAGGGGCATTCATTACATTTCATTTTTACAAACACTTGCATGAAGACTCCGAGTCAAATTGACTGTGTTGAAGTATTTGTCCCAGGATTAATGTAAACAAATAAATTATTTTTCCTAGCGATTCAAATTGTATTGAAATGAAATTTCATGCAATTAACTGGTAGTTCATTGTCAAAAAACCCCGAAACATTTCAAACATGTTAACCGTTTAAAATGGTACATGCTATCTATTAAACAGATAGATTCTTTATTATCCTCCATAAGAAGAGACATGCAAATAAGCGATCAAACGTACAAAACAGTTCATCAATAAATATATACACAACGTATACAGTATAAGCAAAGTATAAACAGTGTTCGTAAGAGAAAGGTTCGGATTTAATACAGGACGTCACTTGCGATGCTTGTCATAAAAGTCTGGCTCAGTTTTACTGAAAGGTATGTTCTAAATGTTACTGTGACAACTGTGTGAAACTCCACAACCCGTTATTCATAGACCACGCCACTGTAGCTGACAGAGGACAAGTCGCACAATGGCCGGTTTCCAAGACAGTATTAGACAAAGTGGAGTTGTGTACAGAGCACAGAGATAATAAAATATAAATGTTATGTGAAGATCATAGTGAACTTCTATGTCAATCTTGCATTACATCGCAACACAGGTATATCCTACTATTTTCATTGTCAGTCTTACAATTAATTGCCTTATCGTTAATTTTAGTTATATGTTTATATTTGTGATTTTCTTGCTTGACACTACTTTAAATTAACACCAGATATTTGTTTGATAAATTATTACACCGCTCAACCCATGTTTTGTACAAAAATATAGTTCAATGTTGGGAAATGACTTAACAAAATATCATTTTATAACAATATAAAATACACACACGTAGGGAGAACAAATGCTCAAGGAAACTGACACCCAAGTTTTTAAGCTAAATTGACATTAAATTTCAAATTATAATGGTATTTGGTATATCATTTCCAAAAAACGCAGTTGTCTAATAAGGCATTGTATGTATACATTGGTGCAGATATAAATCTGTCACACATAAAAATAAGTACCTGCTCATATAAGAACAAATACATAAATTATCTTTAGAAACTACTTTAACGCATTTAAAATACATTAAATTTGTTGTCCTTAAAGCTGTACTGTCAATTGTGAGTTCAAACTGTACTCCTGAAGATAACAATAGTTGTTATCGTAATCATGAAACCGAATCCGAAGCGCCAGTGATACGCGTTGCAAAAATTACATAAATGGTTCAACATTGTCTGGAGTCAGTTACATACATCTGATGTTATCACGTTTAAATAAATAATACCTATTAGGTATACTCGATTTACACGTAAGATTGCTCTATTAAATAATGCAAAACTATGTGTCCTGAAAGACAGCTTTGTGTCCATAGATAAGAGCAATCAATAAAACAACTTCAAACAGTGTAATTGAGGTTGGGCAATTATAGAGCCTGTAAAGCTTTTTAAAAAAGCCCACCTTCATCGTCATAAATAACACTATAGAATAATTTCTCTGAAATGTGTTTCTTTGTATTCTAATATTTAACACATATATTTTCGTTTAATTTCTACTCGAATGCTTGCTCATTCAAAGACAAACGCATGGTCAATATTAGAATAGACTTTCCAACATTTGGCAGCGACTCTGTTATTTATAAGATGCATCAAAAGTAAATGAAATCCCTTTCATAGTCAAAATTAACAAGAGCTGTCGGCGGACAGCGCACTCGACGTTTCTTGTGCATAGTTACTGGCTTATTTTTTTCTGAAACAAACTGTATGGATATTAGGGGCCAATTAAACAATGTTAATTTCGTTCTCTAGTTACTGCGTGAAAAGCATGTTTCTAATTTTCAAAACAGTTACCTTGACCTTTACCCCACCCACCCCATATGCAATCTCATGCGATGTCTTGCTATACAGTATAACCTAAGTTATCGTTCTTTCATTTTTATTAATATTTCAATTTGTTATCGAGCAATTTTTATTTTTTTATTTTTAGTAACATTGACCTTGACCTTGACACAGTCCACACCACCCAAATTCAATCCCAAGTAAAGTATTACTGTAGGGTATCCATGTATGCAGATTCATTCTCGAGTTAGAGAGTGGAAATCAAAAGTTGATACCGCCACCCAACCGCGGGAATGTAAAATTAATAATTGTAAAAAGACCCATAATCGTGCCAAATTTCAAACAAAAAACGTGGACATTCCACGAAAACAAATTTTTAGAATGAAATGCGTTAAAGTCAGCACAAAAATAATATTTGTAGTAATGGTTACCTTGTCCTTGATCCCAACAACCTATGCATGTAGTTTCATTAAAATATCTCAATGTGTTCTGAAGCTTTTGAGCGAAAACTCTTTTTTTAGTTTTAGTAATGGTGACCTTGACCTTGACCTTGATCCGTCGCATCCCATACGCATAAATAAGCGAGGTCTTGATATAAGGGATCTATGTATAAAGTTTCATTGAACTATCTTAATGCATTCTCAATTTATTGAGGGTAAACCGTTTTTCTATTTTTAGTAACAGTGGCCTTGACCATGACCCCACCCATCCCATACGTAATCCCGAACGAGCTCTCGATATAAGGTATCTATGTATGAAGTTCAATTTAAATAGCTCAATGCGTTCTCAAGCTATAGAGCGGAAACCGTTTTTCTATTTTTAGTAACATCGTTTGACCCCATCCACATCGCAAGCGAGTCCTCGATATGAAGGTATTTATTTGTGAAGTTTCATTAAAATAGCTCAATGCGTTCGCAAGTTATTAAGCGGAAACCGTTTTTTAATTTTAGTTACATTGACCTTGACTCCACCCCATATGCAATCTCAAGCGAGGTCTCGATATAAGGTATTTATGTATTAGGATTCATTAAAATATCTCAATGTGTTCTCAAGTTATTGCGCGGAAACCGTTTTTTCTATTTTTAGTAACAGTGACCTTATCCTTGACCCCACCCACCCTATGTGCAACCCCAAGCGAGGTCTCGATATAAGGTATTTATGTATAAAATGTCATTAAAATATCTCCATGCGTTCTCGAGTTATTAAGCGGAAACCGTTTTTTCTATGTTTAGTAACAGTGACGTTGACCTTACCCACCCTATTGCAATCCCAAGCGAGGTCTCGATATAAGGTATCTATGTATCAAGTTTCAATTAAATATGTCAATGCGTACTCAAGTTATTGAGCGGAAACCGTTTATTCTATTTTTAATAACAGTAACCTTGACCTTAAACCCACCCACCAGTGAGGTATCGCAAAAAGGTATACATGTATGAAGTTTCATTACAAAAGCTCAATCCGTTCTCTAATTAGAGAGGGGAAACGAAAAGCGCTAGGCCCAAAAAACTTTAACCTATACAAATCGCTTATATTTAAAATTTCTAAGTGTAAAAAGGCCCATAATTGTGACAAAATCTAAACCAGAATGGTCAACATTGGCCTATGGGTTCATTAAAATGTAGGGAACAAGTGTTTTAAGTTTGAATGAAATCCCTCAAACCATTCCTGAGAAACTAGCTAACCGAAAATCTTAAACCCATACAAATAGCTTCTTTCTAAAATTTCTAAGTGTAAGAAGGCCCACAATTTTGACAAATTTCAACCTCGAGTTACCAAACGTGGCCTATAGAATCAATTTAATATGGGGAACTACCTTATTACACGTTTCTTTTCATTAGATTCACAGAGCAGCGCATAAAGATAAATTTGATACATTTGATACATAGCTGATTGTATGCGTTTTTGTAACTGTATCACCTTTATCTGCTTATAATAATATCTTGTTTACTGTAATTTTGGTCGTATCACCAGACCAATGGATTTATATAATTATTATATAATGTGTGTATGTGTGTGCGCGCGTGTGCGCGTACGTGCGTGCGCGCGCGCGTGCGTGCGTGCGTTCGTGTGTGCGTGCGTGCGCGTGTGTGTGTGTGTGTTTAGTACTTCCTTTGAGATTGACAATGCAACATGCATTTTTTATAAAATAAATTTGTTTCTAGTATACATTTCATTTTGTTCCAAGGAATATATTATATACAAATTACTAGGTTAATGTTAAAAAAATGTGGAAATGTATAGAAAAATAACTAACGTTTTAAACATTTTTGCAATAAAAGTAAACCGAATTAAATGTTCTCATAAATGTCACATATATGAATGTAAAATCACTTCTTAAGACAGTTTCAGTAGAATGGGGCTGTAAGAGAAAATGTTAAAGTAACTGAAAAACGCTGATGGTAAACAATTCATTTTTGTCTTGTTTGACATTTAATGTAATTGCCATTCAGATTGTCCAGGTGTCTAATGCATTTCCCCGCAAATTATTCTTTCCGTTCCTCTGTCCGTCATTTTGTTGATATGTCCGGTATTTTAGTTCCTGCACAAGATCTCAGCAACTAATAAATACAATTTAATCAAACTGCATGTGCAGCATCCCTACCAAAAGGACAAGCGAATAGTGTCGGGTTGTACCGGCCTAATAAGTGAGCATTAAGTATTATGCACCTGTGACTTTCCAATAGGCTATTTTCGTTTTCGTTTCCGAGCTAGATATCAGTAACAAATAACTCGAATTCAATTCCGAGCTAGATATCAGTAACAAATAACTCGAATTCAATAAAACTGTGTATGCAGCATACCTACCAAGAGCACGTGCTTCGATTATAAAAGCAGGGTATTTTTGTTTTCGCGCTAGTACTTAAGAACTAACGATTCCTATTTGATTAAATCAAATGTGCAGCATCCTTACTTAGCAGACATGCACCTATTGTAAGGAGTTTCCGGGGTTATGATTTTCATAAAATATTATCTTTTGAATACAAAATATGGAATGTTCCTTTCCGTGTTATTTCTCATGTGCTTATGACTCAACTATAATAAAATTTATGTGCAGCAACCTTACGAAGCGGACATGCACATATTGTCAGGTGTTTCCGGTCTTATGTTTTTCATGGAGTTATGCCCTTTGAATACAAAATAGGGAATTTTCCTTTCCGCAATATTTCTCAGAAAATAATGACCCAAATTAATGTGCAGCATCCTACCAAGAAGTGCGTATTGTGAGGTCGTTTGGTCTGATGATTTGTCATGGTCCTTTGATTCTTAAATGTTGTTTTGTATTTGTTTCCGCGCTTGATCTCAGAAACTTTATGTACAGCAACTTTATGTACAGCATCACCTCCAAAAAAACATGCACATATTTTCAGGTGGTCACTGAGTTATTTCCCTTTGAGTATGAAATTGAGTTTTTCCATGCTCGTTTATCTCAGTAATTGATAACAAGAATTCAACTAAAAGTTATGTGCAACATTGCTACAAGATGACATATGTTGGGTCATTCCAATGTGATGACACTTATGCTTCCCAAAGGCTCGCTTACTAACAAAATTTCTGAACTCGTTAAATAAAATATGGTATGACAAAACTCCATATATGTTAAACCTTACCAGTCAAAAACATAATACAACGAGAACTGTTGTTTGTCTGAATCGATTTTTTTTTATTTTATACAGTAAGTTTCAAAATTACTCTAAGTTAAGTTAAGGGTTTAGGCAATTACACACTGGGCTTGGAAACCAGGATCTCTCAAACTCGATTTCAGAAAGGAAATAAAAGAAATGATGCCTATAATCATAGGGAGTTCGAATGCATCTATTACAATTAAATTGTATTTCAGATTTATGAATAATCAAACTTATTATAAATTTAACTTTTTTGCGTTAGTAGAGAAATTAGGATTTTATTTCACACAGCAAATGAGTGGTATGGATCATTTTTATAAAGATGATATCAGATTTGCCCAATGATATAACCAAAGACTTCTTATCTACATCATAATCGCGAAGCAATTTCACGCCGGGGAATCATTGCGACCATAACGTTCGCTTAATGTGTGCAATTGTCGCAATTGTGCTGATGTCATATAACGTATAACGTATAGTGCAGTTACATAAAAGCACAATAACGAGAAACTCCAAACTTTAACAAAATAGGAGATAAACTGAGTCAGTTCATAATATACCCATTCTACAATTTCATTAAAAACAGTATTTTTAAATAAAACTAACATTTATTTTATTTGTAATTATTTGTTGAATCATGGTCAAAAACAAGAAGCAATCAGTGTGTATTTTCTGGTAATCAACTTTTCGCAGGTGGTTTTAGAGGAAAGACGTTAGTATTGCAGTTGGGATAGACAATGGCGACGGATGTGCAAAGGCCAAGTTATGCTTACCGCCTTGTTCAGCAGGATGGTGTATACTATATATAGTTTTTATATTCGAATTCGTCTGAGATCTTATGGTCATAGACAAACTGTGCAAGGCTGGTCCAGATTGGGTGAAAAATGCAGTCACTTACCCGCATTAAGTCCGTGCATTTATTGTTACAATTAAGGGGTAATACCGCCAGTTTGGCCCCATCTGTCCAATTTGTGGCTTCTGCTGCGATATTATTGTCATACAAATCATGCGAACCTGTGAACAAGATTAGATAAAAATGAAGTATCTGAGCAGGAACTTTCTCCCACAATTATGGCAATATAACTCTGGTGTTAGTGGCTCTTTTTGCCCAGTCTTCGCTTCTGATGAGGTCTTTTAGACTCAAACAAACTATGGACGTTTGGTTAAGATTGGATAGAAAATAAAGTCTCTATGTAGGAAAAGGGCATTGTGTGCATTCTTTCCACAAACAATGGACCGTATCTGTGTTCCAACCTGTCTCATGTTTGGCTTCTAATGAGATCTTATTGCCTCACACAGAATATTGGGGCTTAGTCAAGATTGGATAAAACATGAATTCTCTATGTTGTAAACAGCGACAATACTCCTAGGTTCCTGGTCCGATTTGACACAATTTTCAATACCAGCCAAGATTTAAAGGTTGTATACAAACTCTAAAAGTGAGGTCAATATTGAATACACTATGAAGTCTTTATCGCGATAACGGTCAGATTTTTGACGGCATACGAAGGACGGATGACGCAGGACAGTAACCCATATTATGGCTCACCGAGCACTTAGTGCTTATGTGAGCTATAAAGTGGGTAACATTAACCCTGCATACCATTTTTGTAGCAGACCAAGACTTTATCCAAAAAAAATACTGAATGTCGGTCGAATACTAGTTTAAACATACAAAACCTTTAATGTGTATTAAAATTATTTATATTTTGACAGTAAACATTGAAGGTGTTAACATTCCAAAATTTAAGCAATATCTGATTTTGCAGTTTCCCCTATTATTTTTCAGTTATTATAGCTTAGACATATGTGTACAATGTTATTCTTCGATGTTTAAATGTGGTGCAGACCAGTCTTTTAAACGCAAAATTACTGATCTCTTGCGTCCATTTGTTTTTCGCATTTCGATATAACTAGATGCATTTCTACATTTTGTACACATAACGTTATGGTCGCTGTGATTCCCGAGTGTTAATTGTATAACTTAGCTGGATGGTTCAACTAAGGACGATGTTAATCTATACACAAACCTATGGAACGCCATTACGGTCTTATGTCGTCAAGTTTCATGTTGTCTTGTCCGGATTGTCTTATTATGTCAAAAATACGTGTTATTATGTTTAAAAATGTATTCATCATGTGCTATGATCAGGTGAACTTGTCAATGTAATGTGTTATAATGTAAAAAATACATGTCATAATGTTGAAATATTGTTTCATCATGTTCTATGATAAGGTAAACTTGTCAAAAGAATATGTTATTATGTCAAACGGTTGTGTCATTATGTTAAAATAGTGTTTCATCATGTGCTATGATCAGGTGAACTTGTCAAGACATATTTAATTATGTCAAAATATACGTGTCATTATGTTAAAATCGTGTTAAATCATGTACTAGGATCTGTTGAACTTGTCAAACTAATATGTTATTATGTCAAAAAGACGTGTCATTATGTTAAAATATTGTTTCAGCATGTGCTATGATCAGGTGAACTTGTCAAGGGAATATGTTATTTTGTCAAAAAGACGTGTCATAATGTTAAAATAGTGTTTCATCATGTGCTATTATCTGGTGAACTTGTCAGAAGAAGATGTTATTATCTCAAAAAGACGTTTTATTATGTTAAAACAGTGTTTCATCATGTGCTATGATGAGGTGAATTTGTCAAAGAATATGTTATTATGTCAAGAAGACGTGTCATTATGTCTATAACTCAAATTAGCAAATCAACTTCAATGTCCTTTACGCATGCTTTTATGTCTAATCGTGTCGGTATTTGCTTTCCGCCATTATAGTGAGTGCACGCTATTTTTAGCTCAACAACAACAACTTGTCATTTGAACAAAACAACAAACCGTTTGAACAAAATGAATTTACTTTAGACATGATAAGACAATGTTACAACAAACTAAAACGTATCATTAACCAGACAACGAGTGGGTTTGACATGATAGCAAAGGTATTTGGACAAAATGAAACACTGTCTGGACAAATCAACAGCATATATTTATAATTTTGAACATGACATAATAACACACTACACTGACAAAATCACACGCTGCACTAACATATGAACTTGATCACTTGACAAGATCAAACGACATTTTAAATTAACAACACAACAATTTGACATAAACAAGATAACTCATTGCATTGACAAAACTACACGTGTACATAACATAATAACACATGCGAAAGACAAACTCACATTATGAGTATACAAGATGAACCGATATACAGACAAGACAACATTGAAGTTTGACATAATAACATATACTGCTAACATAACGATACAACCGAAGACAACATGAGATCATCCCCGGCGTTCCATACAAACCCGTGAGACAATACCATTTACACCTGATGCATCGAACAAGCGTATGCGCACAGTAGATAACGCCTGCTCATGCGCGGTGTCTATTTGTGTTGATTTGTACCAAAAGCGAACGGAGTGTGTTGTTTATTATAAGCATGAACTCGCTGATTCGAATTGACTGTGTTCAAGTAGGTATTTGTTTAAGGATTAATTTCTTATTTCAAATTGTTGTTCACTATAAAATTGACCGATAGTTCATTGTCACAAACAATCTTTCGACATTTTAATGGTTTAACGTTTACAAACTATCTAAGCTGTGTTTTCCCTTCTACCGATAAAGCTCTTTATTTCCCTTCTACCGATAAAGCTCTTTATTCAAAATGGCTGCCAAGTTTCGGTGTTCGTTCGAGAAAGGTTCGGATTTGATACGGGACTTCACTTGCGATGCTTGTCATAAAAGTCTGGCTCAGTTTTACTGCCAGGAATGTTCTAAATGTTATTGTGACAACTGTGTGCAACTCCACAACCAGTTGTTCGTAGACCATGCATCTGTAGTTAACAGAGGACAAGTCGCTAAATCGCCGGTTTCTGAGACAGCATCAGACGGAGTGGTATTGTGTACAGAGCACAGAGATAAGGAAATAGAAATTTTCTGTGAAGATCATACTGAGCTTATATGTCAATCTTGCATTGCATCGCAACACAGGTAAATCCTATTGATGTTTTTGTCAGTCGTAATTTCTTTATCGTTTATTATCGTTATATTTTGATATTTGTGATTTTCTTTCTTGACACAATTTTAAACTCACAAAAGATATTTGTTTGATAAATTATTACAAACGTCAACCAATGTTTACACACACGTAGGGAGAACAAATGCAAACACGCAGACCCTAGTTTATAACCTAAATTATCATTAAATACCAAATTTTAATCCTATTAGGTATTATTGATTTAAACGTAAGATTGCTGTACTAAATAAAGCAAAACAATATCTCGGTTACACGAGCAATGGGTAGGGACGATCTTCGATCACGATTGTCGGACGATTTGGGTAACAGTTACGGGGACGAAAGCGATGTCACATTGATGTGTTAGTAGTGAAAAACAGTTTTAAAATGGTAAATGCTGTTGATTTAGTTCATTTGTTAAGCATATTGTGCATTTTGCTGTTGTTACTATTTACTGTAATACTAGTGTACAATAGATTATTATATATTTATCTGGATTAAATGACAACATAATGCTTCAAATAATGGATGCGTAGATTTTATTATTAATAATAACGAAACCATCTTTTCAAAATATCTACAAACGTTATTTAATTCTTCGACAGATGTATGATTACACAATTTAAGCTCATTTGTAATTTTCCTACTTGGTTTTGATAAGTTTTTTAGCTTATTTTAAAAGCCAAAATGTCAAGGTCTTAAAACGACGCTGTTACGGCTATATTGACGATCTAATATTTAGAGTAACGGACACGTGACGACATCTGTTATTTTGCTCCCCGAAAGGAGTAACTACTGCTACTACTACTACTACTACTACTACTACTACTACTACTACTACTACTACTAGAACTACTACTGCTATTGCTACTACTACTACTACATTATTTCTACTGCTACTACAACTGCTGCTACTACTACTACTACTACTACTACTACTACTACTACTACTACTACTACTACTACTACTACTACTACTACTACTACTACTACTACTACTACTACTACTACTACTACTACTACTACTACTACTACTACTACTACTACTACTACTACTACTACTACTACTACTACTACTACTACTACTACTACTACTACTACTACTACTACTACTACTACTACTACTACTACTACTACTACTACTACTACTACTACTACTACTACTACTACTACTACTACTACTACTACTACTACTACTACTACTACTACTACTACTACTACTACTACTACTACTACTACTACTACTACTACTACTACTACTACTACTACTACTACTACTACTACTACTACTACTACTACTACTACTACTACTACTACTACTACTACTACTACTACTACTACTACTACTACTACTACTACTACTACTACTACTACTACTACTACTACTACTACTACTACTACTACTACTACTACTACTACTACTACTACTACTACTACTACTACTACTACTACTACTACTACTACTACTACTACTACTACTACTACTACTACTACTACTACTACTACTACTACTACTACTACTACTACTACTACTACTACTACTACTACTACTACTACTACTACTACTACTACTACTACTACTACTACTACTACTACTACTACTACTACTACTACTACTACTACTACTACTACTACTACTACTACTACTACTACTACTACTACTACTACTACTACTACTACTACTACTACTACTACTACTACTACTACTACTACTACTACTACTACTACTACTACTACTACTACTACTACTACTACTACTACTACTACTACTACTACTACTACTACTACTACTACTACTACTACTACTACTACTACTACTACTACTACTACTACTACTACTACTACTACTACTACTACTACTACTACTACTACTACTACTACTACTACTACTACTACTACTACTACTACTACTACTACTACTACTACTACTACTACTACTACTACTACTACTACTACTACTACTACTACTACTACTACTACTACTACTACTACTACTACTACTACTAAGTAATCGTTTTAGCGATACTTCATTATAGGTCATAAATATAATTTTATTTTTTAAGATATGTTACCGTATCAGCCGTCGATACGCCCCCTTAAAATGACATATTTATAACCAAAGGGCAATAACTCCATGAACAATCATCAGACCGGAACGACCTAAAATATGCGCATGTCAAGCCTTATTGGATGCTGTCTATAAAGTGTCATTAACTTCGAGTCATAAGTTCCTGACATCTCGAGCGGAAACGAAGTACCAGGCGAACGGATGAAAGCAGGACGTGGAATATGATGGTTAAAATGCGGGGAAAAAATCATTTGACACCCGGATAAACTGATTGGCAGTGGGATTAGATTACGAACGGACGGACAATGCGGCGACTAAATGCTCCTCTTCGGAGAGCAAAATAAAAGAAGTCGTCACGTGTCCGTAACATTAAATATTAGATCGCCATTATAGCCGTAACTGCGTCGTTTTTAGACCGTGACAATTTGGTTTTCAAAATAAGCTATAATAGCTATCTTATCCAAGTAAGAAAATCGCAAATGAGCTTAAAATGTGTAATCATACATCTGTAAAAGACTTTAATAACGTTTGTAGATATTTTGAACACATTGTTTCGTTATTATTGATATTAAATCTAAGCATCAATTACTTGGAGCATTATGATTTGATTTAATCCAGAGAAATATATAATATTCTTCATATTTAATGTACACTTATATTTCAGTACATAGCCCCAATAGTAAAATGCACCATATTCTTAACAATTGAACACAATAAACACTTTATACCATTCAAAACCGTTTTTCACCACTCAATCATCAATGTGACAACGCGTTCGCCCAGTAAAAGTTACCGAAATCGTCCGGCAACCGTGACCGAAGATCGTATCGTGTCCATTTCAAGTGTTGCCGAGATCCCAGACATTAAATATGGCTTGCAGTACAGCTTTGTGTCAATAAATACGACTTCAAACAACTTCAAATATTATGATTGATTGTGTTTGGAGAGTTATAGAGACTGTATAGCTTTTTTTTTCTTCAAAAATCGCACCTTCATCATTATAAATAAAACTATATAACAATTTCTATGAAATGTGTTTGTTTGTATTCCAATATTTAACATGTATATTTTCTTTTAGTATCTACTCAAATGCTTGCTTCTTGAAAGACAAATATAAATGTCATCACATACGCATGACGCTTTAGTTATGTCTACAAATTTTCTTTCGCTTTCATGAACATAAGCAAACTCAGAGTCACCACCAGACCACCTCTTTTCAAGAAATTCCCAAAATACTAAACAAAATAATACATTATTGCAAATTATGTAATGCGTATGTGAAGACATTTATATTTGTGATCATCGTCAGCCGTCACACACTTCATAAGGCGTTGTAGAAGAACACAGACGTGTGAACATGTCAGTTCATAGAGTATCATATACATATTCTTTCAATCACTTTAACTTTTTAAAATCCCTTTATTTTTGTACATTATTTCACGAAACTACGAACAAGTGTTATTTTATCATGTCTACTGGTAATCACATTGGCCGATTTCTTAAAAAGCACCTTTATTATAAGAAAACAAATACAAATTGGAAAGTCATGCGTACTGTTTACAATAGTTTTTTACACCACCGCACCACCTTGGAAGTCACCACAGGACATTTTCTTAACACCTCGAAATGAGGTGGTCCGCTGAGTCTCCTAACCGTGATCATGATAGCGTGTGTTCAAATCATGGCAATTGGGTAACATGGCCTACTTTAAACAAAAGAGCATGTGACGAGCTAGAAAGCTCGTGAAGATCGAATTTACGAAGCTCGATGAATGGAAATCAAATCTTCCACAATAGCTATTGAGGAGTTTAAAATGGTGGGAAGAGAACTTGAAAAAAGTCAAATACTCTTTTAATTGTAAATAATGAACCGTTTACACGCTGTGCACGATAAACACGATAAACTGAATAGCTGCACTTTATATTTAATCTGGGTAAAAATCACCACACTAAAATATTCAATTCCTGCTGATAAAATATGACTAACTTTACGAAACGTCTCTGTAACGGAGATGCTTATGATGTCAAAAGTTGAAGAAGCACAAGCTTTTTGGTAACACACAATTTTATTACCACCAGTTCGTAGTACCACATTTTATTTTATGCTTTGCATTAATTTATAGGGAAATATCAGTGAATTAAAATGGGTAATTCACTGTTTTAATACAGTGAAAATTACCCCTGTGATAATTTTCACTGTTTTAAAACACTGGAAATTACTGCTCTGGTTTAATACAGTAAATGAATTGGATCGTCAACGTCGCCGGACTCTTAATTGCGTGGAAAAGGCATAACATAAAAATAAAATGTTGTTTTCGGTAGAATATCGATTTTTTATTCACTCATGATCATAGAAAAAATATATTTTCACTCCTGGCTGCGCGATATTATTAATGTATATGATCACTTGCGAATTAAAATCGATATTCTACCGAGACCAACAAATATCCTCTATATCAAGCTATCTTACCATTCAGGTGCGTAGTAAAATATTCAAAATAAGACATTGACAAGAACGTATTTATTGTCAAAAATGAAACGAAAATATGTGCCCTGTTTGCGTACGTAAATTTTTCACATTTTGATTTTTATCCGCAGACATTGCAGGAAGGTAATGTTGACTTCCAAAACAGCCGATCCAGAAAGTTGCCAGAAGTTGTCATCACAAATACAGAAAATACTAGGAGAGCTACAGAGTCAGCTGAACAAAACCGAGCATATTATTCAATCAACTGAAGCTTCTCACAAGCTGATACTACAAGCAATTACAGACCTCCGTCAGAACATAAATGACTCATTTGACAGACTTGAAAAGATTACTAAACAAGAGCTCAATGACATGATGACCAGCCTAATGCCGTCTCTGGAGACGAACAGAAACAAATGCAGAAGCTTTCTGACTGATCTTAAATGTTTCCATGACGCTTTACTAGAGGCAGGACATAAAAACAAAGAGCTTCTCGCAGCACAAACAAAATATCGTCCGCAGTTGACCAAATCGGAAACATTTATCCGTGACATATTTCATCATAATGAATATGCCATGGAATTCGTACCGAACAAAATAATTGAGCAGCTGTTAGCTCAGATTACATGTCTTGGAAGAATCATGCAACCAAACCAGGTTATTTCGCAATGTCGAAAGTAAAGCATAAACTGAAAACAAGTGCTGATGTATGGTCATGCTATTCGTATGGCTTGTGTCAGGTTAATACGTCAACTATTGTCGTTGACAATTATAACAAACGAATAAAAGTGCTCGACGAGCTTCATCAGGTGGTAAGCCACTTTGATATGCCTACTACTCCGTGGGATATTTGTGTGGTCTCTGATCGAGAGGTTGCTGTGACTGTGGATGATGAAAGTAGCACACACGGTGTCCAGTTTTTCAATGTGTCCAACATGCAGTTGGCGAAAAGCTATAACTATCAACTGGAACATGCATGCCGTGGTATTGCCTGCCATAAGAATGATCTGTTTATAACGTCATATACAGCATTGTACCACTACACTCTTGATAAGACTCTAACACAGAAGACAAAACTGTATGAGGATACGTCAGGCAAACAAACAGGTAATTACTTAACTTGTAATAAATATTACTATAATACTAAATACTTTTTATGTGCATATGTACATGAGCCTAAATCAAAGTCCATTTGCAAACAAGTATAATTTAACTCCAAAGAATGTATTAATATGGCCCTAATGTATGGCACATAACAAACATTAATAATAAATACAACTATTACTGTTCCTAATATAATAAATATAGAAACGTTATTCAATATGGCTACATCGAGAATGTTTTTCCTCGATTTTAGTATTCAAGTGTGCTGTGAGTCTTAGTGGTGACAAAATCTATGTCACCAATGTTTCCGAAAACAAGCTATACACCCTGACCAGGGACGGTTCTGTGCTCTCCACGTTAACAGATCCAGAAATGAAATACCCCGGAGGTGTGCACGTGACAGTTGCAGGTCAGGTGCTGGTGTGTGGAGCCACATCTCGCAGTATCATACAGGTAGATAGCACGGGAAGGAAAAAGATAGCTACGTTGGCTACACGGAGTGATTTAGACGCTGACACAGTGTCTGTTTTGTACAGCAGAAGCTCGGATTCTGTTATTGTTGGACAATATAAGAATGATTACTTGTTGGAGTTCAAAATTAAGTGAAAAATCTAATGTATGGGATAACAAACATTACTAATCAATAAAACTATTATTGTTCCTGATATAATAGCGTTATTCGATAATGCTACATCGAGAATGTTTTTCTTCGATTTTAGTATTCAAGTGTGCCATGAGTCTTATTAGTTGTGACAAAATCTAAGTGACCAGTGTTTAGTGGAAAATCGTTGATACTTCTATAATGCAAATTTTATGCAATGTCTAAATGCGTGTTTTTTTTTAACGAAGTTGCTAAATGTTTAATATTACATGTATCATCTATATATTTAACATCATAACATTTACATATTTAATACTGAATATGAAATGAAGTTGTGTACAGAATGTTTGCAGTATAAATGTTTAGCTTTTTTATTACGAATAATCCTTCTCGTTTTTACTAATGCTGTATCATACACATTAAATTTATATTAATATATATATGATGCATACATTTAACAACACCGATGTTATTGTTTCCAATGAATATCAGATATCAGGTCATATGTTTGTATTATCTTAATTTTCAAAACGAATAACATATGTAAATTCAGTATGTCAAATATATTAAACAGTTATCGTTACGTGCTATGATGGTTATAAATGTGTTGTTCACACTTAAAATAAGTGCATTCATGTGTAATATTAACATAATTTTGAACGTCTTTTATAATTTGTGTTTTAAATACTTTACTTTATAATTAGTTGAGAAATGCGATATGTTTCCATTTGCTGAAGTCTTCAAAAGTGTTTCTCTTGTTTTAACAAGACCACTTTATAATTTAAATACTAGCATTTCGGAAGCTACTTCATAAGTTGTTGCGTGTAGACAAGATATAGAATGCATTGCTGTGGCTACTAGAGCTGCCACGAGTCTTTCGATGTATCGATAAATTGATTGCAAATGGCCCGAATCGTTTAGAGCCGCAACGATTCTTTCGATGTATCGATTAATACGTGTATATTGTAAATGGCCCGATTCGATTGTCGATACTAAACCAACCAATTTCCATTCAATTCTCATTATCATATTTATATATGGGTGGTAATAAAACTGTTAATTAAAAATTTTGGTGTCTGTGTTAGTTGTGAAACATTATCGTCAATGTTTTACAATGTTTTTATTTATTTTGATATATGGCACATATATTGACATTAACCAATACAATGCCATTAAAAATAACCAACAAATCTTCAATATATTGCAAATCTTGACTAATAAATACGCAGAAACAAGCCTGTAAAACGGAAACATGAATCAAATGGAAATATTTAACTAGATGATGTTTGAAATCGAAATCGAATCTAATTGATCGGTGGCTAAATCGTTGCAGCTCTAGTGGCTACAACTACACTACTCTTCATATTCTTCACTGTAATAATATTTTAATTAACTATACTACTTTTTATATTCTTCACTGTTTAGTAATGAACATGTCATAATATTTTAATTTACTACTCTACTCTTTATATTCTTCACTGTTTAGTAATGAACGTGTCATAATATTTTAATTTACTGCACTACTCTTTATATTCTTCACTGTTTAGTAATGAACATGTCATAATATTTTAATTTACTACTCTACTCTTTATATTCTTCACTGTTTAGTAATGAACATGTCATAATATTTTAATTTACTACTCTACTCTTTATATTCTTCACTGTTTAGTAATGAACATGTCATAATATTTTAATTTACTACACTACTCTTTATATTCTTCACTGTTTAGTAATGAACATGTCATAATATTTTAATTTACTACACTACTCTTTATGTTCTTCCCTGTTTAGTAATGAACGTGTCATAATATTTTAATTTACTACTCTACTCTTTATATTCTTCACTGTTTAGTAATGAACGTGTCATAATATTTTAATTTACTACACAACTCTTTATATTCTTCACTGTTTAGTAATGAATATGTAATAATATTTTAATTTACTACTCTACTCTTTATGTTCTTCACTGTTTAGTAATGAACGTGTCATAATATTTTAATTTTCTACTCTACTCTTTATATTCTACACTGTTTAGTAATGAACGTGTCATAATATTTTAATTTACTACACTACTCTTTATATTCTTCACTGTTTAGTAATGAATATGTCATAATATTTTAATTTACTACTCTACTCTTCATGTTCTTCACTGTTTAGTAACGAACGTGTCATAATATTTTAATTTACTGCACTACTCTTTATGTTCTTCACTGTTTAGTAATGAACGTGTCATAATATTTTAATTTACTGCACTACTCTTTATATTCTTCACTGTTTAGTAATGAACATGTCATAATATTTTAATTTACTACTCTACTCTTTATATTCTTCACTGTTTAGTAATGAACATGTCATAATATTTTAATTTACTACTCTACTCTTTATATTCTTCACTGTTTAGTAATGAACGTGTCATAATATTTTAATTTACTACTCTACTCTTTATATTCTTCACTGTTTAGTAATGAACGTGTCATAATATTTTAATTTACTACTCTCCTCTTTATGTTCTTCACTGTTTAGTAATGAACGTGTCATAATATTTTAATTTACTACACTGCTCTTTATATTCGTCACTGTTTAGTAATGAACATGTCATAATATTCTAATTTACTACACTACTCTTTATATTCTTCACTGTTTAGTAATGAACGTGTCATAATATTTTAATTTACTACACTACTCTTTATGTTCTTCAACCTGTTTAGTAATGAACGTGTCATAATATTTTAATTTACTACACTACTTTTTATATTCTTCACTGTTTAGTAATAAACGTGTCATAATATTTAAATTTACTACTCTACTCTTTATGTTCTTCAACCTGTTTAGTAATGAACGTGTCATAATATTTTAATCTACTACTCTACTCTTTATGTTCTTCAACCTGTTTAGTAATGAACGTGTTATAATATTTTAATTTACTACACTACTCTTTATATTATTCACTGTTTAGTAATGAACGTGTCATAATATTATAATTTACTACACTACTCTTTATATTCTTCACTGTTTAGTAATGAACGTGTCATAATATTGTAATTTACTACTCTACTATTTATGTTATTCACTGTTTGGTAATGAACATGTTATAATATTTTTTAATTTACTACACTACTCTTTATAGTCTTCACTGTTTAGCAATGAACGTGTCATAATATCTTAATTTACTACACTACTCTTTATGTTCTTCACTGTTTAGTAATGAACATGTCATAATATTTTTAATTAAAATATTATGACATGTTCATTACTAAAGAGTAAAGAATATCAGAAACTAATTAATCAAACGTTATGTACAGCATCACCACCAAGAACATATGCGCATATTTTCAGGTGGTTCCGCTCTGATGCTTTTTCATTGAGTTATTTTCCTTTGATTATAAAATTTCCATGCACGTATATTTTAGAAATTAAAAACTATAATAAAATTCAATTAAAAGTTGTGTGCAACATTGCTACAATATAACATATGCTGGGTCATTCCAATATGATGACTTTAATTCTCCCTGGACATTTTGGGGGGATAAATATAATCGCTATCTGATTGTTGTTTCAAAAAGAATGTAATGTATCACGGCTATTTCTCTGTAACTGCTGTATGGAATCCAATGATACTCAATGGGAAGCTTAAATACCAGGATGAGATGACCGTATAACAAAGATGTTCTGCTTCAGCGATTTTCTTAATTTAAAGGCCTCTGATTGTTCTAACAAGTTTGCATCATATGCACGTTTGTATGGGATTCTGTATCATGCTTACATACAAGTTTGACAACTTTCAGTGAAAGTTAAGGTTTTAAAATACCTCTGCTTTTCAAATTTAATTATCATCAACGCACAAAGCGCATTACGATGAGAATGCATTATGTCCACTGATACTTGTTTAATATTTACAGGTATTGACACAGTACTCACGGAATAAACATAAACTAAAATCAACTGATTGGTTCCTGCTTTCTCAGAACCGAACGGAATTGAACAAAACTTTATTACACATTATTAAGTTTATGAGAAATCAGATTTGGGGGAAAATTATGATATGGGTTTCTAAACACCTAACAGTGACGTATTTTTACTTTAAACGTTTATTAAATTCTAATCACTCTGTTCATGCAATTTAAGATTATTGTATTTTGATATCTGGATAAAAAAAAAAGATTCGAAAACAAAAACGGTTAAGCATTTGCTCTTACCTTGTTTCTATTTTTCCTTTCTTGAAAGTTGATTTTGATACTCGTTAGGGAATATTTTTTACCTTTTATACTTGGATGGATATCAATTATTAAATTACATTCCAACGCCGTTATTTTGAACTGTGTTAATTCGAATTCAGCGCTGTTTCAAAGTAGTGAACTTGTTCTTTATTTTAATAAATTGTCTATTATTATCCTTATGGTCGCCGTGTCGGGCTAAGTGAGTAGGAGTTGTTGTATCATTGTAGTATTAAGGATAGATGAATATTACAATGCAAACGATTTCTTGCCAAGACGTGTTTGGTATACACTCCTAATGGATAGTTTATTACCGCTATAGACAATCGCTATAGTAAAAACTTACTGTACGCTTGTAAACCGGATTACAGATTGCAATATTGTCAGGACTAAAATAAAACATGCCAACACGCTTAATTTTATATATTGTACGATTGCATTGGCACTCATTAATCTCCGGTAACGCTCGGCTAGCTGTTTTATTTTATATCGGTTTAACGTTTATCTAGCGTGTAAAGCACGGATTTCATAGACATGTAACAAAATCAAAACCCTGATAGCGTAGAAAGACTGTTGGCAACAAAAGAAACTAAAAGCATGTATATTATGAGTACATTTTTGCTAAAATGGAACCATTTTCTGAATAAGAATTGGTAACAAGGAAAAACACTTCCGCAACGAGTCAATAATAACCGATGTAGCGCATTCATTAAGTTGTGTTATTCCAGGACACCCAGGTGAATATTTGGGTTACAGTCAAGTTAACAGTGAAAATAGGGGTGTCATTACTTTGACGTAACATTTTTTATAAATAAACTTTTTTAGAAACTTTAATTGTAATAAATCATATGATATACACATTATAATACACATAACATACATTATCTTAAATAATTAAAAGATAAGAAGAAAACAAGCGTGAAATTTTATTGTTCTGAAGAAGGACCCTTTCAGGTTTGATTTACTGACTTGTAGCCTGCAAACAAAAGAAGTAGTTTACCGCGATACCTGTTTTAGAAATTACCCTCTCAAAAGACCGTTGGCTTCCGCCAACAGTCTTAAAACAGTCCCAACAAGTGTCAGGAAAAATAACGCGGTGGATAGTGTTTCAGACTTTGAATCACAATGACTGTGGTTCGAATTCTGCCAAAATCTTTCTTGTTTCATTCTTAGCTCGACTTTTCGAAGAATAGGTGAGCTTTCTTACTACCCCCGGCGTCGGCGTCGGCGTAGTCGTCCGCGTCTGAATTTGGTTCAAATTTTTATTCAAAAGTCTTGTAATTTCAAAACTACACAAGTTATTCACTTGAAACTTGGAATATACCCTTGACATCAACTCAAGTATCAAGGGAAACATTCTCCATAGCTCTGTTTTGTATTGTGACAGAGTTATGCCCCTTTTTCACTTAGATTTTCTGGTTAAAGTTTATATTCGAAAGTTTTGTTACTTCAAAACTACAGAAGTTATTCCATTGAAACGTGTAATATACCTGTGTCATCACATTCAGTGTCAGGGACAACAGTCCCTATAACTCTGTTTTGTATTTTGACAGAGTTATTCAAATCGTACATCGGATATTATTCAAATTCGAATACTTGCAAACTTATGACCAAATAATCAATGTCAATAGGGTTTCCGATTGCATGATGCTTTCGAATCAAGTCCAGGATTGTTGTGTTTTATTACCCACAGATCGTTGTTTTAGGCCTTTTTCACATAGATTTTATGGTTAAAGTTTATATTCAACAGTTTTGTAACGTCAGAACTACATAAGTTATTCACTTGAACATTGGAAAATACCTTTGTAATCAACTTCAATATCAGGAGCAACGTTCCATGTAACTCTGTTTTGTATTTTGTCAGAGTTATGCCCCCTTTTCAGATACATTTTCTGTTTAAAGTTTATATTCAAAACGTTTGTAACTTCAGAACTACATAAGTTATTCACTTTAGAATAGAAACATACCATTGTCATCAACTCCAGTGTCAGGGCCAACCTTCCTATAACTATTTTTTGCATTTTGAAATTTGGCATAATTTGATGACATAATTGCCATACTTCGAACAGTCGAGCGCGCTGTCCTCTGACAGCTCTTGTTTCTTTTACTTCAGCATTACTTATTCTCGTGACATTCTGTTCTTTATTTCGTTTTCTTTCCTTTTTTATTTTTCTTAGTTTAATTATTTTATCTACATAAAAGCGCAAACACAAAGACTCGGTTTCGCTCGCAGTATCGATGCAGCTCTCTTCTGGGTCAGAATCGAGGTTGATGAGATCCCTGATCATGACGTCAGCAAAATGATCAATTAAATAAATTAAAATAAATAAAAAATAATCGCACAAAAATACAATATGTATGACAATAGATGTTATCAATCACTAAGTTGCCCGTATGAAAACAACTGCATGCGCACTGCGTGCCTGTTTTATTTATATGTGAGCAGTATCTATTTCCATATGAATATTACCGGTTTTATATGCTGAAGGCTTTGTATTCAAAATGGCAGCAAAGTTTCAGTGTTCATTAGAGAAAGGTTCGGATTTAGTACATGACTTTATCTGCGAGGCTTGTCATACAAGTCTGGCTCAGTTTTACTGCCAGGAATGCTGCAAATGCTACTGTGACAACTGTGTGAAACTACACAACCAACTGTTAATAACCCACGTAACTGTACTTGACAGAGAACACGTCGCACAGTGGTCGATTTCCAAGACAGCGGTGGACAGAGTGGAGCTGTGTACGGAACACAAAGATATGAAAATAGAAATGATATGCGACACTCACAATGAACTAGTATGTCAAACTTGCATATCAATGAAACACAGGTACGCTGAATTTCATAAACCTGCTTGTAATTTATGCTTCTGCGGGCAGTTGTGTATCTACTTGGTCAAACTTTGTCAGTCAATTATGTTTTCATGGAAAATAATTAATTGGCCAATTGTTAATTTGTCGGCTGAGAATAACATCATACAAGACATAAATGTTATTTCTACCAATAAAGCTTATGAAGAAAATCACGGCTTAATTATCAAACAAATAAACACACTATTGTGTACGAAGGGGGGATCACCGCTAAAATTCAATCCTTGTTCATCGTCCTTTCGTAGCTTGTAACATTGACAACATAGAAACGCAAGAGTGCTATCGTACAGTTTATTCTTGTAAGTTGGTAAACCCAATGTTATCATCGTGCTTCTCCGTGCCTTCTTATAAAGCAAATCCAATTCAAACATGTCAATTTGTCAGTCTTACACGAAAGTGGTTTACATAATTCAACGCAGAAAGACACAACAGGACACCTTAGGCCAAATAAAAAATAGTTCTGTTTCTGGTCTCCGGCCCCAAAACGTAAGGGTAGGTAGTTAGGGATTTTGTTTTGTTTTTAATTTATTTTTTTTATGGTGGGGTGGTGTGTGTTCCATATATGTGTATACTCAGATGTGACATACAATACAGATGAGTAATGTCTTCACAGATTGTAAAATCTTTATCCCAAACTGCATGATCGACCAACATGCCGACATAACTGCCTGTTTAAAGTTGAAAAACTACCGGTAAACAACCATGCATTAATTCAAAGGCAATGCCCAACTTTTCTGAAAACAAAGCCCCTGAAATAATTTAAAACAAAATAAAGATAAAGGTAATTGGGGCGACTGAAGTACCTTCGATGCCAAAAAATGCCCTAAAAATCTTGTTTAGTAAAATGAGCGAAAAGAAAAACTATCGGTGGAAAGAAAATTAAACAAAATAAACATTTTAGACCAAACATATGTAGGGTAGGCAGTTAAAGTAACGGGTAGGTAGGGACACCAGAAACGGTACTATTGTTATGTTTGGCCTTACAAAGCGGTATACACAGTTGCATCAAACAAGCGTAGAGTGACAAATCGAGAATACAAAGATAGGCTATTCTAAGTGATGCGTGAAGGTAAACGGAAATGCGTTACATTCCGTTAAAAATTACTGGCTGCTGAGCACGACCGTATGCTGGTCGTTGTAAAGCGGGGAGCCAACGCCAATTACTCAATGCCATATATGAACGGGAATATGTAAACAAATAGTGGATGGAAACATATATATGTCACTGAAATATACATCCCTATTTAAGGATAAATATATGACATCCAAAGGTCAATATAAGGCAAGTAATGTTTTTTTATTATGTATTGTAGCTTGAGTGTTAAAAAATTGCAATTGCATGTATATTTATGGCATTTCTCTTCGTGAATAAGGGCGTTTTGGGACCGGGAAGCATTATGGGACATGTCAGTGTCAGATCGATGTCGATGAACGTGTTTCCAAGATTTTTCATAAAACTGACCATATTTTAACGAAACCATGGGTAGTTGTGTACATTATCTAAAAGGAATTTTTTTTTTGCGTAGAATAAGATCGAGTTCATGAAAATCTATTTGTAAAATTGTTATAGGAAATGTAGGTCGAACTGTATAAATTGTATGTTCTAGTTCAATTTTTAGATAATATAAACTACAATGTTAGGTGTCCTGAAAATGAAAGTTTTAATTATAAATAAACATCGACATATATTAATAAAAATACAATGATATAGAGGATATTTGTTTAATGCAGTGTAAGCTCGTTTTTTATTTTATGAGTGGTCATAGAAACAATATTTTCACGAGTGGCGCAGCCACGAGTGAAAATATGTTGCTTATATGACCACGAATGAAATAAAATACGATCTTACACTGTATTAAACAAATTTTCTTTTTATTTTATGATTTTAAACGATAAATAAAAAAAATGCGCGAGATATGCTGAAGCTTTACAAGTTTTGTGTATTATGACGTCTTAAATATGACGTCATTATGATTCCAAAATTGTCGATCACTGTTGTGGTGGGAAAATAGTACCAATCTTACTGCGACGTCGTCGCATAAATATATTTGTATTTGATTTTATACTGTGTTTTCTGTTATTAAAAATGACGATGTTTACACTGACGATTAGGGTATTCACATACTTTCAAAAAATAAACATAAAAACAAAGTTAAAAGTAGTTTCATATAACCAAGAGTGAAATGATCAAACGTTATCATTTCATTCGACCTAGAGTGAAATGATCGGGTTATCATTCACTGGTATTCTCCACTCATTCTCCGCATAGCATGAAATAAATATCTGATATCATTTATCTTAATGATAATCACATTTGATTATTCATATACACCAACGAATAATGATGGGTTTTGTAGAGTATACTATATGAGTATGAAAGCCAATACCTACTCTTAGAGGGACCTTTGATTATTAAGTAGAAAGGCCTAATCAGACATAGACCCTTCTATTGATGAAATATTCTGTGTTACCTGTGCAACAAAAATCTGTGATATTTTGCCAGAGTTATATAAAAGAGCAAGTAACATGATTAGTAACATAAAACTAGTTGTCCATAAGGATGCAAAAAGCATAGATAACTGATCTTCAGTCAGCCAATTTCAAACAGCTTATCATCACTGGAGCATAGGCAAAAAACTGAAAATATTTAATGGACTGTAAGAATGATTGTCAATACTTAACTTATGGTGGATGCATAATAATTAAGTATTTTTGAGTACTGTTTAAGAATAATTGTTCCCTGTATTTACCAGAAATAGTATCCTTCTTACAGCCAGTTTATATCATATTTAAAGGATTAAGAAGGCAACTAATGGATTAACAAGCTTGTTGCTGGTGACCTGACTGCCAAACCTGTGAAAGTTGCAGTTCCAGCATAATCTGTTTCATGTATGTTTACCATATGACTATTTAAAACATTTTTATTTTTATGTATTGGTGTGCATTCATGCTTGTTTATTTTTTTAAATGCGACTAGTGAGCTAAAACTAGTTGAAGTAAACTGCCACTTTAAATAAATGTGTGTACAATGCCAAATGTTTGATTTATTGAATGATTTTTTCAGACTCCTCTGTGGTTTGTTCTCCAAGCCAGTCAGCTGTCAATTACGCAATATTCATATGAATGACCAACCATTTAGTGGAAGTAATGAGTCGCCATCCCAGATTCCATAATGTCACAAAAAGTTGTGATGCACCAATGTGGTTGAGAACAGTTACCGAAAACAGTGCACAACAGAAAAATGCAGCCAACTAAGTAAAGCTTCATTCAAGCGTGCAATAAAGATCTACTAAGATTGCTAACATACTTAATTATGGATACAAGCAATTTGTAGATGGGGCTATAATGGGCATATCGGCGGCGAATGTTATGTACACTTAAAAGTTAAATATATATACCGGGGGCATTTTTAAAAAGACTTGTAATAATGCGTAAAATGTATGTATTGTTGTTTTTATGCCCCCGGCATCTCGATGCGGGAGGCATATAGTGATTGTCCTGTCCGTCCGTCCTTCCGTCCGTTCGTTCGCCTTCCGTCCTTCCGTCCGTGACAAGTTTAAGTATATTTTACCGTTTCGTCTAGCACCAACACCGCTTACTACAACACTTAGATATTTAACAATTGCTGCTTATGACCATTCCGTATCCACCCATATCACCCAACCTCACTATAACCTTGACCTTGACCTAATTTGCACTTAGAATAATTCAAATGGGCTGTTTCTTGGTTAACTAGGTTTTACCGTTTCGTCTAGCGCCAACACAGCTTGCAACAACACTTGGATATTTACACAGTTGTTACTTATGACCGTTCCCATTCCACTCGTATCACCCAACCTCACTTTGACCTTGACCTTGACCTAATTTGCACTAAGAATAATTCAAATGGGCTGTTTCTTGGTTAACTAGCTTTTACCGTTTCGTCTAGCACCAACACCGCTTGTTACAACAATTGGATACTTACATATTTGTTGCTTATGACTATCCCAATCCATCCATATCACCCAACCTCACTTTGACCTTGACTTTGACCAAATTTGGACTAAGAAATGGACTATTCAGCACCAACCGAGGACATGTGTGTTTATCAAACACAGAATCTTGATTTTTTTCAATTAGTTGTCGACAAATACATTTAATTTGAAGCAATGACTTCATAGGTATGTGTCAAATACATGTAATGTGTTTAATTGTGTTACGTTCCTGCTATTATAATGAGCTTTCTTTCAATGCATAGTATGTTCTAGCATCTCTAATCAACATAATCTTGGAAATATGTTTGTTTTTCTTATAGACGACTCCTTCTTTCTGGAAAGCACTAATTGCATGTAACAAGTTCAATATGAAATACCATCAGTACAGGGATGGAAACCAATGGTTGCCCGGTAGCCAAGTACCACTAATTTTTAGGCTGGGCAAGTGAAACATTGGTAGTGTGGCTGGCCATCTAAAACATTTAAGATTCATTGTTAAGTCCAGTTATTGACCCAAAAAGATACGAAATCACATAATACATACAAGTTTTATTTAACAAGGTTGTAGATTTTACGTTTGACAACAAAAATATAGAAGGTGGATTCCCACGTTATAAAACTATTATATATGGCGTGACACTAAAGTATATAAAGTTATTTACAGCCTTGGAAACTTCCACGTTGTTTGCCCAGGATGCAATCATCTTCCAGCAGTAAAATAATTAAAAACTGCGTGTGGTATATTAAGCCATTAACTCATATGTTAGTCAATGTATTTGCTAATTTAATGTTTGTGTTAACATTTAATTACTTTGTATTTAACTATATAATTATGTGTATACTGTTTTCATAATGTAGTATAGCGGTGTGTAAGTTAATGTGTCTTAAATGATAAATAAGAATTCCTAATCGTTATGTTTAAACGTATCAATCACTCAACTAATAATTCTGGGGCGTCAAGATCTGGACCGTCATTGATTTGGACCGTCCTGACCCTGACATCGGGTGTATTCGTAAATTCCCGTTTACTTATGCAATTAAGATTGGGCGGAGCGTCACGCATGACTTAGAATCATGTATGTGTTTATGTAGTCCGAAACATTTCGGGGGATCATATTGTCGCCGCTTTGTCCGTCCGTCCTTCCATCCCACTTTCTACTACTTGCTGGAATTCAACGAAACTTTATGGGAAGCTTCATTACCAAGAGGAGGTGTCCATGTTACCAGGACGTTCTGCTTTAATGATTTTTCTCAGAGTCATGTTCATATTTCTGAAATTAGTAATATAGTGCACAATTCCCGACTTTCTTATCCGGGCTATTTCTCAGCAACTACTGGCCGGAATCCAACGAAACTTTATGGGAATTACCAAGAGGAGGTGTGCATATTACCAGGACGTTCCGCTTCAATGGTTTTTCTAGGAGTTATGGGTCTTATAATATTTCTGAAATTAGTATATGTCTCACAATTCTTTACTTTCTTGTCCGGTCTATTTATCAGCAACTACTGGCCGGATTTCCACCAAAGTTAACGGGAAGCTTAATTACCAAGAGGAGGTGTGCATATTACCAGGTTGTTCCACTTCAATGTTTTTCCTCTGCGTTATGGGACTTGGAAGATTCTGAAATTAGTATATAGTGCGCAATTCTAGTCCGTGCTATTTCTCAGCAACTATTGGCCAGATTTCAATAAAACTTCATGGGAAGCTTAATTGCCAAGAGGATGCATGCATATTACCAGAACGTTCCGCTTTAAGGATTTTGGAACTTTGAAGATTTCAATTGTGTCATGTCTATTTCTCTGAAACTGCTATGAAAATTTAATGTTACTTGATTGGGAAGCTAAATAACTAGGATAAAATAACCATATTAGAGAAATGATCCATCTCTTGATTAATTTTATTTTGTTTTTATTTTAGTTTGACAAATTTGCTTCTTCTACATGTTCATGTGGTATGTGTGTGATATGCTCACATACAGTTTTGATGTCAGATTTAGTCCTGCAGTGATTTTAATAATTTTACTGTCTCTGCCCTTCTAATTGCATTTATGTTGCTTGACAAAGCGCATTCCAGGGGAGCATTACTGGTTTTCTTAGGTCTACATTTGTAAATGGCCACTGTGCATCTTTGAACGATGTATAGTTATTTCGTTCAGGTTTGCATCAATCAATCCGATCACTCTCCATAACGTAGCTGTATGGAAAAGCACGTATACAAGACTGAGTTTACAAACTTATAGCGATCAAATGTTGCAAGGTCAACGTACACGTCTGGGTTGTCAAGGTTGCATTTGACAAATGTACACTAAACACAGTTGGAATTTTGGCAGTTATCCTCCTCCATAGTATGCATAACACGAGTATTGGCAACTGAATTCAAAAACACAAATGGAAACAATAATTAATTATAATAGTTTTTAGCTCGACTTTTCGAAGAAAATGCAAGCTATTCTACGTGCCCCGGCGTTGGCGTTGGCGTCGGCGTCCGCTCTAGGTTAAAGTTTTACGGTAAGCTAGTTTCTCAGGAATGACTTGAGGGATTTCATCAAACTTGAAACATATATTCCCCATATTAAAATGAACCTATAGACCCAGTTTTGTAACTCTAATTTGAAATTTGTCAATATTATGGGCCTTTTTACACTTAAAATTTTTACAAATAAGCTATTTGGAGAGGTTAAAGTTTTTCGGAAAGCTAGTTTTTCAGGAACGGCTTGAGGGATTTCATTCAACCTCAACACACTTATTCCCTATATTAATGAACCCATCGACCAATTTTGATAACTCTAGTTTGAAATTTGTCAAAATTATAGGCCTTTTTACATTTGGACATTTTTCATATAAGCTATTTAGATAGGTTAATTTTGTTCGTTAAGCTAGTTTCTCAACATTTTGTTTCCGCTCTCTAACTCGAGAACGGAGTAAGCTATTGTAAAGAAACTTCAAATATAGATACCTCAGAGTGAGACGTCACTTGGGATTACATATGTGGTGGATGGGGTCAATGTTAAGGTCACTGTTGCTAAAAATAGAAAAATGGTTTCCGCTCAATAACTTAAGAACGTATTGAGATATTATAATGAAACTTAATACATAGATACCTTAAATCAAGACCTGCATATGGGGTGGGTGGGATGAAGGGCACTGTTACTTAAAATAGAAAAACTGTTTCACCTAAATAACATGAGAACGCGTAGAGATATTTTAATAAAACTTTATACATGCATACCGTATATCGAGATCTCGCTTGGGATTGCATAAGGGGTGGGTGGGGTCAAGGTCATTGTTACTAAAAATAGTAAACCGGTTTCCGCTCAATAACTTGAGAACACAATGAGATAGTTTAATGAAACTTTACACATACATACCTTATATCGAGATTTCGCTTGGGATTGCATATGGGGTGGGTGGAGTCAAGGTCAAGGCAACTTTTACTAAAAATAGAAAAAAGGTTTCCGCTAAATAACTTGAGAACACATTGAGATGTTTTAATAAAACTGTATACATAGATACCTTGTATAAAGACCTCTCTTGGGTTTGCATATGGGGTGGGTGGGGTCAAGGTCACTGTTACTAAAAATAGAAAAACTGTTTTCGCTCAATAACTTGAAAACATACTGAGATACTTTAATGAAACTTAATACATAGATACCCTTATATCGAGACCTCGCTTGGCATTGCATATATGGTGGGTGGGGTCAAGGTCGAGGTCACCGTTACTAAAAATAAAGAATGGTTTCGGCTCAATAGCTTGAGAACACATTGAGATATGTAAATGAAACGTCATACATAGATTTCTTATATTTAGACCTCTCTTGGGATTGCATATGGGGTGGGTTGGGTCAAAGTCATCGTTACTAAAAACAAACTAACAGTTTACGCTCAATAGCCTGAGAAGACATTGAGATTTTTAATGAAACTTAATAAATAGATGCCTTATATCGAGACCTCGCTTGGGATTGCATATGGGGTTGGTGGGCTTAAGGTCAAGTTCACCATTACTTAAAGTTTTATTGATGTACTGACTTTAATGCATTTTGTTCGAAAAATTTGGTTTTTGTGGAACGGTTATAGAAAAAAATGCAAGTAACTCTGAAAAGCACAAGAAAAGTCGAGCGCGCTGTCCTCCGACAGCTCTTGTTTATACAAGATCGTATGAATATAACACAACAAAAGGTTTTATATCGTTATATATAATGTTACAAAATCCATCAGACGTAATTGCTTCACCAAATAACATGGTAATAATTATATGCATGTTTTATTTGCAAACAAACATAATGACGTTCTCATGCTTACACGTAATACTATTACAATGAAACTTTCAAGAGCAACTGAAACTGTTCTTTCAAATTATTTAAATATACGTATATAATAAGACACATACAATCCGGTTAAATTATCTTTCTATCTCTAGAAAGTGCAGCAAGGCCACGTTGGGAACACAAGCAGACAAAATCTCAACAAGAAATGTCCGGCAGCTCTTAGCATACATAGAGAAAATACAAGAACAGTTACAGAAGGAGAATCTCACCACAGTGAAGAACCTGCAGTCATTAGTGGTTACGTACAAAGAGGTACTTCGTGAAGTTTCATCCCTGCATCAGAAGATAATCGATGTAGTTAATGAACTTAAGATAAGAACAACTCAAGAGCTAGAAGCGTTGAGGGTTAGATTAAACGCAGACAAGGCCCATTGTAATAGCCAGCTGACTAATCTAACATATCTCGGTGATGCTGTACGTGAAACTGAACAGAAAAGCAAACAACTTAAAGTTTTAGCACAAACCAAATGTGAGACACAACTGAAACAATCAGAAATATATCTGATGGACAGGCCACATGATGATCAATACGCAATAATCTTTGCACCTGACGATGAGATTGAGAAGTTGTTAAAACAGCTTACAGTTCTAGTCCGGATCGTGCAACCGAACCAGGTAATCTCAATGCAGGAGAAGTTAAAGTATAAATTGCGAGTAACTGCTGACAAACGGGAGTGTTATTCAAACGGCATGTGTGTATTACCTAGTGGTCAGATAGTTGTTGTCGACATCTGCAACGAAAGAGTGAAGCTGCTAGACCGCCACTATCAAGTTGTCAGTCACTGTGATGTGACTACTCCATGGACCTGCTGCGTCATCAGACCCAATGAGGTTGTTGTAATGGTCGATGATGACGGCGGAATACAAGGGATCCAGTTTGTATCTGTTGCGAGTGGGGCAGCTGTTGAAGGGCAAGAAGTTCCAGCTACCTCATCAATGTTTAGGAATTGCCTATAGTACGGGAGACCTGTATATCACGTCAAAAACTGCCCTGTACCGCTATACTCCAGAAGGCAATCGAGTGAATAAATTGTATGTGGATGTTACGGGTAACCGTACAGGTAAATGATATTGATTTAGTGTGGTTTACAACCATTTAAACTTCATTTGTTTCATAATATTAATTTGTAAAACAGGCCAAAACAAACCTTTATGAACAGGAGTTGTCGAAGTGTATAAGTCTAACAGCTGTTGAATTTCTTACTGAGTGATGCGTACAAATATGTGTTTGTCATCTGTTTCATTATGCACGTGTGATGTCAGTCAGAGTGGTGACAAGATTTATGTAATCGATATTACCAACACGAGGCTAGTGACACTGGCCAGGGATGGTTCTGTCCTCGAAACGTTTACTGATCCTGTGCTGAAAGAACCTTGGTCCGTGCACGTGACGGTTGCTGGTCAGTTGCTCGTCTGTGGGTACGCATCGCAAACTATCGTACAGGTGGATAACACGGGAAAGAAGAAGATAGCTACCTTGGCTACGCACAATGATTTAGAGGATGGACCAGTGTCTGTTTGTTACAACAGGAGTACTGATTCTATAATCGTTGGAAAGTGGAAGAATGATTACTTGTTGGTATTAAAGATTATGTAAGTACTGAAGGATAGGATAAATGCGGATGTATAGTGACATTGTCAAACATAGTGTTATTGTTAGTCATATAGATGTAATGGACTATGTAGTTGTTAGTTATTATCAATGGATTTGTTTTCCTCTGCATCATTACAATTTTGAATTCCATTTAGTTTTCACACCTAAGGTAATATATTTTATAAATATGTGGGAAGGGCAATATATTTTTGTATATATGTAGGCCAAGCTCTTGTTTTAACAAATAATTGAATTGCAAATAAAAATGTCATTTAATAAAAAACAAATCCCAAACTCAATCCGATGCGTATGTGTGGTGTCGCTTCGAGGTTTTGTACTGAGGCATCGCCAATTTCTTGCACACCGGCTTCACTTCATTCGCCTCTGTAGTTGGCTGGGAAAGTAGCCCCAATTCACGTGGTTTTAGTCTCATGATAATAACATTCAAAATGCAACGCACAATACCTTCCACTTTGTCCATTTTGTATAACATCTGCAAGCTTATTCCATCTACGTAAATGGGCATGAAAATAGTTCACTGAATTGAAATCAAAATTATTTAGTGTTCCCCTTCATGATAATTTAAAAAAAAAACTTGTTTTCTTTATTTCTATGCCTGTGGTCCGAAAAATCAACTTTAATGTGCGTTTAATACATTTCTTTTCTGTTTTGACAAGATTCTTGTCATTGAGCCTGTTGCAGAGGTGCATGGTGAGGGCAACGAACGACAACTCTTGAATTGAGATAAGACTGAATATGAAATGTGAATAAGGCGTAATACGAGTACATGCCAAATATGCTTTCCTAACCCGTACTCATATATTTACACTTATAAGGTATTGGGCGATGTAAACATGTATTAAAATATCTTTTAACACTGTTGGCATGTAAGAAAGTAACGACTTACACCTTTACAAGGTCACATAGTATTGTATATGTTTAAATCACTTTTACAGATTACAAGAGTAGTTTCACAGGTTTAGGCTGTGAGAAATAATTTTCTAAAACTGACATTTACTGTTCTTAAATATAGTTATTGTTCATATTTCAATGTTTGAAAAGCACATTGCATGTGCAAAGTTAAACATCTGAAAAATCTCGAGAACAACAATTTGCTACCTGGTTGACATAGCCTAGTAATTTTTTTACATTAAAAAGGCATTATGAATAATACACTGATAATGTTTTGCAACATAAACAACAAAACAGACATAAAATTTCGATAGGATCTATAAATTCCTGTTTGAAAATTACATTTTTAAAGAAATGTTTTCCAACCCATAACTGTGAAACTGTCCCTTCAAGTTGAATGGAAAAATGAAAGTATTACTACTAATGGTATTGAACGACTTATGTGCACCGATGGTTATTTTAAAAGCCAACAGTAATAAACGCAAATCGCAGTTCAGAAACACACAACATTAATTGGCTGGTTCCCTCTTTTACAAGAAAGACGTCAACTGAACAAACCATACGAGGATATAGCATGTGGAAGAACTGCGCATGTGTCATAGTGACACCTAATAGTTATGGTAATTTGCTTGTTTTATTATCGGTATTTTTTAAACATAATATTATGTTGACTGCATTTAAAATTGGTCACTCTACTCAAATCAACAAAAACAGTAGCAATGCGATGCTCTCTAGTACTGATACAACTGGGAATAAATATTTGTTGTTTTTTTATTTTAATATTTCCATGTCTGTCGTTTTTTATACGCCCGTTTGAAAAACGGCCGTTTTATGGGAACACCCGAGCGGGCGGGCGGGCGGCGGAAGATCTTTGTCCAGAGCAGAGCATATTTTTTTCCAGCCTATATGGATTTTCAAATAACTTGGCAGAAGTGACAAGCATGGTGATGCGGAGTGTCGTGCGCAAGAACCAGGTCCCTAGGTCCAAGGTCAAGGTTACAATTCAAGGTCAACGGTCAAATATTGAAATTAATCCTTAATCAATCCTTAACACTTAATCCAGAGCATATCTTCGTCCAGCATAGATGGATTTTCAAATAACTTGGCAGAAGTGACTGTTACTAAATGCAGAAAAACGGTTTCACCTCAATAACTTGAGAACGAATTGAGATATTTTAATGAAACTTCATACATAAATACCTTATATCAAGACCTCGCTTGGGATCGCGTATGGGGTTGGTGGGGTGAAGGTCACTGTTACTTAAAATTAAAAAAACGTTTTCCGCTCAATAGCTTGAAAACACATTGAGATGTTTTAATGAAACTTCATACATAGGTATCTTCTATCTAGACCTCACTTGGGATTGCATATGGGGGTGGTGGGGTCAAGGTCACAATTTCAAAAAAAGTGTTTGTGCTGACTTATGCATTTTGATTCGAAAAATTTGGTTCTCGAATAATGTCTACGTTTCTTGTTTATTTTGGCATCTTGATTATAGATTTAAGAATATATATGGAATAGTTTTGATACCTCAACTCACTACTTAAAGAGAGGCGTTGGAGATGAATTAGATGCATGAATACCATGACTCTACCTTATTAGTTTTTGAATTGTTTCTCTTCAGTCATTGAATCTTAACCCCACAAAAGATTCTTTGATGGACGTATCTTTGTGACAATGGCACTCTTTTTGTAATTTATTTGAAATAATTTATGATCTTTGATTTCACGCAATTAACGATCACTATTGTTACTATTGTTATTCACGCAATTTACAATCACTGCTGTTATAAAAAAAATATTGTTATAATAAAAAAGCAGAAATTATAAAGCATGTGTTTGAAAAAGACAATTACAGAATACACCTCGCGTTTGTGTTTGTTTTCCTTTCGTCTAACCGTTAGTAAAATAAGATATACTCGCAAGGTAGTATTTATTTTCATACAATATATACTCGTAAAGTAATAAGTATTTAAATAGATGGATTATTTTTCAAACTACCAGATACTGGTTTCCTGGCAATTAACCAAAGCACCAGTCTCCTGGGAACCACTGATGCGCACAAGCGACCTCCCGCGAGCGAAACACTAATGGCTTTATTGACAAAGTGCTAGATAATAACTCGTTTAAACTATATAAATCTCGTGACAATTTCAACAGATTCACTGCCAATGGAAAGCCAATGTCCATTTGTTTTAATTTCAATGAATTTTCTTAATTGCTCAATTCATAAATTACTCTCGATATCCATTTATTGATGTACCTATTTGTTTCACATTATTATTGCTCTGGGGTTGAAAGGGTAGCAACGGCTTGACATGACAGCATTGCGCTCGCTGGCATTCTAATTGAAATCATATAAATTACTCTAAGTAACAATCTATATACTACTTCATTCGAGTTGCAGTTTGGTGTTCAGTCATTAAAGTGAAGTGGTCAGAAACGGACACGGCAGAAATCATGGAGAAACAGGTTTTTGTGACAGTGGCTTTATTGTGTGGAAGTGTCTTTGGTATTCCATGTAAGTATAAGTTGATAATTACAGCGAAAAAAAATTGATGTAGTTGAACAAGTATAAAACATATAAAATATCTTCATACATTTATTATTTAATACTGGCAATAAGTATATTTCAACTTCGCTTGAAATGTTCATAATAACAATAATAATAATAATAATATAATGATAATAACAACAACAACAATATTTTATTATTAGTAGTATTCTTATTTATCTATTTTTATTACAGTGTTACAATAATGAGATATAATATATTGATTTATCAATTTGCAAGGTTTCGTTTTACTTAAATTCTAAGAACATTTACGTAAGTTTTTATTTCCCGCCTACTTTTTGACGTATATTAAAATAAGGTATTTTTAGCGGTTAAAATCGAAACGATATCGTGCAATACACCTTGAATTATAATAATGTAAAATAATTATCAACTGGAACGTCACGTAGCTGGAGAACAGCAGACGACGTGCGACCTAACGGACGTGCAGACGTGCGTGGGTGGGGCGGGTGACATCGTGCCATTCGTCTACTTCAACCCTCTCGACGTGGACCTCGTTACCGCCATCAAACAGAATTACTGTGGAACAGGGTATGAAATAGTTGCAAATGAATTCAATCTTGCAATGTGCTTTATTTGTTAGTTGTTTAAATATAAAACATACTTACGTGCAATACTCATATCAATTAATTTTAATATTTTAATTAAATGAGCATGTGTTCAATATCAACCATAGCATATCATACTTTACTAAGGAAGACTAAGGCCAGGGTCCATATCCACAAATGTCCTTAGGGAAACTTGATATCAACCATAGCATATCATACTTTACTAAGGAAGACTAAGGCCAGGGTCCATATCCACAAATGTCCTTAGGGAAACTTGATATCAACCATAGCATATCATACTTTACTAAGGAAGACTAAGGCCAGGGTCCATATCCACAAATGTCCTTAGGGAAACTTGATATCAAACATAGCATATCATACTTTACTAAGGAAGACTAAGGCCAGGGTCCATATCCACATATGTCCTTAGGGAAACTTGATATCAACCATAGCATATCATACTTTACTAAGGAAGACTAAGGCCAGGGTCCATATCCACATATGTCCTTAGGGAAACTTGAGTAAATTTCTTAAAATAATAACATTCCTTAAGTCTGTGGCTGGTTCATTTCAAGCTTATTTTGTCTTAAATGGTTTTGATCTGGTAAAAAATCAACAGATGTTTCTTATTTGACCATATTTAAGATATACAATAGTCTTTTTCTCATGGAAAATTTTATTTGAAATTTTCACTTAACTATGACTTAAGTTCAGATTTTCCTGGGAGCGTTTTGGATATGCCCCCAGGAGATTTTTAGTTTTAGTTTCTCGGACATTTTTTGTAAACAATATGTACAGTTGAAGTCGGACATTTAATGAATAAATAAATGATAATAATAATACACTTACATTTTAAAGTTAACACATTTTAGCAATACACATGACAATAACAATAATATAGCAACGTGTGCTCAATCAACAGGCAGTATAAAATAATCGTGGTTTATGTTTCATTGTGTTTTTACATTAATTATAACTTTGAATTGAACACTCCCTTTTGATATTTATATTATAAGAAATACGTAATCAGTGGAAATAAACGAGTGTTTTTTGTTCAATTGTTTGGTTTATAATCTTTACATATGGGTTTGTATTCCTTTTTTTTTTTAATAAATCGGGTCGGCGGATCCGAGAAACTAAATATTAACAAACTCTGGCCTATATCACAAAATGAAACGATTTCTATCAATATGTTGGTTTATTATCTTTACACTTTTGGTTTGTGTTCAATTTTTTTTTTGTATTTTTTTTAATCGGGTCGGCGGATCCGAAACGTAAATATCAACAGACGCTGGCCTATATCACATAATGACACGTGTTTGCAGTGTGGAGACCTGCCTGGGGAAGGCCAAGGGCAACTGCAGTGACACATCCCAGGCCCCCTACAAGACCATCGTCAACACTGTCAACTTCGTCTGCAACACGGGTAGGGCTGACACCTTTTTCGTTTGTACTATTCTCACTTGATCAATGCATGTTATGTATAGTCTTTACTAACAGGGTCGTTTGATGGTCTTTATGAAGTTTATGTCAAAACGGTAGATTAACTATTAATTCATTGAAATAAATTAGATTACATTCTTCACATGCATGTATTTAAGAATACATATTATCAGTAGTTACATTTTGAGACAACGGATACTAATTTATCAGCAACCCGCGGGCGTGTGTTAAAAACTTAAATCGTAACTATAGCTCTTATACAGATGCGTCGGACTGGAAATGATTGTACTAAAATGGCATCTAAAAATCAAATCCTCTTCTCTTAAGACACGGACATCAAGGGGTCGTGCCTGAACAACCGCGCGGTTCACCACAAACTAAGCACCTGCTTCCGGATGTTCAAGGTCGTCGTGGACAGTATCCTTGGAGATACAAACCTTGACAAACCGGACACGAACGCTGGGCTGTGCGGGTAAGTGTTTTAGCTTTCCTGTAGATCTCGAGTAGTTGATGATACATCCCTCGACAAACCCGACGATCGCCGGACTGTGCCGGTAAGCGTTGTTTATTCTGTGCTTTTTAACTTTCCTGTATACGTAGTTGATGATACAACCCTTGAAAAAGTAGACCCAAACGCCAGACTGTGCGGGGAACTGGGTTTTGTTAGTTTTTTTGTTTGTTTTTTTTCCTACAGAAGTAGTCGGTGATACAACCCTCGGCAAACCCGCCACGAACGCCGGGCTGTGTGAGCATTTTTTTTTCTTAATTTTTCTGCAGAAGTTGTCGGTGATACTGCTGGGCTGTGCCGGTAAGTGTTGTTTTTCTGTTGTTGTTTTTGTTTTACTTCCCTGTAGAAGTAGTCGGCGATAAACCCTTGAGAAACACGCCACGAAGATGCCGGGTGGTGCGGGGAATGTTTTTGATGGTTTGCTTTTGAAACTTTCCTGCAGTAGAGGCCGGTGTCTTTTCCACAGGATGGCGCACGGTCCTGGTTTCATTTTCCCTTTACTGATTGTGCATTATTTTGGCAAGTAGGTACTAAAAATAGGTATTTGACTCCTACTTAATATTTATTTGCTACGTGTATCTACTAAATGTTTATTTCGCACAAGTACCGTTACTGGTTGAAAGAGGTTCCACACTATCAAATAAGATGTACTTACTAGTGGACAGTAAATATCATTATTGAAATTCTGGTGGTTATCGATCTTTTCTATTGTGAACCAGATAGGTTTAAATATTGATTTTGTTATTTTTATTAATACATGTATTCGACAACGAAAAAAACGTCATTTATGGAATAGTGAAGGTAGTGTTTGTAAATGTGGAATCTGAAAAACAACACGATTTTATATGGCAGAAAACTGAATATTTATAAAGACCTGAATCTAAAGACTCTCTTAACACATACATTCTATAATGAAATTAATATCGGTATAGATAATACTCATTATTTAAACACGTTTAGTTCTGGTATATATACTGTGTTTGTTGTTCAAGCCTTTGATTGTCGTCTACTGAAGAAGTATGAAATAACGGTGTAAATTTTCCTAGCTGACACAATACGTCTATGAAGATCTCTTTAACACTATTAGCATGTATATAGAGAATATTATGTGGGTTTAGGATAAAGATCAAGTTTATCATGCGAGGCTGAGAAACATGGTAGCGCGAGGTAGATTTCTTTCTGATATGGATTTGAAAAATCCGGGCATACTCAGAAGGTGTGCCGATATGGCTCTTCTATTTCCTGTTGTGCCTGATACCGGCTGGTACATGGCACACGATCGATTTTACATGCTGTCGTTAACTGCGCTTGACGTCATTAGTAACGTCAAGCTGGCTGCCGCGCAGTGTACTCTAAACGTTTAGCATCTTATTTGTTGGAATTAGACGGCCATATTAAAGACAATGAGCGACAAATTGATATCCACGAATTTGGTGATTCCATTAAAAATTACAAAACCAAAAGAAAAAACGAATCGGACGTTAATCGGGTAAGAACTGGATTTAAAAAAAAAGTGGCAGCGAGACAACTGTTTGAAATTCCGGCAGAGGTGCTGAACGTATTGTAACGTATTTGCTGTAATAAGTACTGTATGTTGGTATAATAAATTGATGTAATTAATTAAAAATTGATGTAACTAATTAAAATATTGCTTGATCTATTTGCGTTGAAGGCATGTAATAAAAAGGTTAAAACACGGCTATGTTGCGCCTTAAGGCCGTATCGGCGCACCTTCGGAATTATTGGCCCTCGGGCTTTGAGGCCGTATCGTCGCACCGACCCGGTTTTAAGGCGCAACAAAGCCGTGTATTAACCCCCTTTAAATATTATCCCATCATCACGGTATTGGCGAAATAAAAACCCGTTGGATAAACTTCCCAGACTGTGGGATAAAGCCAATTCGCGCAGTGTAATGACATCATATTATTTTTTTCTAGTTGTTTAGTATTTTTCTTCAGTTTATTTTCGAAACAAAGACAGAAAATGATGGGATAAATAGAGAACTAGGTAGGACTCGTCGGTCAGGTTTTCTAAGCCTCGCTAAATAACGTTATCTTTATTCAACGGTAACCTAGTATTCTTTATGCACTCTTCTTTCAGCGCATACAGAGACGTGGCGTCATGCAGCGCTGACGTCACCTGGGAGTCATGTGACTTTGTTACGAAGACGTACGTTGACTCCCTTCTTGAGGTCACTTCAAGGGCCAGTCGGAGCGCGATGGGATGTACCGGGGATCTAAAAGACCAAATTTAACATCACCAGCTGATGAAATGGAGTTTAAACGAGGACTTTATTCTGTATTAGATAGTTCTTTGTGTGACATTTCTTTAATAGATAAGCATTTAACCCACTTATCTTTATACAAAAATTACTAGATAGCTTTAGTTATTTGTTCAAACTAAGTGCAAGAAGACAGGCAATAAAACCGTTTTGAAGTTTATTAAAATATCTATAAAAAGTGTTACTGACAATACCTGTTGTTTACGTATACAATTTAGTTTCGTATTGATGAGAAAATATTCGAATAACGATCATTCAATGGAATATTTTAATAATCGGATAGTTGTGCCATCCCTAAAAAATAAATAACATGAATGGCAAAATAACATTTAAAGAGTGTTCCTCTATGTGAAGTAATGATGCCAAAGATTTAATGACACCGCAACTCAAGGGTGTAATCAAGCAATTTGCGTGCCTGTGAAACCGTTTTTAAAAATAAGTTAAAAACCAGTAAATCCAAATCCGATACGGTCCCATTATAAAACGGCAAACTTTCCAATAATTTTTTCTAGCCTTTCCTTTATTTCAGATTGTGCACGCCTAGTATCAGTTTAACGATCAAACTGTCTTCTTTTAAAGAATGTTATAAAAAAAATGTCATATTACTTATAAGAAAATGCATCTAACCTGAATGCAGACACCGGTAGAAAACAGGATTTCGGCAGTCATATTTCGACAGCCCCATACCAGAGTAAATACACCGCAAAAGTTTACATTTCAAGTAAGCCTCCAATGAAATCTACAAAAATGTTCCATACACACATAGGATATAAGAAATAACCACAAAAGGCATGTCTAAGAGTGCTAAACGGCTTTTATACTCTTTAGTAAAAGGCACTACTTTCGAATGGACAAAGGAGGGATACACAATGATTTAGTGGTATCTAACCTTTATATGGCTCTCGCAATATTCTACGTTTTCGTATTTATACGGACATTGAAGCAATAGTGGTAAAATACCAAGGCACATGATATAATGGTAAGTTATTTGTATATGTGAATTAATGGTAAGTTATGTGGGTACTTGATTTTGAAAAGCTTGAACAAATACAAGTAAACATCTATGTGTATTTATTGAGGTTTCATAGGACATTGACCCTGGTTCCTTTCTCGGTGTCTGATAAACACTGATCCCATTTAAACATTAAGTTACATTTTTTTCAATAGAGTATCTGACATGGGCCGGCAAACTATTAATGAGCAATACACAAAACTAGTCATAGACAAAAACAAGGCTTGTCACAGGATGTGACATATGCCCCCGAAGCATATGCTTGTCAGAGGAAGGCAAAAACAATGTCAGAGTACAATATTATGCCCTGGACAAATATCTTAAGATTTCAGCAACACAACTGTTTGTTGTTGTGACACACTGCCTCATGATCTTCATTCCCACCAAGTTATTACATTCCTTACATGTTGGTAAAAATGATGATTTCTACAAAAAGTTAATTCTAATATTTGACCTTTTAAGTGTAGCCTTGGACCCGCTGACCTTGACCGAGGAGCATGCAAGTGGTATGTGACACATCATCTGGTCATGGGAAAAAATAATCTATAGTAATATGAAAGTCCTTCAATGCTTTTGAAGTTACAGAGCAGAAAGAAAATTCCTAGACATTTAACCTTGAATTGTGACCTTGACCTTTGACTGAGGACAATGCGAGTTGTACACGACACATCGCCTTGTCATGGGAACTATTAATCTGAAGTAATATTAAAATCCTTCCAAACGTTTAGAAGTTATGGTAGAGAAACTGAAATCCTGGACCTTTAACCTTGAATTGTGACCTTGACCTTTGACAGACGAGCATGGGAGTTGTATGTAACACATTGTCTGGTAATAGAGAATAATAATCTGAAGTAACATTTAAGTAACATTTCAATCCCTCCAGACGTTTAGAAGTTATGAGGTGGAAACAAATATAATTGACATTTGACCGTGAATTGTGACCTTGACCTTTAACCGCCGAGTACGGGAGTTACACGCGACACATCGTCTGGTCATGTGGAATAATAATCCGAAGTTATATTTAAATCCATCCAGGGGCTTAGAAGTTATGAAGCGGAAACGAAAATTCATGACCTTTGACCTTGAATTGTAACCTTGACCTTTGACCGACGAGCATGGGAGTTGTACATGACACATCATCTAGTCATGTGGAATAATAATCTGCAGTAATATTAAAATCCATCCAGGCATTAAAAAGTTACAGAGAGGAAACGAAGTCTGGACGGACGGACCACGCACCCACCCACAGACGGACGATGCGACTACTATATGCCCTCCTTCGGGGGCATAAAAATACGTAGTAGCCAATCTAGTATCCGGTTTGTTTCATTCTGATTGGAGATTCTGAATCCATTTTAACATCTTCTAATTCAGGTCCAACAATGCAGCATATAAATTGCCTAGATATCAACACTTTTAAACAATGGATTCCAAATAAAGCGACGTGAACAATCGGTGTGGCAATAAATGTAACGATCGCACAGTATAAGATGGCGGTCCCAGGTTTCCGCCAATCAAGTGCAGAGTAAATATACGGGTTCCCGTTGTGATTGGTTCCCCCGGCGAGGTAGTAAAACAATGAAAATAATGAGTAGGTAAGTCCAAACAAAGTCGGGAACCAAAAGTGAAGAATCCTCATTGGCATTCCAGTGACGCATATATTCAGTATTACATAGAGGCTGTTGATTATATGGGTCTCTATGTTTACTGCAGTCATTGCTTCAGCGCCTACAAATACAAAAGATAGATAACCACAGTGCATACATGGGAGTTCAAACAATGACTTTATAATCGTAAATAGAAATGAATAATTGCATGTAGTGTATTTGATTTTCTTTGTTGTTGTTAAATACCATTTCCCCAGATAGCGGCTCATAGTTATATATATTAGCTAGACCAGAGGCCATAATAGTGAGAGTTAACAAAGAGTATATCAGCTATTTAAAAATAAGGCATATTTTCAGATTGTTTGAAGAACGTATTTCAAAACGACAGATACGATTTATTTGTATGTCTTATCCCAATTACTGTATGTGCAAACCAAACAGTATTGGAGGCAAAGAACGACACCGATCTTTGTGGATTTTAGATCGACAGAATACTGTTGTTTTTGTTGTCATACGTCAGTTGTTACCATTGTACACGAGGGCCCAGTAGGTGACGGAAGTGACGACACTGATCGCGTGGGCGATGGTTGTGATGCACCAGTCAGCACGCAGATACCATGGCAACGAGTCCGTCGCGCCTAAAGAGAACAATAATTGTTGGCACCTCACAACAGTACGCCAATAATAAATGGGAAATAGTGTCCTTATTTTGCCAGATAATAGTAGATTTATGTATAAGTAAACTATACGATAATACTCTAGTTAAATTTTAAAGTCTAACATGTATAAATTCTACAACATTTTTACAAAACTGATGTCATTTATTACCTCAGACATTATTAATTGTCCATACAACACAACTGAGAAAAATAAATAATGATACTATTTTTATAGCATTGCCATAATTATCAATTGAAAATTTGTGTAAACAACAGTGACTGCGTTAATTGTATGTTTTAGGCATAATTCTAACATGATAATCGCTAATTGTTCAATAGACCAATAACAAAATTATCGTTGTCAAACTATCCAATAAACAACGCAAAAAGTAGTCCCGATTTTGAGCGCAGCATAGTAAAATGTAGTCCTCATTACAATCGCAAAAATATTTGTCCAATCATGTTAGAATAATAATGTTCGCATTATCTTTGTTTATCGGCAAATAAACAACTCCTTGTCGTTCTGATGCGTGGATATTAAACCACTCGAGCTAACGCCATCGTGGTTTAATTCCTACGCATCTGAACTCCAAATCGTTGTCTATTGGTCGATAAACAACGATAAATGGAAAAAAATCTTAAATGAAACACTTAAAATTACCCGTATACACATAGGAAATTAAAACAGCACGATTTTATTACTACATAAATGACTCACATGAAAACGATACAATTGAGGCGTGTCATGGGAGAACGGGGCTTAATGCACGTGCGTAAAGTGTCGTCCCGGCTCAGCTGTGCAGTCTGCACAGGCTGATCTGGGACGACACGTTCCGCTTTTTGGTATTTTCTTTTTCAAGGAAGTCTCTTCGAAACATAAATCCACTGTAGGCGGAAAGTGCCGTCCCAGATCAGCTTGTCCGGACTGCACAGGCTGATCCGGGACGACACTTTACGCACATGCATTAAGCCCGGGTTCCCACGACACGCCTGAATTGTATTGGTCAAAAAGTAACAGTATGCATTTGTTGTAAAACACGTAAGTTAAACGCGTGTTTATACACTAATGACACGAACGCCAACGCTGAAGAACACTAGTACCTTTTCTGATGTCTCCTCTTCGGAAGTATATGTAGGTGGTTACTATGGCGTCCACGATAGTTGCCATAGTGAGAGAGAAATACGCCCAGTCTGTGAGGAAAATGAACCATTTGACGTCTTGACTTCGGTCTACGAAATACAAGAAACATTAACTTATTAGCTTAAAGCATTCTTAAAATTAATATGTCTTGTAGAGCATGATCGCGACAACATGATTATAAATCCAATATTTCTGACAAAATAGCTATCGATCCATGGGAATATGCTAACACTGAAGCGACACTTATTTAAGACATCGATTACTTCAGGCCCAACTCAAAAATAGTGTATTGAATTTCTTTGATTGTAAGGAAGCTCTTTGAATGGACTTTGAAAAAGCCAAGTCAAGTTTCCACTAGAACGGGTTTCCAATACGTTAAAAGATCTACACAACCCTACTGTAACTCCAAGCCGATGTTCAATACATGTTTCAGCAAAGGCCAATCATACAGTACCCTTCATTCATGATGTAGTTTACGTGTTTAAATGGTGTATGGTGTTTTTCTCCTTTCTATTTGTTTTGGTAATCTTTTTTCTCTCGTTACAATGCCTTAGTAATGACTTTGTAATATTAACACTAGAAATATATATATTAGTAACACTACAATACACGGTCTGTTGACAAACATATTAGTGTTACGGCATAAAACAAAACATAAGAATTAACAGATTCTTTGCATTCATAAATCATTGTTTAGAATAATAACCTCTAATAACATTTAAAAGGAGTATCCTCAATTTACCACTTTTATAATTTCATATAAATATAATTGTGTATTTTGAAACAGTTAACATTACATTCTTTTGATTAATATAATGAATGTAAAATTGGTAATTATGTAACTTGTGTTGCCATGAATATATATGTTGTCTGTGCAAATGCTTACATGCTTTTGTCTCGCAAATATGTCAAGATAATTTTTGATGTTATATATAATTATACATAAATATGAAAACATAAAAAGGCCAATCATACGCAAATTTATAATGTTAGTGACACAAACTCGCAAGGTATATTGTCTCATCAACCAATGCATAACATAATTGCAGGATCTTGAAACGTTTTTGAAGAACAGGGCCCATATCCACATAGCTCCTTAGTGAAAAATTAAGTAAATTTCTTAAAATCATAAAATTCAAGTTTACATCTGGAACAGAATCAATATATTTGTATTTTATTTGCCATATTTCAAATATAAATTATTAACTTTCACAAGGAAAATGTTATATCAATTGTTCACTTACTTGTTAATATGACTTCAGTTAAGATTATCCACAGAGGATCTTTGTGGATATGACCAAAGGTTATCTTACCTGGCCCGGCCCACTGGTCTGCTCGAACCCCGGTTACGATGATCCAGGCTGTGTGGTAGAGAGCCCAGAACACCCGCCATACCAGGTACAAGGGCTGGTTACCGCACTGTAATGGGACGTGAATACAGGGAGGTAATTACGGTTGGTCGTGACCGCAGTGGAATAGGACGTGATAAAGGGAGGTAATTTCGGTTGTTGGTAGCTGCACCGTGCACAATAGGACGTGAATAAAGGCAAGTAAATATATTTAGTATCGTTCGATAAATCATTTGTGTGCTGTGTAATGAGGTTATAAACAGGTTTGGTCAGTTTACAAATAGACTGACCAATCAGAACTAAAGCACAAAAATATCGTGCACATTTTTACATCTGAAATCATTCGAGCTGTCAGCAAGCTAAAACGAACATCGCTTTATTCCCACCCACCCACCCCTGAATAGTTATTTATGTGTTTAACAGTGTTTTCTATATTTCCAGATTATTTGTCATCCATTAGTTGTTGTTGAGGACGGTGACTGGTAGCGGACGCCTGTATAACGCCGATAGTGCGATATGTTGCAGTTAGAGTATTATCATTCTAATCATGTATATTTCAGTTAGATTAAAGCCATCGATGTATATATCCCGTGACTACAGTCTGTACATTTTCTGTTCATTCTTAATTTATAAAGTGCATACAGGATATCTTTGAAAATGACTTCTATCAAATGTTTCCTGGTTTTCGTTCACTGTATTGTTGTCGACGTAATGCCGATTGTATTCGCTTTAGTATTAGCTGCATGTTTTTTTATTCTTGATTTAAAGTTGTATTAGGGGATTCGGGAGGTGATGAAGGCACCTTTATGCTGATCTAGAGCCATGGGTCCTCGTACGTCCTCCTGGCATCAATATAAAAATGAAAGAGAAAGAAATAGAATGACCAGTGAGGTTGCGTATCTCGCTCGTAGTTTTACCCGAATCCGTCCATAATCACTGATTCATGTACGAAGTGCCCGTGAAGAAATATGCGCACTTCTTTTAATTGGTCGTGATGAACAAGCAGACAAATATTGCAGCAAAAATTCAAGCAAAGTTATAGTCACTGTATGCACTTATATGTGATGATATTGTATTGGAATATTGTGCTGTTTGTTTTGAATAATATTGCTGTGGATGAATCAGTATATACCTGCCACAAATTGTGTGCACGTGTATGTGTTCATGTATGTGCATGTGTTCTACGGACGTATAGTAAAATGCTTGCCCAAGCCATAACTTTCAAAATCAGTGTTTGTCTTCATTCATCTAAATGAATATGAGTTAGAAATTAAATAATTTATGTGTGTCTGAATGTAATGAAAGAAAACATAATTACAGTTTTTCGTAACTGAACTGTCATAAGACGTGAATGAAGGGAGGTAATTACAGTTGTTGGTAACTGCACTGTCATAAATCGTGAATAAAGGGAGCAAATTACAGTTGTTTGTAACTGCGCTGTCATAGGAATTGAATAAATGGAGGTAATTACAGTTGTTCGTAACTGCGCTGTCATAGGACGTGAATAAAGGGAGGTAATTACAGTTGTTGGTTACTGCACTGTCATAAATCGTGAATAAAGGGAGCAAATTACAGTTGTTTGTAACTGCGCTGTCATAGGACGTGAATAAATGGAGGTAATTACAGTTGTTCGTAACTGCGCTGTCATAGGACGTGAATAAAGGGAGGTTATTACAGTTGTTGGTTACTGCACTGTCATAGGACGTGAATAAAGGGAGGTAATTACAGTTGTTGGTAACTGCACTGACACAGGACGTGAGTAAAGGGAGGTAATTACAGTTGTTTGTAACTGCGCTGTCATAGGAGGTAAATAAAGGGAGGTCATTACAGTTATTGGTTACTCCACTGTCATAGGATGTGAATAAAGGGAGGTTTTTACAGTTGTTGGTAACTGCACTTTCATAGGACGTAAATAAAGGGAGGTAATTGCAGTTGTTGGTTACTGTACTGTCATAGGACGTAAATTAAGGGAGGTAATTACAGATGTTGGTAACTGCATTGTCATAGGACGTGAATAAAGGGTGGTAATTGCAGTTGTTGGTAACTGCACTGTCATAGGACGTAAATTAAGGGAGGTAATTACAGATGTTGGTAACTGCATTGTCATAGGACATGAATAAAGGGAGGTAATTACACTGCACTGGAATAAGACGTGAATGAAGGGAGATAGTTAAGAGGCTGTCGACCAAACTGGAATATGACGTGAGTAAAGGGAATTAATAACATGGGCTGTTGACCGCACTGAAACAGCACCTAAAAAGGGAGGTAGTAACAGGGACTTGTGACCAACTGGAAGACGTGAGTGTAGGGAGGTAATTACAGGGGGTGTTAACTGAAACAGCTATTGAATAAAGGGAGATAATCACAGTTTAATTGTAGGCGCTATAATTTCATCATAGTGGTTAAATGATATCCATACGTGTGCTATAAAATAATTGATCCGTATTGATTGAGTCGTATTAATAATACACAGTGAGAAATAATAGCACTATACACATGGTCGAGATTTCTTAATAGTCAACCACGGCACATCTTTTTATTATTGAACGATTTGTCAATACGGTGTTATCACATTAATGTACATTAAATACGCTATTATTCTAACCAAAGATCTGGATCTGTCAAATGTAGGTATCTGTTAACGTTTACGGTGATGGTCATCAATAACAGTTCAATTACTGTTTAAGCACAAAATGTTAATTTTCATGGACACACCTCTGCTTGTTTATAGGCAAAGTGACAAAATGACTTATTTTTTATATTTGTTATTATCTACATGTTTATAATATTCATCTAAAGCACTGGATATCGTAAGAGGTGCATGTCCGACCATGTACTCAAAAGTGTACATGAAGTCTTAACAATGCCATAAACAGTTTCCAATAAACAGTTGTCAATCCCCATCAATTCAATGTGTGTACGTACTGGTTCTACCCAGTAATCAATATCGACTTAAGAGTCTCTTTCAGATGTGTTCGTTTTCATCTTTTCAACTGATTTCCTCCTTCTGAATATCAAACTATATAAAAAAAAATATCATGCTTAAATTTGCTGGATCATTTTGGAATCAGTGACGAGTTTTGCTGACCAATTTGAATGAGGTAGGGCGTCCCCCCCCCCCCACACACACACACATGACGTGTTTTTGTATGTGTTTTATTTTTGTGTTGTTGTTTTTCAAATCAATAATCTGGTATTTAAGAAAGATGATTATCAGTTTACAAATAAATTCACGCATACAAACAAACGCAATACTAGAACAACAATATGAAAGGGAAATCAACGAGACGCCAATAAATATTAGAACTATATACATTGCACCTTACATACATTGTAATTCAAAATCTACTGCATATCTCAATATGTTCTAAATCGATACTATTTTATATCAAACGATAACAGATAATGGGTATTGATTTGTGCACATTTACATTAATTACAGAAGTACTAAACATACAACTTTCTGTACCTGAAATTGGACGAATCTCCGTGGATTTCTGTGCTGGAGCAGAAAATTTCCCAAACGAAACTGGTTCCTACACTGTTTACATAATTCTGCCATTTTCTTCTGTATGCCAACTTCTTCTGTCCAAATTTACATATATCAGCTATACCTTTGTTCTGTTAAACTTAAGTTTAAATATCATACATCCATCACTGTATATGTTTTTAACTGTTCGAAATCATAAACCCAATCGTTATGTGTTTCATCAATACATATTCCTTTGTTCTGTTTAACATTAGTTTAAATGTCACACATCCATCACAACATCACTATATTGTTTTCAACCGTTCGAAATCATAAATCCAATCGTTAAGTGTTTCATCAATACACACTCCTAAGATTTTTATCTCACTAAAACACTCGGCGTCGGTTCTTTATCTATAAGAACTAAATCGACAGAGGATACCTTAATGGTTATTATAACAATGTCGACAAGTAATGTACCGTCATCGAGGCGAAACCAGTGTAACCTGTGGCATAAACATTCGCGTCTGTTTTCTATGTTCACCGTCTCTGAAATCGCTACCACATCTGAGTTGAATCTAAATATATGTACTTTGGTCACTATTCGGTGGGTAATAATTCAAATAGGTCATATTTAGTCTTTTTATACGCTAGTTCACCGTCTCTGAAATCGATACCACATCTTGGTTGAAACTAAATATATGTCACGATTCGGTGGGTAATAACTCAAATAGGTCATATTTAGCCTTTGTATACGCTACAAACATTAAACGTACGATAGTAACACCACTCGACCATAACATTTTGATATCGACCTATCTTATAACTTCAAAAAAATACATTCCACAAGTAAATATAGATCGTGTCAAATAAATAATTTTAATCTCATATAAATATGACTTAAATCAGCATCTGCCTTCAAACTTGCTCAAAGTTGAATTAGTCATCGTGGTTTTAAAGATAACTTTCAACTTACTCGCCCATTCATGTTTGCGATGGGGCATAAAAATAGCGGTGTCACTAAGGCGGTTGCTACTTCAGCGTTCGTTGGAATTGTCTACGGGATTATATTTAATGCAAAATTAAATTTTACCTAAACTTTCGATTCGAGTATGTTATCTCTGTTATTTCAATCTATTTAAATGTTCACAACATAACAACGCTAGTTTAACCAGTTCCTCATTACCAACTAAGTGCTTTCTGTTCATGGTATTTAAACGTTTATATCCTGTGTAAACTGAAGCAACATCTATCACGTGAGGATAGTTCATAATCAAGTGAAGTAGTAAACGATTCAGAGAGCTGATAGTTAACAAATACAGTTAGTTAACTATTTACAATTGTAGTAAACACCACGCTCGCAAGTGGACTTATCGAACACATCAAGCGGATACTCGTGAATACTTTAACAGCTGGTTTGTTTTCCGTAACTATCATTGTCGGCAATGGTATGAGCAATTGCGTACGCGAAGTTTGTCGACCGTATAAAGGTAATCATCTGTTTCAATGACTGATGTTGAGCACACTAACAGTCAGAAAAAAATACATCAACTTCATCGATCAAGTGACTTAGCATTTTATCGAAGAAAGACACATCAATAATATTTAGGAGGACGCGCGTTGAGACAACTGTACACTCCTTACATATACGAAACTCTTAAGGTTTGATAATAATTGATTTCCTTGGCAGATAAGAGACGTTAAGCTTATATATTGATTAGATATACTGCGTCTTGAAATAATTTGTTATTCTAAATAGCATAATTATGTACTTGTATGGGTTTTATTTCAATATTTTAAGTATATTCATTTAGATTTTGGTGAATTCATGTAGATTTCATGTAGATTTCGGTATTTCCAGCTATAACCGCTGCGCAATCACATGTATATCAATGAATGAACCTTTTTGTGACGTAAAGTGGGAAGAAAATTCATAATCCATGCATGGGAGCAAGATACACTAACTCACGACAGACGGACGGACACATCAGTATGTCTCATCCAGCAAGCAGACGACATAAAATGTACGAGGATAACATGTATTAATGTATTACAGTGATACTCTATGTCAGAACAGACAACAAACAAATACTGGATTTGTTCACACCTCAAAATGTGTTTTTTTCTCATGTTTCATGAGCGTAACAACTCAATAGATAATACAGAATTTCTTGATCTTCATTGATACTATTATATCGTTATATCAGTCAAAGTAATTCTGCAGATAACATAAGAACCTTTAACATGATTTATCAAAAGCTGTTATCCTACTGTGAAAAAATAAATACTAGCTGGATACTTTCGCATTGAAATTTGATATTTACTTTTCGTATTAATGAACAAAACATCTGCATATTTAATTGTTTATTCAATACAAATGAATATAAATAACAATACTTATTTCAGCTACAGTTCAATTTATTTTCAAACATAGAATACATAATTATTACAAATGAGGCATGTCGTGGTAAACCCGGGCTAAATGCATCTGCGTAGTGTCGTCCTTTCCGCCTACAGTGGATTTATGCTTAGAAGAGACATCCTTGAAACAGAAAATACCATAAAAGCGGAAAGTGTCGTCCTGGATTAGCCTGTGCGGACTGCACAGACTAATCCGGGACGACACTTTACGCAGATGCGTTAAGCCCGGTTTTCCCAGGACACGCCTCAAATACAGAACATGAATATATTGCGAAAAGCGCGTTATAATTACCATATTTCATACATTTCGTGAAGAACATGATATACTCTAATTTTCAGTACCCGTAGGACATACAATACATTGGTAATATATTGTTTTAATACCAGCATTACAGGCACTTAGTACAAACGACTAGTAATATTTAGGAACACATTAACAGAGTGTTTGAAAATACTCCGGTTGGTCTAATGTTCTAAATATTGAGTGTTATCATTAAAGACACTAAATATATCTTTCCCAACATTAAAGACTTACTTAACAAGACTTAACATTAAACAACAATTCCAAGAACAATTAACAACGCATACATTAAATACATGTACATATTTCAGGATCTTGTTGACAACATCATGTATGCTGATGCGGTTGAACAAATAAAATTTGCTGAACACAATTTGTCATTAACAGCACATACAACACAACATGATGTCTATATTTACACTTTTTGTTCCATTTAATGTGTAACTCCACACATGTGTCCATGTGTCACACTTATACATGTTCCTAACATACAAATTAACAATTAACAGATTATGACTATTTAATGAATAGATCAATAAAACAATATTACTTTTCTAAATTAAACACCAACAGAAGTTTCAAACAATGTCTACTGATATCAATGTCTTAAACTACTGTAGCACCATAAAATATTATAATGTTGCTGCAAACATTTTCATGAAATATTCAATAAAAATATATCAATGTTAAATAATGTATACACAATACCTTTTACTTCATTTATAATCGGTACTTTGATTAATTGATTGATGGCATTATTAACATACAAAGTCTTTATAACACTGTATGATGTTATAATTATACTTTGCTGCAGAAGAACAAGAGGAAATAGTAATAACAAGGTATTAACATAATTTTCGAAGAACACTATGGTTCAGTTATGTTGACCAACATTACATTGAAAGGAAAATGTTCTAAAAGAAAAATCAACGACAGCACTGCAAAACACACTCTGTTTCTAACAGCAAACAGTGTGAGCTTGGCTCATCCACACATAGACTGTGACACATGATTGCACATGGTTTCTGGCAATCTGTGGCATTCTAAATGCTGCTTCAACATAAAATGATGTGACAGGACCGTTACAATTTAATAACAATTAGTAAGTTAGTGAAGTTAATAAAGCACATTTTTTACAACTTATTTATTCAGCCTTTATTCTGTATGAAAATACATAATTAAGCAATACTATATACATGTGTATGGTTATTAAGGTACAAAACATACATGTGAACATACAACAAACGACCATCTGCATTTGCAGGTCACACTGCATTAACAGACCACATGTGTTAAGAGACCACTTTTAAAATCGCCATGATTAGACTGTATTCAGTAACTGCTTTAGTGACTGACATGAGATCAAATAATTCATAACAAAGGAATTTAAGCGTTAATATGTTAAAATTGGTAATACATAATATTAATTATCTTCAATTAATTAAGTATCTGATGTTTGTTTAATATAAGTGAGAACATCTTCAGATTATAGAGCACTGAAATAAACACTATATATGTATTGCTTTGTATCTGAATTGTATCGCAAACACTGAACTGGTAAAAACTGCTTCTTGGAGTGTGTCAATTTATGAAAATAAATGTAATAAAATGGAATGCATGTACTGGAATGGCATATAACAGAAGCGAATGGAATTAATAGAATGGATGCATGTATTAAGTATACACGATACAAACTTTTTATGTTCAACTAAAGTGACATGACACACCATTTCATGGCACTTAGTGTATATACATGTAAGTGCAGTAAAAAATAAATATATGTTTGGACTTTCGGCAAATTGTGTAGTGATTGATACAAGATAAAATCTTTATCTAAATGTACATAAAAAATCAATTCACTGATAAAAGTGACAAAAACAACGATCATTACTGATTTAGAAATTAGACAAATTAAATACAATGAAACTACCATTTAAATAAAGACCTGGTGACTATGCAATTATACCCAGTATTCACTTAAATTGCAACAACCGAAAAAACTTTTCTGGAAATTGCAAATTGAGCAAAGGGTAATAAAATATGAAAAAAACATTATGGATTGTCATCTTCGAATTGTTCTTCTTCAAAATAACCATTTTTGAAACTAACTAGTTAGTTAACTTGATAATGAATACATAAAATTAACTTTATGAGAAATATTGAAAGACCCAATTTCACTATGAAAGTAAGATCATAAAACAACATCTTTTTTCAGCTACAGCCGATGATTATTGTTATTTCTGGCTGAGGGATGCATACATGTTTTATGAAAGGGAATGAGGGCCTCTGTCAACAGTCACAGAGGCTGATCTTAGCTACGGCGACGGACTGAAGAAAGGGACATCGGCTGGCTTCAGTGATGAGAAAGGTGAATCTGACGCTACCAGTGTGACGCTGTTTCCCTTGTAGGTAAGTCTGAACGAACAGGTACCATACATGCATAAGACTGAATAAAATGTATAATATTAGTACTATTTTACCATTATTTTATACCTTAATTAAGTGTGCATTGAACTAAATATTATGCCATTGAATTTTCTTTACTTTATTTCAACACAATAAATCTAACATGTGCTGAATATTGACTTTACAATGCAATGCTACATGTATGCCTTTCAAGTTATGTTTAAAATATCCATTTTTTTTTTGTAAATATATAAATAAGTTAATAAAATTGTAATATATTGAATCTGGATAAGTCACTGAGTCAAGCACAAATATTTCTACTGCTTTATCTTTTTGTTAAAATACCCGTTATAAACATGCAGATAGTTTGTATAAGAAAGCCAAAACAATATATCAACATAAAGATTTGTCATACAAGTAACTGGTTACAGTCACATCAACAGTAGTTTTAAACATAAATATTTCAGCGTATTTTCAGTTACCTCACAACTCCTCTGTATACATTTTTTGAGCGATACTTCTCAGAAAATGGCAGCCCGAAACATACACTGAATTTTCGTAATGTTGTGCTGTCTTTATTTTTGTAATATAACACGTAACTCCTGTAAATATTATAATACAACATATAATATCACTTTCAGATAACAATGGAATATTACTTGTGAAATAATTAATTCACAGACAAGGGACAGGAGAATTTCCATTGCAATGTTACCATTAGATTATGTGCGCTAAATTTCAGAAGGAAATATTGCAAAATGCCTTTAGCACTTAAAAGTTTGATTACTAGAAGAAAGGAATAAGTAAAGGGCATGGAAAATGTAGCATACAACTTATGTTATGAGTAAAAGTGATATAATATGAAAGTAATCATCTGGGATTTCAAGTATTTATTCAGCATTGGTTGCATAATTTCCAAAAAACACCATGATTGCATACCTTGAGGAAAGAAAAGATATTTATAGATATACTGAGTATATTCACTGTTTGGTTTAGGTCATTTGAAATACCGATTCAACTTGTATTTTGCAGATCAAAGTGTTTTCATAGTAAGAGAGTTCTGTAATTGTACTATAAGTAATTTCAAGGTCGCAGTGGTGTTATGGATATGGTGTTTGACTTGCAGTTGGGAGGTCGAAAGTTCCATCCCTACTCAAACGCTGATTCCACAAAGACACCATTTCTAGTCAGGAAATGGTCTCAAAAATGTCGCAATAAGCCACTGGCTTTCGACACAATCAAACCTTAATAAATATTTTTAAACTAATTTCCACAGATTTTATACAGACACAAAAATCTGTAATTAAGAAAACAAACAACTACAAACTACGAACCTGTTAACTTTAGACAAGGAGAGTTCATGTGAACATTTCTGAAGCTCTTCTGGTCTAAGGATGGTGGCACTTGATAGCAACTTCTTTAAATGAGCATCATAATGGGATACTGTCAGGTCCTCCAAACCTTGCAGCGACACTTTTGAGTCCCTGTTAATTAAAACTTTGAATGTTTAAACTGAGCAGCTAGCAACATTTTAAACACAATGGGTTACAACCCATTTTTTACTAAACTTATATTTTACAAAACATGTGGATTCAATATCCATACGGATTCACTGCCAATTTTCTCGGTGGTTACTTAACACAAGGACATGGTGCAGGCAATAATTTAGCATTTTGACCAGCATCCAGCAGCAAAAGAACCAAAAACAACTACATGTATATTCTACAATAGACATAATTTAGTACATGCACAACAAATGAATAATCCTATATATCTAGACCTTTACATCAAACATTCATAATAATTGAGGCGTGTCGTGGAAAAACCGGGCTTAATGATTGTCCGTTAAGTGTCTGCACAGGCTAATCCGGGACAGCACTTTCTGCCTACAGTGGATTTATGTTTGGAAGAGACTTCCTCGAAACAGTAAATACCATAAAAGCGGAAAGTGTCGTCCCTGGTAAGCGGACTGCACAGGCTGATCTACGACGACTCAGCATTCAGCCCGGTTATCCTACGACAGGCCTCATATATATAATATTTAATTCCATTTTAAATCATATAATGACAATACTTGCTAGTACAATAAAAGTCAACAACAAAAAATCCTGACACAACACATTGAGTTTTGGCCCCATTATCTCTGGCCCCATTGTCTCTGCTTTCCCCGGGTGTGTTGAACAGGATGGTTGGACATTTGGTGTTGCTGGTCATATTGAATTTCATCCCATTTACAATACATAATTATTTAATTATTTACAAGGCTTATTGTACATTATAAGTATAAAGAAAAAACATTCGACATACACAAATATATATCAACTTGATGTATTTTGATGCACATGTCCTTTGTATGTCAACAGTAGTGTAACTTCCTTTAGGCACTATATGCACGTGCCTATACATTTTTCCAGACACTAAAAAATACAACAACGCTAAAAATGCAATAAAAACAAGAGGGGGTGGGAACAAAGGGTAGTCTGTGTCGGTTGTGTTGATACATGTGCTTCATTTATTAAGGATTACATGCTCACCAATATTATTTCATTAATATAAATGCACACTTATTTTCGTTTATTCTTAAAAAATGGGGTTTAGCTTATTAGTCAAACTAGTTGTTTGTAACCATAGATAAACACCCCTGTCAGTTGTGCCTATTGTGCCAACACAACATGCCCTTGCAACCTCTACGCAGAGATTTGTCTGGTTCTGAGCATAGCTCAAATCAAATCACTGCCGTCATAACAAACCACATGATGATGACTGATTAAAATTGTCTAGTTATAACATATGGTTTTAAGTAGTTGTTTTCTTTTCCTTATTTCATAATTGACTGTAAATGATATATATAAAGTCCCATTTTGTAGAAAATTGCTCTGAGTTGCATTAAATAAGTAAAAGTTACAACGTAATACTTCCAGATCAGGAAGGATTTTACTTGTTATGGCAGTGGTTACAGAAATCGATAGGGGAGGTAACTGCTGCAAGGAGTTTGATGCCCTTGGTCAACCAGGTACTTACAAACTGGTTTCCCTGGGCATGTTGAACAGACTGGTTATATATTCCATGTCGCCGGTTATGCCCTCGTACACCTGTCTGAACACCCGGGACACGTCCGGGACGAGCATGTGACACGGGTGGCCTGCGTCGCACTGCAGGGACCAGCCTTCCCAACTCCTGTGAGAAATTGAGGGCGTATTGACCAAAGTCAAGTCTTACGGTGTCATTTGCATATTCTGTTAGAACACAAAAGCAATACGGGTCCTGATAGAAAGAGCACACTCTCATGGTCTTACATAGAAACTGGAACTTCATATAAGGAATACTTTCAGAAAGAAAAAGAGGAAAACATGTCATTATAATATATGTATATACTTCTTTATAGGAGACAAAAATGTGGAAAACATGTTATTGTAAAATAAACTTCTTTATTGGACACAAAAATACAGAAAACATGTTATTGTAAAATATACTTCTTTATAGGAAACAAAAATACAGAAAACATGTTATTGTTAAATATACTTCTTTAAAGGAGACAGTCTTAAGCATGGAATAAATGGTATATGGTTGCATTTATGGATTATAATTATGTTATCAGAAAAATACATTTCAGGGAACACAATATATTGCATTACACTATATTGCAAATTTACTATATTTTGTGTACATGTAGTAGTTAACACATCATTGATTAGTCTGACCTAATAAGGTTAAATTTGCACTAATATAATTATGTGAACACTATGATAATAATATATTAGCTCTTAAGCAATATTACAACCATACAATATCTCACATTCAGTCTTCCATCTTCTATCACTGCATAAAGGAGCTCTACCTTACCTTGCATTACAGCAGCTTTTCATCTTTTGTTTCATATGTGTTTGGAAGAAATCCATTTTGATCATAAACCCAAGACCTGGGAAATCCTCTACCCTATACACAAGAGATTTGTTAGCTCGCATCCCATCCAGGCCTGCAAAACAGTAGAAGAACATGTTATATTTTATAGTTTATATTCTGCAATAGGGTATGTTCTATGAGATGGTTTGTTCTCTCACAGGGCATTTTCTACGATAGGGTGTGTTCTATGAGATGGTTTTTTCCATGGCAGGGTATGTTCTCTTCCAGGGTATGTTCTATGATATGGTATGTTCTATTATATGGTTTGATCTACGAGATGATTTGTTCTATGCCAGGGCATGTTCTATGATAAAGTATGTTCTATGATAGGGTATTTTTAACGATATGGTTTGTTCTATGATAGGGTATGTCCTATGGCAAGGTATGTTCTATGATAGGGTATGACAGAGTATGTTCTATGACAGCGGATGTTCAATGATAAGGTATGTCTTTTTTATACGAGATGGTTTGTTCTATGCCAGGGCATGTTCTATGATAAAGTATGTTCTATGATAGGGTATTTTTAACGATATGGTTTATTCTATGATAGGGTATGTCCTATGGCAAGGTATGGCAAGATATGTTCTATGATAGGGTATGACAGAGTATGTTCTATGACAGGGGATGTTCAATGATAAGGTATGTCTTTTTTATTTTAGGGTAAATTCTTTGATAAGATTTGTTCTATTACAGGGTATTTTCTAATGTATTAGATGAAAACAGCCATTTAACCATCTTAAACTGTTTCTTAAACTTAAGAAAAGAATAAAATCTCAATTTTATAATTGTACTTTTTACCTAATAGATTTCTCAATAAATTTGACAATCGTTTTCACTTCCTATAGCCTTCATTCAAATTTTTTAAAAGGCACAGAATCAAAACTGGTCATAAGCATGAAGTTTGTGTTTTCCTCACATTTTATTCAACATATATAAAACAAAATATATTTACAATCATTGTATAGCTAGCTAATGTCATACCTACCATTGTAATTAAAGGCAGACACCCCAACTAATGTATCATCTTTTTCAAGTGGTGTAGTACATGCTGCTAGGAAGCTTAGATAGTCTGGCGACAACATCAGTTCTTCCTCTAGCACTATCATGTACTTCTGTAACCAGGGAACCCAAAGAAATCGTTAATTTTGACAATCAGCGTCAAACATGTTACATACAAACAGGTTGAAGTTCCGAGTAATTTTTTAGGTTGCACATGCAGGGTTGTGAGCACATGGTGCAAAAAATTCCCAGACTTTTCACTGACATTTCCCTGACTAAATCCAGTTTTTCACCGACCAAAACCACCCATTTTCAACGGCCTCCTCCTCTTGTTTTAGCCGTCCAAATCTTCAGGAAGGGAAGTCCATGAACAAATCATATTTAACTCACACTAGGACATTTACAAACTGTTAAGATATGTATTTCTGACTAAAAATACCATAAACATATTATGTATTTATACATACATTTTAGTACTCAAAACACCTGATGACTGCCAAAGTCATAACCTGCCAATTTGTATACCGGTTCTTTTTTACCTTCAGGCATATTTTTCCCTGACTTTACACTGACATTTTTGGAATTTGATTTTTCATTGACTTTTTCTCAAAATTCCCCGAAAATTCATTGACCTAGAAAAAAAATCAAATTTCCCTGACTTTTCAAGTCATGCATTACTCAACAGTGACAAATAACCACTGAATGTTTTGAAAGTTTCATTAAAATAATGTTTGAACTCATGATTTTCAAGAAAATTATAATTATGTCAATTCTTCTTTAAATAATATCAAATGTATATTTACAACTAAAATTATGTCACATCATGTAAATGCTTCATGGCTCATGATACAGTAAGGTAATTTGTACATTTTGTACAGGCATATACCAGTAACGTTTTGGACATAATATGCCTACATGAAAATGATACATAAAGCAAGTTAGATATTGCATTCTAAATAACATGTATTCGAGAAGTGTCATGGGAAAACTGGGCTTAATGCACATGCGTACAGTGTTGTCCCCCATCAGCCTGTGCAGTCCACACAGGCTGATCCGGGATGACACTTTCCGCTTTTATGGCATTTTCTGTTTCAAGGAAGTCTCTGTGGACTGCAAAGGCTGATCCGGAAGTAAACTTTACGTACATCCATTAATCCCTGTTTTCCCACGACACGCCTTATTTATACACTCTTTATTTTTTTTATAAACTCACAGAATCTGCAAACATCTCTGCACCCTTCTCCAATGCTTTGAAAACTTGAACTGTAAAGTAACACATTAGTGAATAACTAAATAAGTCAGGTATAGACAGTTGAGCAAATACATGTAATTCGTTTTCTACCACAGACGGAAATTCGTTTGCTTCAGTTTTAAATCTCCAATTGAAGAATATTTTGAAAGCCTTAACCCCATACTTTTAATTAAATATGGATTAACAATCACCAGAGATCTATTAACATTGATAGATCTTTGCAATCACCAACTATTTATTTACAGTATTTATTATTACATTACATTATTTTATAACAGAAAACACATTCAATACGTAGCACAATCACATGTATGAAATAAATTATCACACTCATGCTAGACAAAACACAAGTTATTCAATACGTAGCACAATTTTGAAATATAATTTAGCACCCTTAACACATGTAGCGTAAAAGCATGATACAACAATGTTTATTAATTTGTTATTTTGTTTAAGAATGAAATAATGTCTGTCTGTGTGGTATTGAATAATTGATGTCATGATATGACTCTTTTAATTGCGACAAGGGAATTTTGTAGCTGTCCTCAGACTCTTATAAGAATGCTGATTCTAAAAAAACACTCACTTTTATACAAAATATCAATGTCATATTTTACTCAAACCACTAAGCAATTGTATCAATGAAAAATTTGCAACAGCTATAAAATTAGTGCGTCATCTTAATGCTTGACAGTAATCAAGTGTGTCTAGTTGATTAGCGACTTAATGCAACCTGAAGCGAATTTGAGCCAAACAAACAAATTAGGGTGTGAAGACCATGACTGGGACCGTGACAAACACTTCGAGCTATCAGAAAATTATACCCTTGTAAATTCGAGCTAAACATCAGAAATGTATATGAGTATAAAGCTATACAAAATTGGTCCTGCGAAGAAACTTCAAGCCGACTAGATTCGAGACAAGCGAGTTCGAGCCATCGGGAGTCAATTGTATAGCAATAAACACAGAGCCAGTCAACTATAACTGCAGGACTCCCTCAAGCTGAAAATTGTCTTTATCAAAAGTTACCTTACTTTGTAAGCAAATGGTAAAATGGATCAATTTGTAGGATTTTATAAAGAAAATAATGAAGGTGTATTGTGGGAAAACTGGGCTTAATGCGTGTGCATAAAGTGTCGTCCCAGATCAGCCTGTGCAGTCCGCACATGCTGACCTGGGACAACACTTCCCACTTTTATGGTAGTTTCTGTTCAAGGAAGTCCCTTCTAAACATAAATCCACTGTAGGCGAAAAGTACCGTCCCGGATTAATTTGTGCGGACTGCACAGGCTAATCCGGGATGACACTTTACGCACATGCATTGAGCACGGTTTTCCCACGACACGCCTCATTTTTCTTCCGCCAGATATTCACATTGGTAGCCCTGGACTTCTAAGGCAAGCTGGCAGCGTGAACCCTGCCAATCCACTTACCCGAGTATTCTGTAGTGTCCGATACCGACACATTCCTGAACCCAAACATGGCTGCCAGTTCCCCGTGTTCCGGAAACTTCTCGTCATAAGCAACCTATGAGAGGCACAACTGAGAATGCTTACAAGGATTCATAGAAATGCACAGTATATAAGCAATGAATGGCATATATACTGTACACAATTGATAAAGATATTTATGATTGATTCACCTCTTATACTGCTTTACTCTACTTAAATTTGAGGCATGTTGTGGGAACCCCAGGCCTAATGCATGTGCGTAAAGTGTCGTCCCGGATTAGCTTGTGCAGTCCAGGAATCCAGGAAGACACTTTCTGCTTTTATAGTATTTTCTGCTTCAAGGAAGTCTCTTCTAAACATAAATCCACTGTAGGGGTAGTGTTGTCCTGGATTAGCCTATGCAAACTGTACAGGCTAATCCGTGTAAACACTTTACGCACATGCATTAAGCCTGGGTTTCCCACGAAACACCACATTTACATTTCAATGTCCATTTCAAAATGTACATTTTGTGTTTGTACTGCAATACATATCAGTTAAATACTGGTACATGATTCATGTAACTTACTGTGACTCTTGTACAGTGATTACGGTACAAATAATTATTGTTCACATGTGATACACTAAACAGTTCAGTCAAGGAAATGGAAAATGACAACATAAATAACCAGAGTTTTCTACACATATAAATGGTTGAGGTGGTTGAAAAAAATGAGCAAATACAAGAAAGAGAAACACATACAAAAACATGCAGACAACAGGGAGAGAACCATATAATTATAAATGGGACAGAAATACACTGTACATATTGGATACTTTTAAAATATGTAAATGTGGGTTTAACGTGTGTTTCAGCCAAAAACAACAACATCTTTGACTTATGTATGTCAGATACTGGAGAGAAGGACTCAAGGCGCATAAGGGTTCAATATAAGAATAATGAAACTCCAGAGACATTGACAGCAGAGAACCCCTTATTAACATCCTTTATTTAAGGCCAGTGACCAATTGCCTACACAGTACAGGACAATACATACAACACAACACAAAACATAAAAATGATTAAAACTGGGGTCACTGCCTTGGAACGGTGACAATACACAGTCTGGTAAATAAAATTTAACCTCATATCATTGCAATTCAAATTAAATAGTTATAAAAGAGAATATTAAGGCACATACCATCACAAGTTCAGGGTAGACACCGGGTTGCATGACAACTGTCTCCAGGGTCTGGACCAGGGCATTGTGGTTGAACCCTGTGGGAAACAAGAGCACGCATACTATGTAGCACAGGTAGAATTAATAAGTGAAACACATTTTTTTTGGTAGTGATGTCAATATAATTGTGAAGTCTCGTGGGAAAACTGGGTTTAATGCACGTGCGTAAAGTGTCGTCCACTTTAAGCTTACAGTGGCTTTATGTTTAGATACTTCCGTGAAACAGAAAATACCATAAAAGCAGAAAGTGTCATCCCGGATTAGCCTGTGCAGACTGCACATGTTGATCCAGGACGACACTTTACGCACGTGCATTAAGCCCGGCTTTCCCACGACACGCCTCAATTTAATTTAATTTTAATGTCAATATAATTGTACAGTGTATTGAATTACGCTGCTATATGTGGCCCCTGTTCACTTTTTTGATGTCCCTCACAATGTAACATAGTATAAAATGACAGTTGCTCATCAATTTTATATATCTGCCCCTCTATCTCCCTCCACCCTATCATAGTAAGGCGTAAAAAAATAAGTTTGTTTCACGTTGCCCGACCTACCCTAAAAAAATGACCCGACCCTAGAACATTTTATTGAAATTGTCAGATATTTTGTTGTTTTATATATTTTCTCCAATGATTAAATGTTTTTTTGATAAATAAGTGTTTTGTTTTAACACATGTAGCATTCACTTCAAAACAATTTTTTTAGGATATTACCGATACGTTTTGAATATTTATTCAGCTTTAAAATCTTTAAAAAACAACAAATAAATAAATTCCTACCTACCTACCCTAATTTTTTGGGGCATGTAACCTGAAACAAACGTTTTTTTGGTACACGTAAGTTGATTGCATGCAAGCAAGAAGCATGGACCCGGTAGAAATACGAACACAGACCTGGTATAACGATGATAGGTGATGAGTACACAGCATTCTGAGCCAGTCTGTCATCCACTAGCATGGCTGGAGTCAGGAATGGGTCGTCCACATGCTCAACTGAAATTATAATTTATTACCATGGTTACAATTTCAACAAGAGACAGAAATCTATCAAAATTACAAATTCAATCTCTGTGGCATGTTATTTTCAAGAAAATATACATATCCAGATCTTGCCACTAATACATTTAGCTCTTCAACCTATTGTTAGAGGATACATCTCCTGTCAATGCTTTGCGATGTGCATTACAAGCATTGTAAATGTCGGAAAAATAGCTATTCATAGCTAATGTTGTCTTGTTAAACTGTATTCCGACAAAAAATAATGTTTGAACTTGTAACATTTTGTGTGAAGTGGGATACAGCCCATCAGTAGATAACCAGGTACAATCACTCTATCTATATTAATATAACTGACATTTATGGAAGCATTTATTCAAGCTAACATTTTATAACTAAGGTTATATTCTGCACTGAGATCTTAATGCACCTTGAAATGTATGATACACATGGTGGAGCAATCGGACTTATGATCAAAAACTCAAGCAAATGTGCAAATGTCACAGAGCATCAGCAAAGTGTTGACAAACATATGAGGCGTGTTGTTGGAAACCCAGGTTTAATGCATGTGCATAGCGCTGTCCCAGATTAGCCTGTGCAGCGCAAAGGCTAATACAGGACGACACTTTCTGCCTGTATGGTATTTTCTGTTTCAAGGAAGTCATGCATTAAACCCGGGTTTCCCACGACACGACTCATATGAAAGCCATACTGCACCTGAGCAGAAGTCCCCATATCCATCATATTTCTTGCAGAACGCTCGCTTCATGTCATTCCTCCTGGCAACTGGGTCAGGGATATAGTTTGTTGATTGTACTGAAAAGGAGTGGTAAGCAAATATGAGTTGAAAGATGGGAACAAAAAATATGTGTACAAAATGATTAATCAAATGAAAATAATATAGAAAACTTGTCAATCATTAAATTTACAGCAGCCAAATATGCATATTATTATTTCCCTTGAAGTTGAAGTCTGCAATCAACACAGTACACAAATTGTCATACTACATACTTTAGAATCACTTTTTCCAAATTAAGATGATATTATTTTCAAGAACAACACTGACAGTGACTTGTGTAGGAACAGCAATCATGTAATTAGTAATACCTTTACTAGAGACACAGAATGAGTCTTTGAGAGGTGTTGGCCATTCACCATCCATCCCTGCATAGCTGATCTGATATTCAAAATACATATTTATACCACATGAACAATTCTAGACAAGATATTTGTTTTTTTGGCAAAAACAATTTTGAATTACTGTTTAAACAGTATATGAGTATTTATTTTAGCTCAATTGCATTGAAAGCCTAAGGATTATTGAGACACCCTCAAGTCCATTTCCTGGGTAGAACCAGTACTTTCTTTAATAACTTAAAATCAGCTTTAAAGAAACAATGAATTCAAACAAGAACTGTACAAATAAGACAGACAAAAAGCCAGTCAAATGGAGAGTCCTACTTTCTCAAGAGTAGAGAAGCTCTTAAGACCCTTCTGCCCGACAAAGTACCAGACGTCCCGAAACTTGAGGTTCTGAATGAGGCTGCTCCCCAGGCCGTTGATCATCTCCATTGTGTGACGGGTTAACCTGTAGAGCAGAGATATACTTGGTTTATTTTTAACTAAGTTTACGTCCCCATTTGAATGAACATCAGCAGTATGTTTCGTTTTGTGTCAACATAGTTTATATTTCCAGTTAAATGAACATCAGAGTCATACTTTGTTTAGTTTGAACATAGTTTACATCTCCATTTAAATGAACATCAGGGGCATACTTTGTTTAGTTTGAACATATTTTACATCTCCATTTAAATGAACATCAGGGGCATACTTTGTTTAGTTTGAACATAGTTTACTGAATGAACATCGATGACATAATTGGTTTGGGTGTGGAGTAGTTTACATCTCCATTTAAATGAACATCAGGGGCATACTTTGTTTAGTTTGAACATAGGTTACATCTCCATTTGAATGAACATTGATGACATAATTGGTTTGGGTGTGGAGTAGTTTACATCTCCATTTAAATGAACACCAGGGTCATACTTTGTTTAGATTGAACATAGGTTACATCTCCATTTGAATGAACATCGATGACATAATTGGTTTGGGTGTGGAGTAGTTTACATGTTCAATTAAATGAACAACAGGGTCATACTTTGTTTAGTTTGAACATAGGTTACATCTCCATCTGAATGAACATCAGGGGTATATTTAGTTTTGTTTGAAAATAGGGTACATCTCCATATGAATGAACATCAGGGGCATACTTTGTTTTGTTTGAACATAAGGTACATCTCCATCTGAATGAACATCAGGGTCATACTTTGTTTTGTTTGAACATAGGGTACATCTCCATCTGAATGAACATCAGGGGCATACTTTGTTTTGTATGAACATAGGGTACATCTCCATCTGAATGAACAATCAGGGGTATATGTTGTTTTGTTTGAACATAGGGTACATCTCCATCTGAATGAATATCAAGGGCATACTTTGTTTTGTTTGAACATAGGGTACATCTCCATATGAATGAACATCAGGGGCATACTTTGTTTTGTTTGAACATAGTTTACTTAATGAACATCAGTGGAATACTTTAAAATAGTTTGAACAAATATATTTGTTTTAGTTTAATACAATTTACAGTTCAACTAGAAAAAAATCTGTACTACAATAGAGAAAGGTCAAACCAACATATGAATCCACAATTATTTTGTGCTCTCAAAGAATTCCAGAACCAACATACCTTTATGAATCCATAGCAACAATGCACATTCAAAGATGGACGAAGCAACATACATGTATGAAAACATAGTAACAATGTGCATTGAAAAAAAGGTTGAACCAACATATATGGGTATATATCTGTTACATAGTAGCATTGTACAAAGAACACACACTTGTACTCACTTTCGAGAGCCATCATCGTGGACAGAGATGATGACGATGTCCGTGTCACTCATTGTCTCCAGCAGGATCTCCATGTGAATGCTGTCTGTAACCATAGCAATGTTAAGTAAGGTAGAAACTAACATTTTACTGTTAATGGCATAATGTTTGATCACAGATTAAGAGGCCTTAAGGCAATACTTTAAAATAATCCATTTCTGGTACACAGACACATGCTTTTGAAGCAATCTTCAAAATCTGTCTTTGGTGAAAATGCCACATTAAACTGTCTTGTATTAATCTTAAATATAAGCCAATGGAATTCATTGCTCATAAGTAACAGCCAGTTTCATTGGCCAAGATTTGAAGTTAAAACAAAGGTTCTGTATGGATATTTTAGTATTTGTGAAGCCAGGATGCATGTCAAATAGCTGAATGTTGCTGACAGTACTGCTGAACTTTGTTATCTAAAGCTTGGATAAGTCAAATGTCTTACCTATTTAATATAGCAGTGATAATGAAACAAATATTACGGGAAAAGCATACCTTTTTCATACGTATCATATCTGCTTATAGACATTGGCTGGCCAGTTTTGGAGTCTACAATTACGACATTCATTCCGCGGCCGGCATTGTTGACATCCTTTCCCATTACTCTATAAATATTAATCATCATGCAGAATTTTTTTTAGGACAAATATATCTGTCACAACCAAAGTATCTGCATTACTTGTTTATGAAACTACAATATACAAATCAAGGAATAAACAAATCAAGTGGAATGGAATATACATGTATATATCAAGTGGAAAGGAATAAACATATCAAGTGGACAGGAATAAACATAACAAGTGGATACTGTAGCAAGAGAATCAAGTCACTGGGCTAGTAATCATACATGCCATATGTCCCGGATCGTCCGGGATTGTCCCGGAATGCAGTGCCCATCCCACAGTCCCGGAATTAGTTCATATGTCCCGGAAATCATAAAAACTGTGCATACCTATATTAGATTAACTTTTGACACACCACTAATCCCCTAATTTGTCCCGATTACGCAACGTGTCATAAAGAAACAGCAGTTGTCACACTTTCACTCTAATCGCTGCATTCTTAAGCTGCAATAAGTCACCGAGTAGCTCCGCCTTGAAGGCCGAACTTCATTCCCACGAAAAACCTATATTAGCCAATTAAAAAGCCGAGTTATTTCAGTTTGCCAATGCCGTGAACGATCGCCCAATCTGTGTAAAGCACATTTATACAAGCATTAGTAAGTGTATACATGCATCAGTTGATAACGAAAGAGTACTGATAATCCCGACCTTAAGTAAAAGAAGTTTACTCAATGGTTTGCGCTGTTCACATCTGCAGTTTGTTTACTATCTAAATAAGGCATTGTTTTAAATTACTTTCTTAAAATTTCGGGTATTTCAGTCGTATACACACATTTTTTGTTATGGCATGTAAAACCTGTATTTTGCTAGAAAAGAGCGCAAAATGTCTGCAGGCACCAACGACATCACGTTCCGCGCATGGAAAGCGTGCACCAAACATGTGCTTTGCTAAATATAGACGTGTCAACTGGCAATAAAAACTTTGTAGTGAAAGAACTTTGAAATCTTTACTTTTTGTAAATAAGTTTTGTAGTGGAATAACTTTGCGATCTTTAGCATTTTAATTAATATTTGTATTCCTATTTATTTTATAACAAAAAAAAAAGTTCATGAAAAAAGTACATTGCCTTGGATTGGAATAAAAATATAAACACACGCCCCTATTTCTTGCCACAACGATTTTCCCATCCAAAGAAGAACGCTTTTCTTCAAAAATAATAAACTTACGTACATGTCCCGGAAATTCAGTAAAAATACCGGAAATTTGCTGGCAGTGTCCCGGAAATTATCCAAAAAATTATGGTATGTATGCTAGTAATACTGGGTCATTGGGCCATTTGTCATACTTTGAGGCCTGACAATGGTTTCAGACATTAACAGAGAATGTAATTTCCATTCAATTTCCATTCTATGAAAACCAATTCTTACATTTTTCCACTGACACATATCTCTGGGAGAACGTCACTCTTGACTCCAGTGCTCACCATCACGGGGAAGGTGTCACCATGGCAACCAGTGGACAGCCCGCAGTTGGGCAGATCTGGACCGAACTTCAGCTCCGATTGAACCAAGGTCTTGGGCAACACGTATTCTACAGGCTGGATTTCACCCACTGCATACAGAACATTTACAGGTCAGGTTTGAACATGGCAGACAAAGTGTCTAAAATACATACTTGAGAACTGTGTCATTCTTTTTATTATCAAATGGATGATGCCTTTTCTTTTTTTTTCTTTTTTTTTTCTGCATCACTTCCGCCCGCCATCTTGTACAGAGAAAAATATAAACAAAGAAAATATATCATAAAGAAGCGATACAGAGGCAAACATTCTCCGCAACAGCAGACGTTTACAGCCACCATACTCGCCGACGGCTCACGCATAGTCCTTCCCTCGCTCGTCCCTCTTTTTTTATATATTTTTGTAACATTCTAAATTTGCACCTTTTCGGACGTCATTTGGTATCCGAAATTTTCTTTGGCAATTTTTCCCTATTATAATTGTAACATTACCAAATGACTTTCTCTGCTTTATTATAGCGTATGTTGAACGAATTGGGTTATTCACAGGTGCGGTGCTAACTTCTTCTATATTATACATAGTTAGGTAGATAGGTGAAAACTAATTTAGTTATTAATATTAAATATATTAATTTAATTATTAATATTATATACTCGAGTACTTGCACTATTCCCTCAATTTCTTCCTTCTTTCTTTAGTCTCGTCCCGGGCAGGTATACGTATTAAGTATACTCGTCTTTTTATTCATTATACCCGCCATGCCTGGGAACATTAAGACCGTTAAGGGGCGGAGTACAAACCTATCCCCTTTACTGGGGGAGGCGCTTACTGGGCAAGACTCTCACCACCTAACCCACAACACCATGCCATTTCGGTGCCTCCTTCAGTCAGTCAGAAGTGTAGGAAAATTGACCTCACTTTTCACCATCTTCCAGCTGGCCTCGTGTCTGGCAAAGGAACTCCCCGGGCTAATTGAGCGGACTGTGCCCCTGGCCTCTGGCTGTGTACTTCTACAATTAAAGTCCGCTCAGACGCTCACCAGTGTCCTTTCTAAAGGAATCTTTAAACTCGGTGAAGTCGCGGTCCGGGCCTTATCATCGTCAAACATGAAGACAGCTTCAGGTCTCATAGCAGGGATCCCGGAAAACCAGGAATTATCAGAACTTCAAGGATACCTACATTTTATCCCTGCAACTATTGGCTCCATTATCAAATTAGAGCGGGTCGAGCCATCTAGGCCACCTCCTCCTGGTTTTCCGCGGCTAGTCAAGATCACTATTCTCACTTCTGGCCCTGTCCCTCACAAGGTCTACGTTGCGTGGACTAACATCTCCCTGGACGTTAGACCTTGCCCCGTACCCCCTGCCAGATGTTATCGCTGCCAGGGGTACGGACACACCGCCAGCGGGGGTAAATGTCCTAACCCGTCCATTTGTTGCCGCTGTTCGGGAACCCGGTGCTTACGCCAATGCACCCGTAATATCCGCCGTTATGTTAACTGCGGTGGCCCGCACTCTGCTTCATACCATGGCTGTCCTTCTTATAAGAGAGCTCTTAATATTGCCTCTTATTCCAACTTTTATGGTGTTTCTTGGTCGGAGGCGGAGTGCAAGCTATTGGCACTTGATACTGCGGCCCACAAGGATGGTGTCCTACACACTCCTTCACCAACCGGCTCCAGATCCAGGTCCCCTCCCACACATGCAGCCCCCGGTTCTAGCACGACCGATACTGGGTGCGCATGTCCTTCAGTTGAGGGGCCAGTGGGTAAGGTTACCCCCCCTCAACCGGTAAATAGCCTCCCACCTAAACAGGTTACTCCCCGCCTGGAGCCGGTTGCACACCCTGTTTCACCTATTCAGGGGGTCACAACCAAACAGCGACTCCATTCTGTGGATCCCAGAGGGTCTTCCCCGCTGTCGGATTGTAGTAGCACCACTTGTTCCGGCTCTACAATTTCCGACAACTCTTTATTTAATGTTACCGGGAATGACTCTCTGGTGTCAGTGCACTCTAGTATTCTAGAGAATCGCACTATCTCAGACGTCTGCGAGATAGAGGAGGAGCCCTTGGTTAGTGTGCCCCCTAACCGTCCCAGAATGGTCGACACCCAGACATCCCCTATGAGTTCCCCTGCCTTTAATGTCAGTAAGCGCAACTCGCTTTCAGGAGACTCATTCATTAAAATTAAAGATCCGCCAGCGACAGGTCACCGTTATCGCCATATACATCTCAGCGAGCTGACGGACTTAATTGCTGAGATAATAAAGGACCGTGACAGGCCAACTGGGTGTCGGGTTAACTCCTATATCACCAGCAAAATAGATTCCCGATTCAAAATGGGCAGAGAATCTACCCCCAAAGTTACCCCTAAAATTATTATATCAGACACCGAAAGCCATTCTGGTACAAGGGATCCACCGATACCTCCAGACCCTGGGATCCCCCCTCCGGACAGCGGCTACCACTCCAACCTTTTGAAACCCCCTTCTCAACCCACCTCCAAACCACCCTCATCAAACAAAACCAGGCCATCCCGGCCGGCTCGGACCCCTTCTAAGCTTAAAGGGACCTTCTCCGGCCATAAGCTGGCAATCAGATCACCCCAAGTCAAAGCTAACAATATCAAGCGCAGACTGATCTCAAATCACTATGGACAGTGATCTAAATATCGTATCCTTTAATATTGGAGGTTTATCCTCCATCAAACACACCGAAATTAAACACTACTTAGACGAGAACCCCAACATCCATGTTCTCGCCCTCCAAGAAACCAAATTTCCTAGAAACGAATTTAAATCAATTTCGGGTTTTAATTGCGAATACAAGAACCATACAAGCTTAAACAGTAACATAGCTGGCGGTCTTGCCATCTATGTTAAAAATTTTATTAATTATGAATTACTGGGGGTGAACAACCAATTAAAGATTGATGGTAGCACTGCTATTGAGGCACTAGCAATAAAATTAATCATAAATAAGAACCGGCCCCTTATATTGGTCAACCTTTACTCAAGAGGATGTGATCTTGAGACTTTAAATGGCCTATTAACAGACTTAAGGACCATTAAAGGACCCTATGATGTAATAATCACAGGGGACTTTAATGCACATCACCCCGCTTGGGGCTCCAAGAACTCAGATGCAGCAGGTCGCGGGGTCATAGAATGGTTGGATGAGCATGACCTTGTCTTGCTCAATAACGGTTCGCCAACCAGACTTCACCCCTCCGGGTCAACAACATGTATCGACCTTACTGCAGCTAGTGCCGGGATAGCCAGTGCTTCTGCTTGGGACGCCGTCACAGATAATTTTGGATCTGATCATTTCCCACAACTGGTTACATTGTACAACTATCTTGTACAGGGAACTGATATCCCCAGCTCAGGGGAGCACAAATTTGTTCTAAATAAAGCAAATTGGGATCAGTTCCGGGACCTCTGTTCAGATCTCTCCCTAGCAGATGTTCACTCCCAGGACCCCAGTACCTTTTGCACTAACTTAACAAATAAGATCCTGTCCATAGCAGAGTGTAGCATACCCGTCTCCTCCGGTAAGGGAAAAGCCAGAAAGAATGTGCCCTGGTGGAACGAGGCGTGTTCCAAAGCGGTACAGGAAAGGAAAAAAGCATTAAAAATACTCAAAAAGAACCCCGCTGAGCACAATCTCAAAAACTATAGGTCCCTAGAAAACTCAGCAAAGCGGGTTATTTTGGAAGCCAAAACTCAAAATTGGAAAGAATTGTGTGAATCAGCAGTTGTTAATAAAAGCAATACTAGGGATTTTTGGCAAAAGATTCACAGAATTAAAGGAAATCGCACTAATCCTGTACCGCTACTAAAATATAAAGGCGAAATTGCCACGACCCCAAGGGAAAAGGCTCAATTTTTGGTCACACATTTTAAATCTGTCTCCAGTGATTCAAATCTCCCTCAAGAAACTTTGGATTATCAAAAGCGATTTGAATCGGAGAATAAAAATATATTAAACGAGCCTGGGGATAATAACACGCCTCTTAATTTACCTTTCACAATGATTGAATTAACTACTGCAATTAATGGTAGGAGTAACTCTGCCATGGGCCCAGATAGAATATCATATATGATGTTCAAAAATATGCCGGCCATAACTCTTAAAATCTGGCTTGATCTATTCAATCGGGTATACAGATCAGGAACGGTCACCCCCGAATGGAAGCAGGCCACGGTAATTCCTATTCCAAAACCTGGTAAGGACAAAAGCGATCCAAAATCATATCGTCCAATAAGTCTCACTTCTCATGCAGGCAAATTACTGGAAATAATGGTTAAAAACAGATTAGAACACTTATTGGAAACTAAAAATATTCTGAACCCCTTCCAGTCTGGCTTTCGGAAAGGGCGTTCAACTCTTGATCAGCTAGCAAGACTACAACACGATATTCTTTCTGCAAAAAATCAAGGCCAAACAGTATTAGCTATATTTTTGGACCTTCAGGCGGCCTTCGATTTAACATGGACTTTTGGCATCTTAAAAAAGCTAGCTGATTATGGAATCACTGGACACTGCTTCCACTACCTCAGAGCCTTCCTAGAAGGCAGGAAAATTCAGGTCAAAGTCGATGGGGAGTTATCAGAGGAAACCATAACTGACCGCGGTACCCCTCAGGGGTCCGTAATATCCCCAACTCTGTTCTCCCTCATCGTCAATGATCTCCCTGAAACAGTCAAAGACTCAGGAATGGTTATCTCCCAGTATGCCGATGACTCCGGCGCATGGTTAAAGGGGTCTAATATGTCACGCCTGCAAAACAAGGCTCAAGCAGGTCTAGACTCCATATGGAAATGGTCTATAGAATGGGGATTTAAAATTTCACCAACCAAAACTGTAGGTATGTTATTTGGCGACCAAATTAAGCACTCTTTGGACTTATATTTAGGCGGCACCAAAATTGTTTTTGAAAAAGTGGTGAAATTTCTAGGTATGTACCTAGATAAACAGTTAAACTTTATTCACCACTTTAAATATTTGGCTGAACGGTGCGAAAGGGACTTAAATTTAATGAGAATGTTGAGAGGCACAGGTTTTGGTTCTGATAAAAATAGCCTCTTACTTCTCTACAAGTCCCTTATACGTCCAAAGATAGATTATGGAGCCCAAATATATGCATGTGCAACGCCAAATGCCCTTAAAATGGTAGATACCATTCAAAACAAGGCACTTAGGATAGCTCTGAGGGCCCTGAAATGTACCCCTAGCGCCATGCTCGAGCAGGAGGCGGGTTTGCTGCCACTGAGTCTGCGCAGAAAACAGCAGTCAATTAATTTTTGGGCCAGAGCCATGTCCCGGCGTGGTTCAAACCCCGTAAATCAGCTTGTCGGGACCGGCACCTTCATCAAGGGTAAAATACTTAAACGTAAGCACGTTGCGCTCCCCTTCGGGGCAAGTATTAAGGCCCTGTTGGAGGATGCCGGTCTCGACAAGACCCCTGTAGCAGACCTGAGACCATCCAAAACGCCCCCCTGGACCCTGTTGATGTAGACATAACTCTATCAAAGACCCTCACGAAATCTGACCTACCGCAGCTCGTTAAGTCAGAAACTCTTATTCATATTTATAATAGGTATGCTGAGCACCTAAAAATCTATACAGATGGCTCCAAATGCCCTAACTCTGGATTGGTAGCCAATTCATTTGTTATCCCTTCCAAAAACATTACGAAAACTCACCGACTCAGCAACCACCTGTCTATTTATTCGGCTGAACTTTTGGCAATTAAATATGCATTGTGCTGGATTTTGGTTAATAAACCTACTAAAACTGCTATTTTATCAGCCTCATTGTCATCCCTTGAGTCTATCAAAAATAGAAATAGCAGATCTAGGCCTGATATTTTATCTAATATTCTGGAACTTCATCAACAGTGCCTAGATAAATCTTTAAAGGTCACTTTAGTATGGTGTCCAGCACACGTCGACATCAGTGGGAATGAACAGGCAGACAGGGGGGCAAAGGAGGGTCTCAGGAGGGGGGCTGTTGATGCTGGGGAATCCCTGGCGCCGACCGAGATCTACTCACTGGCAAAGAAATTTGTCCTTGGTGAGTGGAATCTCAAGACCACCAATTTGTCTGCCTATCGACATACTTTTCTCAGACCCGCGAAAACCCTCAGGCCGCCTGACAAATACTCAGCAAGCATTGTGCTTGACAGAGCCATCACGCGCCTGAGGATGGGAACCACTCTTCTACCTGGTGGCGCGGGAAAGTATGTCCTTGGGCTAGACCCTGCATGTCCGCGGTGCCGGGAGCCCTTCACAGCAGCCCACCTACTGCTGCAGTGCAACACATATACAGGGCAGAGGGACCGGCTCAGGGCTGCATTGCACTCCCATGGACTAGTTTTAAACCTTACCAACGTGCTAGACCCCAAGGGAGCGGCTAGGGGCCCGGTCTTCTCTGCCCTGTCCACATTTCTCACAGACTGTGAGATGACTGATAAGATCTAGGTCTTTGGGGGGGGGGGGGGGAGCAGTCAACATCCAACCAATTTCTATACAGTTCTTGTAATTATTTTTATCAATTCTGTGATATATTACAGTTCTGTGTATACTTCTTAATGCATTGTTTCTCCATGAGTTTTCAATGCTTAAGTTTGGTTTTACCTTCATTGGGAAACTATGGAATGCCCTGCCCTTTCTAAACCAGGTCAATGGTATTGACCTGGTACTCTTTATTTTAAAAACATTTTCCAGAAGAGAGTATGACGTTAGTCCATCATTTACATTTTTCAGTTTCTTAATAAACCCCTGTTTATTGCAGTTTTTAATAACTAGAAAGGACGGGGCCGTCCATTCTCCTGGATACAGTTGACTGCATTGCACCCCCTCCCACCCCCTCTGACACCCCCCATCCTCAAAGAACCACGCCGGACTGGAGTGCACGGTGCAAGGACCTGTGTTGCAATTATTTGCATTTGGCCTTATCAAGACTAATACCACTAATAGGTATTGGAGTTTTTATTAGTATTACTGTGATAGGTACAGTGTCTTCTACTGTATTTTATCAATTATATCCAATTTTATTATCTAGATATGACCCTATGCAAGTTTTTTATCAGGGATTATTATAATCCTGTATTATAGTTCACTTTTACCTAGTTGGTACTATTTCCTCCCTGCATTATTCAACTTCTTAAGATTTTATGTCCTTTCTGTATTTTTTTGCTTACTTTTAAATAATCTAGTCTTGCCGTGCACTCCCTCTGGTCCAAGGGACTAAACTCCAATAACTACATCTTTACTCTTCCAATTATCTCCCCTTCTTTTCAACCCAACACAGACCCCAACCCCCCGCTGGCCCGCAACCCTACACTTCTAATATATCATTTTAATCCTCCCTGGGTGGCTACTTGTTTTTTACTTAATTCAATACTGTGTATTACATTATAGGTACGCAGTATCATATTAATCCATGTAAAATATTTTTAACCTGTAAATATTATAAATAATGTTCTTGTTCCTTTAATTCTTAACTGTATATAGTTCATTTTCTTAACATATTGTTCTAAAGTGGCCCTATCTAGGTGACTGTTTTGTAACTAGCAGCCTATATTGCTGCATTTTATGTATATAAATGAATGTAGTTTTTACAATTGTTTTAATGCCACCCTGGGGGGGTACTATTATTTTAAAATAGCCCAACTCTCTTAAGGTACAAAACAGACAGGGTCTTAAGTTGGAGCAACTCGCTATATTCCCCGTCTGCAAGTGTTCAACATAAGTAAACCGCACGTCGCATTAATGCTAATTAATTAAAATTACTTACACTTTTAACATACTTGCCTAGGCAAGTCCCTTCTCATTTATATAATATTAAATCTTCAGTACTTGGTGACTCTTGACTCATTTGACTAATTATCAAGAGTATTCTTATTCCACATTTAGAAAAAAGGGCTAGAACCCTAAATATCATGTATATATTGTATTACATTGAAATACCCACTTTATTCAGGGTATAACTATTATTATGACAGCATTGCTAAGTAATTTATCAGTAATTTTCTGCCTTTTCATATACCGGCAGCATTAAAGTGTAGCATAGACATGCTAATATCATAACTATTCTCTAAAACAATGTTGAACCACTTAGAGATCTGGTAAAACATTAAAATATTCACTATTTTATCTTAAATAAACAACCGGTACTACTGTACCTGCATTGTTTCCAAACTTCTTTATCAGTATATGGTTATTAAATCATATATTTCTACCAGATCTTTAAGTTAATAAGACTCCAACAACCCCATTACAGCATATGCTGGAAAATGGGTCTAGAAAAATGATGACACATGTAAAATTATATGTTTTCCATCATTAAATCTTATTATGTTGGGCTATCTTCTCTCTTCTTTTCTATCTAAGTATTAAACTGCAAAGAAAACAATAAATAAACACAAATTACTCAACAAAATGTCTTTATACTTTATTAAAGCATAAATAACTGTGCCACTTTCATAGAGAATTAGTTCTCCCCAATTTTACAAACATTTTAATCCTAAAATCTGCATATTTCCATCTAGCAGATCTATTATTTTCAATCTTTCTTTGCAGTTGTTCATAATAGTGCATACTCGTCCAACCCTAACGTTATTATATAAGCTTCACGCTGATTGGTCAGACGGATTAGATACGAGAATTTTGATTTGTTCATTTACTATCCGTTTTGAGCGTCTAGCTCAGTATGCAAATTAGTTTCCCACGCTACAACATTCCTCTTAAAGTTCACGTAGTGCATCATATTGAGAAAAGTTCTTACTATAGCATTTATTACCGTTTCTTTCCCTATTTACAAAGATTTATCTAACTACAGTATTTTTATGTACTTCTGGTTGTCTATTCAGTTTTAACAGTTAAGCATATTTTTGCGAATAGATTTTTTATATAAAGCACCGCACCCACACTGCAAAGATTTTATGTGTCACACCCTTTAAAGAAGGGTGGTATTATAGTTTTTAGTGAACGCAGAGTTTTAAATGTTAAGCAGTGTGCTCGGGCAATGGTTTTTAACCGAAGTCCCGAGGGTAAATAACCCCACTCGTCGTCGGCCCTTTCTAGCTTTTACCACCACGATGCACACTGCAACGGCAGCAGTCTCAATTATAACTTGTGTGGTTGAGCTAACAACATGAATTTAAGAAAGCTTAACATGAACTATTAACTAGAGTAAAACACAAGGTTAACAGAACATTTGCTGGAGTCAATTTGTGCACATTCTACAAAGCAATAATTGTCATAATGTTAGGTTTGTTTGTTGTACAACTTGCATTAGTAATATTTTAGCAAAAAACATACATGGTAGAGACAGACACCCCATCTTCTCAATTGGATCAGCAAACGTCTTCTGTTTCTTTTGCACAAGCTGATAACAACCAAACATTATCCATCAAATTGTAACACATACAAATATAGATCAATAATACAATTATCATGTCGAATATCATTTATACAGAAACTGCTTAACCAATTACTTTTAATACTGCATATGATATTCTGAAAGTTAAACGATGAAAATTGAAAATGGTAGTCTAACAATCTTAAAAGTATTTTATTATCACTGAGACAGTCAATATTCCTTTCTGCAACAGCTTACAAAAGACCGACCCAGGTTTTGCCACGAATAGTTGATACTCTGCCCCAGCTATTGTTAAAGGATTAATTTCCATTAATTGACAATCAAAAACATTCATCACGTGCTCTTTATACGAAATAGTTTAACCGCTAAACATGTGATCTCTATGTGCAATGATTGGATTATATTGCAAATTAATTTGAATATGATTGACATTTGTGGAAGCTGCTATTTACGACGCTACCAATTACCTATGAGGCATGTCGTGGGATAAGTCAGCACAGGCTGATCCGGGACGACACTTTCCATTTTTATGGTATTTTCTGTTTCAAGGAAGTCTCTTCTAAACATAAATCCACTGTAGGCAAAATATGCCTTCGCAGATTAGCCTGTGCAGACTAACAAGACTAACTACCAAATGGGCAATCTAAATGTTCTATAGAGCCACTTACAAACTCCACAACATTGCCCGTAGTTAGACCTTTCTGACCAATCAAAAAGTACGAGTCTCGGAACCCAATGTTATCTATCTGTTTTGCGCCAAACAATTTCATCCACCTGCGGGCTTCTTCACTCAAACTGAAAGACAACATAAGAATATTATTATTAAGATCAATATTAGTAGAGATACTACATCTATGTTCATCTCTGTCATGATTAACTTTTTTATTTCCTTTGCAACTACTACTGTAAGCAAATAAGTATTGACTTGTTTGATTTTACTGTTCAATTAGAATTACTAATATTGTATTGCCGTCTTTCTTACATTTGTTTTCTTTAATCTACAATTATAAATTATTATCTTTATGTTGTACCTAATCCTCCTGTAATTAAATGAAAATAATGTACGCAACTATTTACATTTACATACAACCACTTTATATTGGGGTATGAAATAAAAAATATCACAATCATTGTCAAAGTTCCTGTATGATGATAATGATGGCTAAAAAGTGTGAATATAAGCCTTTAAGACATATTTTCAGCACTAGAAATATTATATTCTATATTTCTTTTTTTTGTCATCAAAATTTGTTAGTAGCTTATATTTCACTATGCAAATCAAATATAAAAGCAGTACATTCTTCATGACTACAAAAATACAAAATGCTGGTATGGAAAGGCTATAGTATAAGAGTATTTTATTACTATCATGTTTACTTTGACGTGCATGTAGGGAAAGATCCAAAGCCACACCCTGGTCTTGTTTTATTCTCACTGCTGCCCCCCTAGGATGGTCATACAGAAATGTTGCATATCTTTGTAAATTCAATAGCTTTTAACTAGGGATGGGATCGAATACTGAAATCAATATTCGAATTCGAATATTCATTTTGAAATACTACTATATACTATTATATACGGCACTCTGTCCAAATATTTACCTATCCGAAATATGTATACTACGTGTACATAGTTGTTTTACCTTGTTTCAGTGGTAAATGAGCGATATAACTTAGTGAGTGTTAGGCAAAAATAAAGAAATGTTTACAAGATATTGTTAAAGCATTGTTAATTAATTTGTTAATCGGTCAGTTTTTTTTTGAGAACCATGAAAATTGTATCTGCTGTGCAGATTACACGGTGCCTGGGTTTTGTCTAATGACCGCGTAAAGTACTTCCAAGCACGTGATGGTGGCGTTGTTTATTATTAAAGACTCTTGTAATATAATATACGGTGTTGATATAATCGAGAATAATTAACAAGTGACGTATATTAAGATTGACCAGATCATGCTAATTTTGTTAAAGAAATTGATTGACTGAAAATGGATTCATTTTGATTGGTTTACGTAGAGAGTAATTCTAATTGACCATAAACAAGTTTACCGTATAGATGTCACTTAAGGTTAAATAAACAACAATGAACGCCTTGTGCAAACTGTGAAACCGTTATCACAACATGGCCCAGTTTTGTTATTTGTGGATACAATGCGTCATATTTGCGCCTCCTACAAACCGTTAATTTGTGGCCCTTGTAAAGACGTGGCCCCCCTGCCAATTATTAATTGTCGTTAATTGGACATGTTTGGCATGTGTTGTAAACACATTACACTGCCCCCGCCCACCTGCTAGGCAGGAAATACGACAGGAATTCATGTTAACTTTGCAATCAAACTGGAGAAAAACATGATTTTTTTAAAGAAATTTGGTTCTAATAAATAATAAATTTGAAAATCGAATATTCGTATTCGTTTTTTTATAATCGAATATTATCCGATATTCGAATATTCAAATCTTCAAGTAATAGGTCCCATCCCTACTTTTAACAAATACAAATTGACATTCATGTTTAGAACCCTTAATTTGAGGCACTATACTGATAAAAAACATGGTTTTATAGAATTTTTTAGACACTGTACAAAAAAATTCCCGGATTCCCAACATGCTCCTTTTGAGCAGCGCTTGTTATGTATTTGATAGTAGATCTTTCCCTATATATTTATCGATTAACCTCTAAAACTCAATCAAAATAATATTATGCTTTGATTGATACTTGTCAGGGCTTTTTTTACCTAATATTAGTAGGGGGCCAACATAGGTGTCATCCCCTTGCAAAATTTGTGCACTTTTCCTAAAAAAATTCTCTTCACACTAGGACTTTTTGTTCCCCTTTTACCACATTTGTTGCAATAATTTCCCCAAAACTTAGGCTATGGGCCCCATCCCCAGCCTAGGTAAAAAGCCCTGCTGATATAATATACACAATCTCATTTTTAATGAAACACATTATGCAGCCTGACAGCCAATCTCAAGCTTATTCTAGTAACATTTAATAACGTGTCAAGCATTATGAAACTAATGATGAGTGTCGTGGAAAAAACGGGCTTAATGCATGTGCGTCAAATATTGTCCCCGATTAGCATATGCAGTCTGCACAGGCTAATCCTGGATGGCACTTTCCACCTACACTGGATTTAGGTTCAGAAGAGACTTCCTTGAAACAGAAAATACCATACAAGAGGGCCATGATGGCCCAAAGCGCTCACCTGAGAACTGGTACAGATGAAGACCATACTGTTGTGACAGGTTTGAAAATTAAGGTGTCTGAACAATACGCAAATGGGGATAGAATCTATTTGATTTAAAACATCGGTTAGTGCAATGGGCTAACTAAAGTACGAGTTGGGTAGTGGATGTGCTGTGTGTTTGCTAATGGTTCTCAAATCATTTTTCTCGATATTCTTACCTGACCCTTTTTCATAAAGTCAGTGACAATTCTGTAAAATGCAGAAACAGTAGATTTTGATGTCTTTTTTTGTAGACAGTTTTGGAGAACTAGTTGCAATGCACAAATTGCGGTGGTCAAGTTTTGCTTTTTCTTTGATACTTTTCTGTCCAATGATGATTAAAGTTAATGATGTTAATGCAGGCTCAGAAGCCATCAATGTTGCATGTACAAATAACTGCATGCAAGGTTTGCAACTGCTGGAAATAAAATTTTATCAGTTAATTTTTATAGTCATACGCAAACTGTTTAAGTTTGGTCAACATTGAATAAAAAATCGTGTGTGCAAGCCAATCATTGATAACTTGTCGATGTTTTTCTCCACAAACAATGGGCAATAACTCTGGTGTTTCTGGCCCGATCATGCTTATATTCGACTACACTTGTAATCTTATGGTCATAGACACACTGTTCATGAATGGTGAAGATTGGATGAAAAATTAAGTCTCTATCCTGAATAATTTCCATTTTTGTATATTTTTTCACAAACAAAGGGCAATAAATCTGGTGTTTCTGGCCCGATTTTTGCTTATATTCGACTTCATCTTTTATCTTACGGTCATAGACAAACTGTGCAAGATTGGTTAAGATTGGATGAAAAATGAAGTCTCTATCCTGAATAATGTCCATTTTTGCTTATTTTTTTCACAAAGGGCAAAAACGCCGGTGTTTCTGGTCCGATCTTGCTTATATTTGGTGAAGATTGGATGAAAAATAAAGTCTCTTTCCTGAATAATATCCATTTTTCAGGGGTCTCTCTCTGGTTTGGGGGAAGAGTACCTGTACCCTCAGGTCGGGGGCTTTTAGCGTTGTTTTAAACAGAAGGGGGACTTCGGACTTTGCAAACGCGTCAAAAATAAAAACTATTAAATATACATTTCAAATCACTATTTAGTCTAACTCTTAAGTAACAACTTTATTCATGATTAATTATCAATAAATTGAATATTATAGTAACAAGTCAATTTTGACCATTAATGGGAATGTGGAGCAGTGCAACAGATAATTTTTCATGCAATTAGTTTTTCACTACCGTTTGTTGTTACAAATAGTTTTTTATCCACTTCCAATTTTTAACCTTAATTAGTTTAGTTAAACTACTAATACTAATTCTTAAACAGTAATAGACTATGTTATTGACTGTGAGACACAGTATGTAAGCCTTTTTGCTGTACCTGTTTTGATAACTTTTTAGCAGAAGCCATTTTCCCGCAACAGAAATTACAGTTCCCGGCAAATAAGCTAGCAGTTAACTTAACTCAACTATATAGAAATTAAGTTTTATTAAGAAAGCAAAAATAATTGGGAACCAGACAAGTCAAAACGGTCATTTAACATGACCACGTGGAATTGTTAGGATTTTATTGTTAAACGGTGCTAAAGTAAATTTGATACCGGAAAATTACTCCCATAAACAAACACAAATTCAATGGGGGAATTATTTTAGGGGGAATTTTGGCCTGAAATGGGGGAACAATATACACTTTTTCGTTAGGGCAATGATGCCAAATTTCGGCATCAAAAATCTGCGATCGAGAATCCTGTTTTTGAATATTTTTTCATAAACAAAGGGCAATAACTCTGTTTTTTAAAACACGATCTGGTCCAATGTTGGCGTCTGCCTAGATCTGATGGTCATACACAAACTGTTAAAGTTTGGTTAAGATTGCATGGAAAATGAAGTCTATATGTTGGTAAAAGGCATTTGTGTACTTTTTTTGCATAAAAACAATAACTGTAGTGTTACTGGTGAGATCTGGCCCAATAACAATCCTGTCCGAGATTTTATGGTCATACACTAACTGCGCAAGTTTGGTTAAGATTGGATAAAAAGTGAAGTCTCCAACGTGAGAACAAGCCAAATTGTTGATGGCACACGGACAATGCAGGAGAGGTCCCCTATACCAATAGCTCACCGAGCACTTCGTGCTCAGGTGAGCTAAAAAGCTGAATACTTTATGCACATGCATTAAGCCCAGTTTTCCCATGACACTCCTCTAATGTATTTCTGTAAATTTAATACCATTATAACTACTGACTAGCCATCATAATTAGTACTACTCTATAAAAAAATTATTAAAAAGTGTTAGTATAAGTAAAATCAGAGACTTAAAAATGGAATATACACCAATACTTTTGTCATGTTTTCCTTGCAATCAAATACCCCCAACCCCCAAATCAATTTTACAGAATAAATATATCAAAACTCAATTTTAAAGAATTAAAATATCAATCTCTTTGCACACTGATGGAGAAATAATACCGAATGGTAGGTGTTTTTTTTTCATCTTTAGATTAACTCATAAAATCTGTTCAACACTGCGTTTGATAAACGCACATTCCCCTGGTTGATGCTGGACAGCCCATTTGAATTATTCTATGTCAAAATTAGGTCAAGGTCAAAGTGAGGTTGAGTGATAAGGATGGATGAGGAATGGTAATAAGCAACGACTGTGCAAGTATTCAAGCGTTGTAGTAAGCCATGTTTGTGGTAGACGAAATGGTAAAATCAAGTAAAAACAGATATAGCCCATTTGAAATATTCCAAATTTGGTCAAGGTCAAAGTGAGGTTGAGTAATATGGATGGATAAGGAATGGTCATAAGCAACAACTGTACAAGTATCCATGTGTTGTTAGCATTGTTGGTGCACCAAGAAATAGACCATTTGAATTTTCTAAGTCTAAATAAGGTCGAGGTCAAAGCGAGGTTGGGTGATATAGGTGGATTGGGAATGGTCATAAGCAACAACTGTGTAAGTATCCAAGTGTTGTAGTAAGCAGTGTTGGTGTTTGTGTTAGAAGAAGGGGTAAAATCTAGTTAACCAAGAAATAGCCCATTTTAAATTATTCTTTGCCCAATTAGGTCAAGGTCATGGTCGAAATAACGCTGGATGATATGGTTGGATTTGGAATGGTCATAAGCAACAACTGTGTAAGTATCCAAGTGTTGTAGTAAGCGGCCTTGGTGCTAGATGAAATGTTAAGATCTAGTTAACCTCGTTCAGAATCACAGACAGAATCACAGACGGACCGGACAATCACTATACCGCAACAAGATGCCTGGGGCATAATAAGACCCAACAAACAATAGTGTAGTCCATAGCTTTTAATTGGTAGCTAGAATTGTCACACGAGTGACGGATATACACCCACAATATGGCCGTGTCACAAAACAATGACATCCATTCGAAAGCAATGGACACAAAAAGAATGCTTTAATTTGTGAATGTTTAACAGTGTATTTGGAAAAATTTAATTTTAATAGGAGCCATAACTCTGTCAACATTTAGTAGTTTGTAACCAAAGTTGAACTTAATCTGTATTTTATGATGTTACACCTGTGTATCAAATATAATTTAACAAGAAACATGGAATTTCCACGAAAACCAAATTTTTCGAACGAAATGCATAAAAGTCAGCACAATAATGAAAGAAAGTTCTGGGGGCAAGGTGAAGGTCATACACCTATGGCTAGGAAATGGTGATCTTGACCTTGCAATCCAAAGCCAGGTCTCAATATAAGGTATCTACATATGAAGTTTCATTAAAATATCTAAATAAGTTCTTAAGTTATTGAGTGGAAACTGTTCTTTTAATTTTAGAAAAGGTGACCTTGACCACACCCACCCAAAGATGGTCTCAATATGAGGTATCTATGTATGAAGTTTCATTAAAGTATCTCAATGCATTCTCAATTTATTGAGAGGAACCTGTTTTTTCTGTTTTTAGTAATGGTGACCTTGATCCCACCTACCCGATATGCAATCCCAAGCGAGGTCTCGATATAAGGTATCTTTGTATGAAGTTTCATTAAAATATCTCAATGCATTCTCAAGTTATTGAGCAGAAATCATTTTTCTATTTTTAGTAATGGTGGCCTTGACCTTGACCCCACCCACCCCATATGCAATCCCAGGGGAGGTCTCGATATAACCTAAGTATAAAGTTTCATTACAATAGCTCAATTTGTTCTCGAGTTAGAGAGTGGAAACGAAAAGTTGACGCCACCATAAAATTTAGTGGTTTGTAACCACAGTTGAACTTGACCAGTATTTTATGATGCTACACATGTGTACCAATAATTATTTAAATATGTCAAGCCGTTGTTGAGTTATCATCAGGAAACCATGGTTTTAGGGAATTTAAGTCAAAAAAGGGGCATCACTCTGTCAAAATTTAGTGGTTTGTAGCCAAAGTCAAAATTGACCCGTATTTTATGATGCTACATACGTATACCAAGAATGATTTGAATATGTCAAGCCATTGTTGAGTTATCGTCAGGAAACCATTGTTTTAGAGAATTTAAGTAGAAAAGGGGCCATAACTCTGTCAAAATTGAGTTATCATCCGGAAACCAAAAAACCAACAGACCGACAAGCTCACTCCTATATACGCCCCCTAAATTTCGTTTGTGGGGGTATAACAAGTATTACACTAGCTTGCAGGGCCTTATTGTCATTTTATTACAGGCCTCACATGATGTTATTAGTTATGCAGTATAGTTCATCAAATATGGAATACCAGTATACGCTGGCTAGTAAATTTCACAAGATGTCAGTCTTTCCCACATACATGATATAATAAGATACAATTGAACTTTGTGTTTTTCAAGTTCACCAGGGAAATGACTTTGAAGTACAGTTTCAGTTGAAATGACATATCCAGAAACTACAAGAAGTACTGTTTTAATAACATTTTAACTTTATGCTGTCTTCCAACAAGTGGGTACCAATGGGAAACAATTGGTCAAAACGTAAATGGATGAATATCCAGATACCAGTGATGATGTGTTGTAAATGTACCATGCACGAATGTGCCAACGTCTCAAAAACTTGTATTATTCCCATACCCAATGTCAAAATTCCACAATTTGCCTTCATTGAGCTATACTTACGCAATAAACAATGTGCATACTACATAATACCAAAACAAACAAATAAACAGTGACATGATGTTAGGGTATTTGAGGTTAAAAAATAAATGTTATTTTTTGCAAAGACTGACCAACTTCAACATCATTTCTAAACAAAAACATGTAAATACTATTTTGCGTAACAAAACAAATGGAACAGGATCATAAATCTTATGACACATGTAATTAAAGTAACATCCATAGATAACAATACTTCAGAGGGAAGATGTGACAATAATTATACAAAAAGTATAAAAATGTGATAATTAAAGAAACTAAGTTATGCAATTGTTTCAACAATAAAGAGAAACTCTTGAAAAACTGAACAACCTTCGGACCATACAAACAGTTCTCATATTTGGGAGTGTTGAGTTTAGAGGAGTTTGATTGGTTATCTTGACAATTTTCAGTTATCAAAACATTAACAAATATAATCCTATTATAGTAATTATTAAGTTCTAAACAAATATAATACTCAGAGGCTAAAATGTTTCTTTATAACATAATTTCAAGAAAGTAAATGATTCATAATTTTATACGTTTCAACCCAATATTAAATTGATATAAGGATAAATGTAGTAACTACACTACCATCAACCCTAAAACACTGTTTTATTCTTCCATTAGTAACTTCAAACACCCTTCATTTAATCTAGAAGTAAAATCACGCTTGTGGTTTAAAGGGGCATATCGACGGCATAAATAAAGACGCATCTTAAAACAAGGCATATTCCCATTTTCCACAAATATATTTTTAAAGTAGCAATAAATTATTGATATAATCATTAAGAAAAAAATATATATACAATGCCAAAAATTTGTTTTTTGCTACACAGTTCCAGTAGGATTTGAACTCACGCCTACAAAATCACACTTTTCCACGCTACAATACAGTTATCAACAGTGCACATGCGCATAGCAGTACATTATGTACATTTCAATTATATTGATTTTACTACTAAAACTCATTTTCCTGCGCCCGCAAAAAATGTCAGTGACAACTTTTTATAATTATATAATAATGTATTTTACTGTTTGTTTATAAACACGAGACCCTTGTGTTAAGCAATCTTTTAATAAATACTTCTTAAAATATAATTTTATTTTTGAAAATATAATAATGTTTTAGCCATTGATACGCCCCTTCAAAATACATTAATGTAATCCATTTACATCCTTATTGAACAATTTATATTTAGTTTCTATATATTCTGTCATTAATGGACCAGAAACTGCAAAACGTTACTAAACATTAGGACCAATTCGCTATTTAGTGCCACTGTTCATTTTTCTGAGATTCACGTTATCCAGTGTTTCACTGTTATCAAACAAAGTACACAAATTTGCAAACGGTAACTGAAAAACAATGAAAAATGACCGAGACAATATTGACTAACTGGGTGCCTGACTCTATAAGTTATCAATACTGAAACATAAGCATTGCAAAAATTTCACATAATATTGTTTATATTGAAATTCTGTCATTATTAAAGCCGCAGTCCATAGAATATAATTCACTACATCTTAAATTGGCATTAGTTCTAATGAAAGTTAATGACTTTTATTCGATTGAAAACTGTTTCTTATTTACGAAAGGCATTTTATAATGTCTATGTTCGAAAATGCTTGGAATGAACGGAATATACACTAATGTATATGCTGATTTACTCCAGAGGCATCACCAGCTATCACAGACAGATAATTTTACGATAAAACGTTACAAACAAGTTATTATTTTACCAATTTCATGCGTTTTTTTGCATTTTGATTGGTAAGATGTCCATTAGAAACGATTTCTGCACATTTTTATTTTTATTAACTGATTTCTGGACTGCTGCTTTAATAGGTCTTTGCACCAAGAACTGAAAATACTCTAAGAAATATAATACTCCATACCTTCATCTAAAACATTTTCGTGAAAATAATGTGAGGCACATACAGTTGTTTATGAACCAAAAACAAAATGCACATTATATAACGATATATTGGACATCCCGATATAACAAATCGCGATATAGAGGAGCTGTAGTGTACACATATACACTTACCTCTGTGTTATTTCATCAAAACTTGCCATAATTATGACATTGCCTTCATTAACACCAGTCATAAGATCCCTCAGAAATTGGTAATCTAAAACATGGCATTCATGAAACACAAGGATAACTCAGACAGTGTGCATAACAAATAGCGATAAAAATATCACATTATATTATACCCGACTCATACATTGTGGTAAAAGATTATGTAAGGAACAATAAAACAAAACAGTGTGGATACAAATCCGAAAAATTTGTTTTTCAATTGTTCTGTTAATTTTAATAATTACATTATTATATCCTGGCCAGTTTCATACACAACCTTATAAAAATGAGCAACTACTAAAACCAGTATTAAAACTTAATTCAATGAAATTGGATATATCTATGTAATTACATACATCTCATTTTTGTAACAGTATACGGTAAATGCTTTCTGTAGACTGTATACACTGATTAAGAAACTAGCGGTATGATCAGCAAGATGAGATGATCATCAATGATGATCAACATGATCATCAACACATGTTTTTATTTATTTCCTACCATCCTCATATGTGTCATATGATTTAACAGCTTCCACTTTCAGAGTTTTATCTGAAAAAAAAACAGAGAAAATATTTGTAAAGTGTAAATTGGGAAAATCTTATTCATAACTAATAAAACTTGTTGTTTCTTTCACACAAACTATGTAGTTCGCAACCAGATATTAGTGACATTGACATGTCATTGAACCTGTGCGGGTAACACCCAATAAACTTCTGGATATTAAACACAGTGAAATGCTTTTATTTCATTGTCAAATATTGAAATGGGACCAGTTAAAATGCACCACAATAGCTTAAACAGAACCAGATGCCTGTTGGCAACATGTCGAGCCAGTTGTCAGGAAAGCAACCTATAATGTAATTATTTTAAAATCATACTGTAAACAAGCCGTATAATGACCATAATTGACGTTTCACCATATTTGACCTCTAAATGTTATCTTGACTTTTGAACCAGGAACATGTGTCTTGCACGCAACATGGTCTCAACATTTGGAGAACATTTGTGAACACTATTTAAAAATACAAACCCCAAATAAAGAACGTCTGGTCCGGACAAGCTGTATCAGGCCCATATTTGACTTTTGATCTTCAAGTGTGACCTTAACCTTTTACCTAGGGACATGCCGACTCCACATGGTGAACATCTGAGTAAATCTCCACTCACAAGAACATCTGGTCCAGACATGCTGTATCATGCTCACATTTGTCCTTTGACCTCTGAGTGTGATTTATTTAAATATTCCCTGATGAATGTCGAATTAAGAGTCCAGACAAGCTGTATTATGGACAAGTTGTATTAAAGGGACTTGTTCACAGATTTTCGCATTTTTTGAAGAATGTCATTAAATGTCTTAACTTGACAAATTTAAGCATCGGATCTAAAAAGCTCAAGTATAATAACAAGAAAAGTATTTAGAAAAAAAAAAGAAAAAAAAATGGTCCACCGGGGTTCGAACCCAGGACCTCCTGATTAAAAGTCTATTATCTTAACCACTCGTCCATTACGACTTCTTTATTTCACACTGCATTAATTACTTTATGTAAGTCTTCCGCGTGTTGTCAACAACTTCAACGAAAACAACAGAAACACTCCAAATTACTCCATCATTTAGCATCACAAATGCTTAATAATTTCAACGCATGATTATTCATAAACAAAACAGTTTTTACAGTGTATTTCTAGGTCTGTAGTGTTATGTTGCTCCCTTGTATACAGTATTCTTTTAGTTTGGAATCGGTGACAAAAAGTTCAAAAATTGTCAATTCGTCAATCTGTGAACAGGTCCCTTTAAGCCCATATTTGACCTTTGACCTCTAAGTGAGACCTTGACCTTTGAGATAGGGAAACAGGTCTTGCGTGAAACATTTGGTGAACATTTGTAGTAAGTAAAGCCGGGCCGGCTAGCTCAGATGGTAGAGCGCTGGACTACAAATCCGAGGATCACGGGTTCGATTCCCAGCCCGGCCACATAACTTATGTGGGGATTGGTCATGAAATTATTTCTACGGCCATTCTCCCCTACCTCTGATTCAAGTAGGGCAGTTGTCAGTAACTGGCATAAGTATGTGCACTTTGTACTGGTAAACCAGCTTACCCAGGAAAAGTGTGAGTAGGTTAACTGACCGCCGTTATATGACTGAAATACTGTTGAATACGGCGAAAAATCCAAATAAACAAACAAACAAAAATTATCTGATGAATGATGTATTAACAGTCCGGACAAGCTGTATTAGGCAGATAATTGACTTTTGACCTCTAAAGATACCGGTATTGCTTTTAGACTGTTGGTGCAAGCCAACAGGACTTAGTAGGTGTATCCAGAAATCTGTATTGCGGGAACTACTTCTTTACTTTGCAGACTATGAGTCAGTAAATCGATAAATTACTGCGCTTCGCTCACTGAGCATTGAGGCTTCCTGTTATCAATATTACTTTCTATGAATAGATGATAGGAAATAGATCCGACACTACTAAACAATAATAATAATCCGTTTAGTCCAAATCTACAAGTGAATTTATGTTATGTCTATTCACATAAGTATGATAGATGTTTGTGCTATTGACTGGTTACCTGCGTATTACATCATATTGCGCAAGTTTAACAACAGTGTATTGAGTCAGTACTTATAGCGGAGCGATCGTAACCACTCGATTGACAATTGCTAATTTTTTTTACATATGCATAAGAATTATGGAAAAGCATTATACTTCTAAAGAGAGTTTTGAATGTATTTTACTAATTAAACTATTTATTTAAATTGGTATTTACAGAACATAGCGATTGCGATAAAAAGCACTGAATATTGATTCGAACTTATACGGTTCATCGACTATTATTACTGTTGTAGATTGACTTGTATGCATAGAACTCTGTTTGCTTTTCAAATAGTTTGCACACAAATATTTGCCTCCGACGAATTACAAAAAAATGATGAGAATGTCTTAGATAAATAGCATTGAATTAGACGCGCACTATATTAGTTTTAATTTGAAAAAAAAAACAGTGGCCTAGATCTCCATCTTCAATTAGGTCAAATACCAGCTTATACCAATAATGTATTTGCACTTAGTTTCTTTACTTTCCAACAGTCTTTCTACGCTGTCAGTGTTTTGATTCCCTATATAAACATTAAGGATATAGTTTTTCCCTATATACAAAGTAAGAATATTGATTTTTCGCAATATAAAATTAAGAATGTTGATATATCCCTACAAAACTAAGAATACTGATTTTTCCCAAGACAAAATTAAGGATACTGTATTTCCCAATATAAACGGATATCGTTTTTCCCTGTCACAATTTAGTTAATGGCTTATACTAGTTAAGTTTGTAGAACCATCTTCTTACTATCAATAACAACGACATTCAATCCTCTGCCGACATTGTTCTTCTTGCTATGCATCACACTGTAACGAGAGCAGCATTTAAAGAACTGCAATATAGTACTCTGATATTATCAGACATGTGTAACAGTCAAGAGGTTTGTATAAAGACAGTGTCAAAGACGATGGGATTGATGCTAATCCAAGTCTGATTGATACATATAATATGAACATTTCAGACATGTAAATCTCATCTAGTACAGAATATAATGTAAAATAAAATATAGCATATGATTTTATGAAAACAGACACAAAGAAACACACTGGTAACGATCATTAATACAAATGCAGAGCGACAACACTACTTAATATGAAATGATACGAAACAGACCATCAGTATTTTGCCGACATTTAAAAAAACTTCATAAATAACTACAAAAGTCACAGCAAGTATTCTCACATGTTACGATGTACACAAATAACTGGAGGTTGATCTTTCTCGACCCCAGTTTTCATGTAGAACGAGATCTGGTTGGGACTACACTCAGGTCCACAAATTCCATCTGAAACAAAGGCCATTACTGCATAAATCCAAATAAATATAACATCTTTACTTCAAGTGACTATGTCATCAAAAAGGGCCTAAAGGGGGCATTTTCTTTTTAAAAATCTGAAATTTAGATATTAATACTGGCATATAATAACAGGGATTATATCATTGGAAAGGAGTGTACGCATAATGAGATCAAAATTAATTTATAATATGGTTCGTGTTTGTTTGGCCCTTTCCATGTTTAGATTTTGACGTCAGAATTGTGGGTAGTTTGTAAAACCATATTTTACACACGACCTTACCAAGCATGATAGCGCAGTTGGTTAAAGTACTGCCTACCATCATTCTTCGTATTGCTTCTGAGTCGTGAGTTCATTGGGTATCATATTCTTTCATTCATTGATTTAATGCGCACGTGTTAGTATAGTGCATTTCTATCATATTATATCGTTTATAGTGCAATAGGAAGCCAATTTTTTGTTGATATAGTCTCTTTAAGAAACATTAAATTTGTATAAAATTTATATTTCACTAATTATTTAAATATTGATGGACGTCAGTTAATCAGCAATAGAGGTTAAATTTTATTTTATACCATTATGATAACTACTACTAAAGATATTAAAATGACCATAAATTACATTCATATGTGTTTTACATTTTTCTGTTATAATAATATACATAACATTTTCTCCACATTTAGAGAAAGGTGGTCAGAGCAAGAAACAAATCTTAAGTGGGAACAGTTTATATTACTGTGGCGAATTTGAGCTACAAAATCTGGCGAGTTACAACGCTACAGCTCAACTGTTGTCGTGTAGATCTTGTACACATGTCATTTTATGTCACAGTGATTTTTTGTTATGTATTTTTATGTCGCCAGACCTCACCAAGTCTGTTTCTGTAAACGTGTCGAAGGAATTTTGCATGCTCTCTAACACATTCCGTAGACATGTCTTCCGTTCTATGAAATAAAAAGAGTTTGCTGCGATTTTGGGAGACTTGCCTACGACGTCTGCTGATGCACATGTCATCGTAAGTCGTACAGACTCGTCCACACTCGCACATTTTCGAAGACGAGTCGTTGATTGTCGAAAAGATATCGTACGCATATATATGTACTAATAAGAGAACTAGAATAAATGTCGTCTTGACACAATTCCGCGACCCAAACGTCCACTTTACGCGAGTTATCACTCGTACAAAACTAGAAGCTCAAATTTGCCACAGTGTGACAGTGCCTGTAGAGAGGGACGGAATGTGTCCATATTGTTCTCCAATAATAATATACAGTGTGTGTTAGTGAAAGCAAATATTAAGTACAAGTACAAACAAATGACCTGTTTTAAGTCTGAAGACAAAATTTGCCCTACCATGTTTAGTACTACTTACCAGACACATTTTGATAGGCGAACACATCCCAAAAGAAGGGCTTAGCTGCAAAATAATAGAAATAAATGCTAAAATTCAATTAATTTACTGGATACAAAATCAAAAATAGATATAAGTAATATAATAGCGCCATCTCTTTGTATCATTATTATGTAACTTCCTTAATGTTCTGCAGTCATGTTCTTCTAAAAAAAATATGGAATATAAGTCTGCTTATTTTGGTTATTATTTTAGCAAAAATTGGCATCATTTAAGAACACGTTTGCTCTAATTTGTTATACATTTGTGCTACTTTAGCATATTTTTTCACTATTTCAGCATAAAATATGAATTATTTCAGCATACAATTTGCATGTCAGCATAGCTATTTTTATTTCACATTATTTTCAAGTATATGTAAAATTGCATTATTTTAGCATACAATTTCAATTTTTTAGCATAAGGTTTCATTATTTCAGTATATGTTTACATCGATATGAGAACTGGCTGCAATACTTTTAGCAAATAGAGTCATAATTAAACAAAATGCAAATGTACACCTGTAACAAATGCTTCATACTTCTATTCCATTACCGATATAGTTTATACACTGATTTCCAGTACAAAATAATGCAAAACTTTTACAATAGAGTAGCATTTTCTCTCATTCATATAAAGAACAGTAGACGTAATGGCTATATTTGTCTGATTCATACAAAGAACAGTATAAGTAAAGGCTATATTTGTTATGTAAGTTCCAATCCAATATGCATTTACATACATGTAAATTACTAATTTCACATAAAATGCAATTTTCATGCACAGGCAAATAACAAAGGAAATTCACAATTATGTTTTCCACTTTTGTCAGCAATATGATTTTTACATTTTTTTCATATAACTGTAAAATAAAGGATAAGCAAGACACAACTCACAATTACTTAAATATGCAAAGAGTTATGTATTATATTAATGTCCGTATGGTACAATTGGTAATGGGCTTCTAGGTGTTCTCTCTTCTTTTTACCGAAAACAGACAGTTTTCTTTTTTCTTTGTAATGAAAACGGCAAATACGCAAGTTTAGAAGTCCTTTTTTTAAATTTAAAACACATAATTATAATGTAATGGACCTTCAATCCACCTATCGATATTTTCCCCCATGGGGCAGCGGCGGGCATATACGAGACTTTAGAGTGAAAGCAATTCGCGACAGGCGGAAATTTGACACGCCGAATGATTCGGGGTCCATGGAAATAGACGTTGTTCGGATCTTAGATCCCGGTAATATTGGCCCCTGAGCCATTTGATGCACCAATTAAGCAGCCCGCATTGAGGGGATTTAGACAAAAATTATTAGTTCTAAGGTGGGGATATAGATCCCCCAAAATACAATTAGTCAAGTTCCCCTGGGATTGCCTGCCGCTCCCCCCTGGAGGAAAATATTGATAGGTGCATAAACACTGCATTCTAAACAGAACAGTAATCAATTTAAAGACTATTGTAATTCCAGTACTTATATATGTTCTACTGAACACTCAAAGGACAATTTTGTTACAAAAACTTACAAGGAAATGAAACATAAAACAGCAAACTGATAAAATAATTTATAAGACAAGAGCAGGCCCCGATTTCTGGAAAATTCTTGAGTCTGTTATAACATGCTAAGCTTAAGCTCACTACTTTCATCAAGGCAATAATGTGTGTATTAATAATAGTGTAAAAGCATATGACATTTTGAATTGATGTTGTGTATCAGATAATCACAATAAATAATGTTTTGTGTTGAAACATCAATTTTAAAATCATATATTTATGAAATAAGAGACTTAAGCCTTTGATCTTAATAATTTTTTTAAAATCGCAGCCTATAGCATGAATGCAGATTCCAAAAGCCCTTGTTGCAACATTACAACTCCCAACTACATGACCCTCTGGGTCGCTACATTAATGTACACATTTGCTCAAAGTATTCAGGAAGAACTACCAAAAGCCCATGTTTCAACGAGTTATATTTTAGAAATAAAGGAACAGCATTCACTACTGATAAAGGACAGGTAGGCATCTTTAATCACACATTTTCAGAACAAGTTTTTTTTAAATGATGGAAGCAAAAATTCAAGAGTTTGCTACTTATTCAGAAGTGGCACATACATGCCGAAAGTGTGCAACAAATTTTAAACTTTTCAGGTAGCCCAGGTATATATAATATTTAAGTACAGATTAAATAATATGAGGCGTGTCGTGGGAAAACCAGGCTTAATGCATGCATGTAAAGTGTCGTTCCGGATTAGCCTGTGCAGTCTGCACAACCTATTTCAGGACGGCACTTTCCGCTTGCAGTGGTTTTATGTTAGCAGAAAATACCCTAAAAGCGGAAAGTACCGTCCTGGATTAGTGGACGCTAGGATGAGGAGTCAAACAGCAGCATTTACAGCCAGGTCCTCCATACCAACGCTGAACGGCCCCACAACCCGTTTGAGAATGCCCGTCAACGGCCCATTAATGAGATATGCCATGATGGAAATGAATTTACGCAAATTTAACACCAGGTGTAATAATTAGCCATGAAAACAACTGTTTCCAGAGATTGGCTGCACCCGTCTTACACTGCTTAGAAGGTGTACTTGGTGACGCTGGGGCTGACGTGAGATAATAGTTAATGTTCATTGTAATGAGAAGAAAAATCAGTTAAACATTTTATTTTATGTTCACAGTTTTCCGATAATAGAGACACATACAGTATGTGCTAGTTAAAGTGCATTCAAGTATCGATTAACGCTCCACTTACTGTCTTCAGTAACAGAACCACCTAATTTAACCGATTATCTTTGAATAGCGAGCCGCATGTGTTGAGAATAATTAATATTTTCACATTTTTTTGCTTTACATTCATGACATGTCAGGCGGCTGATAAAGGCATGTCGCGGTAATAAAGGAATGACCACGCCTGATTACGAAGGGATGTCGGCATTGACATGCCTTATTGGCCTACGGGAAACCCTGATTGTCGTAGCCCAATGGAAATTTTTGTTTGGAAGCCCCTGGGCTCCGGGCACTGGATTTGTCGGACACTGGTTTAGACATACAGTAACATTTTTAAGCAAATTTACGATATATGATGTCTATGGAGCAACACATTCACTTGGCATTTAAGTCAGACTTCAATTATAGAAATACATTGCAAGCCAGGCCACTGAAAGTTTAGAAATGCCGCATCATTCTATTATTTCATAACTAGCTTTTCAATTCATTATACCTGTAGTTGTGCGAATGATTATTTGTGTTCCCTCAAGCCCTGGCAATACACAAACATGATGATAAACATGTAATGATGTTATATAACGCAGCAAATGGAAAGATACAATAGAAGTAAGGGCTTCTTTCAAGGAGCTCATAAACTTATTTTCGTTTTTAATGTTATTAAACATGTGAACTGCAAAAAAAACACAACAACATCAACTTAGTCTGGTGCCCCCGCCAGAGCTCAAACTTACAACCCTTCAGATCAAAAGTCTGAAATGCTCTGAAAGTATTCCTCCTATTAAAACCTTTTGCATTACAAACACTTTTTATAAATGTGCCCGTTTGTGAATAGACACTGTCCGCTGAACCACTGAAATTAACCCAGACTTAAAATCATATCTGCTTCCATGCTCAAGCTCTTGTAAGTCAAATTAGACTAAGGCAACACAGTTTCCTATTTACACTACACGTCGCGTGTTTTTTACCTAAATTTGTGTGTCACCACGATTTACTGCTGTGTGGAATTCCACACTGGCCACAGTGGAATTGCGCGATTTGCATGGACCATGGGGACATTGCTGTGGACAATCACGATGATATTTTGATTTTATATAGATAAGATCACCGTGGATTGGCGCGATTATCGGCGGTCAGTTAAAAATACATGTACATTTACAAGGCAAGAAGATGGTTGAATGAATCAATTTACCGCATATATGTAATACATACTGTTGTAGTGCTTTATGTACATGTATGTACCTTTTATTATTATTAATTTACTTAAGTCATATTTTAAATACACAAAAGCCTATATATGATCAAATATGTTAATGAACATTTACTGGTGTAGAGCATTTTTCTGAAATTCGATGCGGAATAAATACATATCAAATGCAATACTTCAAGAAAGGAAAACTCGTTTGTTTATTAACAAACTTAATCACGAAAGTCCATAAATTTCGTAACCATTTCACAAACAAGATCAGTCCTTTTTATAAAAAGTAGAGCAGCTTCGAAGCCAGCTCTCCAAAAAAAAAATCAATGCATTTGAGTAATTATTTAACAGTATATTTTACTTTAGAGTTTTGCAGCAATCGATGAACAATTGAGCTAAATACTGACGCTGTAATGCTAACAATAAATTACAACAATAAATAAAGTAAGCAAGCGAACAATTACCGGTACATGAAAGCGTAATGCCATTTAACAGTTATTACGTGTTAAATAACTGTAATGAGAGGCAATCGAATCAACGAAATTGTTAAACACAATTTTAAAACACATAAAGTTGCAAACATTACATGTACACAATGTACACAGGAACTTGTGTAAAATAAATAACATATATGCATACACTGTGTATGCGAATGTAGTACATTAGCTTTTTCATTGGATACGCCATTTACCTGTATAAAGTATTTCACAGCAAATCAGTGCGGTTGCGTGGTCCACCGTGGCATCGATATTGATCAACTCCATGGTGGACCGGTGTAAACCGTGGACTGCGCGTGTTAAAACACCCCAATAATCGCGGTGATTCTCCACGCAAAGATACAATTGTCCACGTTATGTGTGATTTTTAGGCAAAAACCATGCGACTTGTAGTGTATTGTGGTTAAAAAACGCTCAATTAGATACATGTAAAAACATCAACTTTTCTCATAAAAACAATATTTAATAATGACTATACTGAATTTGATCACGAGATTTGGATACATTTAAGCTTTAAATGAAGCTCTAGTTCACAATAGTATCACGTATTATTTTCTTTAAATTAAAAAGAGATATGCACACATTAGATGAAGCTAGGTTTTACAAACACAATTTATAATATATTATAAATCTTACTTTGAGCCCGGAGCCATACTGATCTGGCATACAATGCAAAACAGCAGACCAAGGTTAGCAGAATCAACTTCTTCAAGCCTGAAATTTTAAGATATTTTTGGTTCATACTTTAAAAACAGATCTTTCAGATTAAATAGATATGATTTAACAAAATGCAGTTTTAACACATAAAACATGTCATTGATTTTTCCCCATCAAGACACCAAAATTCATAACACTTTATAGGCCAAAATACAAGGACATAAAATAATGTACTTTATGTACTGTACATTATATTAAATATAATCATAGGTCTGTGTCATAAAATTATTGACATAAAAACTCAAAACAAAGATTTTTTTCTAAACAAATTACAACAACATGATTCTATTTTTATTATATATATATATATATATATATATATATATATATATATATACATATATATATATATTTTATTTTTTTTAAACTTGCCAACATATTGGGTCTTGCCCATTATAAACTCCCATAGGTCGATTACAGGGATGGACCCAGTAATCGTAGGGCCAACTCCTAAACTAGCAACAATTGGGGCTCAAAACCTAACCCTAGCCTTAACTAAGGGAAACTCAAACCTAATCCTAATCCTAACCATAGTGTTACAAACCTTAAAAAACCTTGTTGGGTATATATATATAAATAATTTGCAAAACAAAACATACAGGTATGACAGTAATGACGATAATTTAACATAAAACTTTGAAATATTGGACAGTAACCAAGAAGAGATCAGCATTTCTTAATTTTATACCCACCACAATTTCTTTTACATCTACGGGCAAACATTTGGAAGCATGTTTTATTTCTGGTTTGTGAATTGCCAGGTTGTTCAAGATTGGTTGACTGCTGAAAATTACAAAACATACATTTCAACATGAACAGTAACATTTAACGACACTATGAAATCATACTTAAATAAGGTTTGACCATACTTGTTTTTAAAACATATTAAATATGAACAAAATATCTATCTTTAATTTCAAAATACAAAATCTGTAAAATCTCACTTTATAAACGAATTACAGCACTCAGAACAGGTCAACCATAACGATCTCCCATAAAAAAAAACAAGCGTCATTCGATACCATTTCTTGTCTTTGTTTCGGTTATGATGTCATATAAGGCTGGTGCACGCGCTATTGTTCTTTACAAACTTACAGAGCAATCTATTTTAATCTCAATTATAGACGAGTGAAATACTTTTCAGTTTAAGTTCGAAAAATCGAGTGAATATCGATGGAAAAGGGTAGCACTGCTGTTAAGCACAAGACCAGAATATGAAAGTAATGCATTAAACCAGTGATTATTTTGCTGAATTAACATGATTTTGTGGCTTGTATTTACAGAGAGACGATGTCTGCATAAAAGCATATATTTCCGGATTGTAAGGATACAGAACATGCTGTTATTCTATAGTATCTTGTGAAGAAACGGTATCTAAGATATAACGGTATCTGACGAATAAGGGATACAATCATTTTTATTGCTATGTGCCCAAGACAAGATCTAGCTTGTTTTAATTTTTTTATAACAAAAATGTGAAATAAATCCGATAAACATAATAAATAATAATTAAATTCAATTAAAATTTAAATTCACAACCGCCAACAAAGCCGCTTCACCCGACCTATTCAAAATGACTTGAAATATAGGTATTTTCTGTTGTTATCAATTTCAACATGCTAGATTAATCTGCATATACACTGTTTATGCCATTATTTATAACAAAAATGTGAAATAAGTCAGATAAATCTAATAAATATTGTATTAAATCAAAATTTTAAGTTCACTACCGCCACCAAATGGTGCTTCACCCGAACTAAATCCATTTAAAATGACTTGTTGTATAAGTAGTCTCGGTAGTTTTCAATTTCGACATGCTAGATTAATCTATGTATACCCTGTTTATGTCATCATTTAGCGATCTATGCTGCCTTTCATCTGGTTGAGCGATATCTCGGTAGAAAAACACACAAACTGATAAGGTTTTGTTAAACTGACATAATCAAGTACGTACAACCTATGGTTACAAAACACTGTATTTGTTCGTCCGTGGTTACAAATCACTGTGTCTAAAATAACAAACTTTCATTGTTTCTCGTGACATTATATGCATGCTTATCAGAAGTCAAATTATCGATAGATATATTTAATTGTATTGATGTTAATGGTTTAAAATATATGGAGCATATCGTACGTTTTGTAAAAACAATCTAGTGGTGTCGGAGTTTTTTTTAAAGATTTGCCATTTATCAAAGTTGAGATACTTCTTGTGAGGATTCTGTCTGATTTCATTTATTAGGTGAAAATAAATGCACTTACTGTACATTGTATCCTCCTAAATGGTCCAGTAATGTTTGTTAAATCGGGGACTTAATTAATGCTCGTAGTGGCACATGAAATGATTTCATAAACTTTGATAAAATTATTGCAGATTTTCGTTGTTTGATAACGAAACTATTAATGCAATGAACAAAAGTATTTTAGAAGATATTGAGTTTCCTGTAACAGATATTCCAAAGATAACGTTCGTAATAACTACGGTAAAAGATTATTATAGATCTTTGCAAATCCAGTTAGATGTAGACCTACATATTGCGAATGGTAGATATGGTAAAGATGCCTTGTTAGGTTAAATTACGAGCAACGGAGTAACTCTTGTTGATTACGCGATTTTGTCACTTGATTTATTTCCAAAAGAAAAGAACTTCCAAGTTTGTGATTTTGATCCGATATTTTAGTATGTTTATAATGCGCTATATCTCTCGTATTCATGTTTGATACTGCATAATATACTGAAGTTATACCAGGTTAGGAAAATGTTCATCAAGATTGTTGTTTCGTTTAACCCACTTGGAAATTTAAGCGGAAGCAGTTTATGATTTCCTTTGTAAGATTAATACAGCAACTGTTGACCTAATAGAGCAAAGCGCATCACTGACGCTTTTAACTTGAGTAATTCTTCTGGTACTGAGCAGAAATATCTTCTATATTAACTGATGCGGCAAAATATGCTAATCATTTTCTTAATAAGAATCCTCTTGATCCATACCAAACAAAGTATATATTCATGGATCTAGTTTAACTGCAGTAAATACGTCAATTCTAAATAAATTTATTTGCTTATTCATGAGATATTAGTTTGTGTTCCATGTTGTAATTGGAACTAACTTAAGTATAGTATTTTTAAAATAAATACAGCAGAATTTCGTTATCTCGAACTTGCTTATGTCGAAATTCCGGTAATATGTCGAAGTGAAAAATATTCCCGACTTTCTCCCTTATTATAACTCGAATTTTCGGTTATTTCGATGTTTTCTATCCTAACAAGTATTTTCACAATTATTTCTATCTGTTTATCTCGAAGTGTTGACGCCTGTCGCAAGACGTATCAAGTCGAGACCCAAATTTGTCGCAAATTGCAAACATCTTAACACCTCTTTTTTTCAATTTTAAAAGAGTACGTGTTTACTTTAATTGAATCATTGATTACTGGTTTTGAGTTCATTATATGTATACACAATCTATAGTTTTTATAAAGATATGTTGAACAACTGGACTAAACACTTCAAAAATGTCTTTATTCGGAAATGTCGAAGTTAGGATAACTCGAAGTCATTTGTGATGTGGACTCCCGGCGACTTCGAAATAACGAAATTCTGCAAACAAGACAATGCGGATTCTACGTGGTATGTCAACAAGAGTAGTCACAAATGCGCACAATGCATGGACTTACATTTTTGGGGGTTGTAATAGTAATATGTTAATATGGAGTACCGGGTAATACTATTCTATGAATTCGTCGAATGCAAATGTAAAATCTTGTAAAGATCTTATAAGACGTATACAGCAACTGTTTACGGGAAACTAATTTCTTAAAGTGTTTATAATTGCTCAAGATATGGTCTTCCTAGTTAAATGTTTAAGTCTAACAGACTCATTAGAACATCGACACAGACTCGTATATATCATACAGAGTGAGACTGTGAGAATTTCACTGGACCAAAACTAGTTTTGTATAATAAAGGCGAATAAAATTTAAAGCTCGCATGTAAGTATATACTGTGGAATTTTACTTATAATGTTATTGCGAATATTTAAAATCTTTTGGTGTCAGTGACATCAATATCTTTATCGATAATCACAAATAAGTTTTTATAGCATTACATGTACATTTGAAAACAGCATGTAAACAATGTTGTACTTTCAAAACTATTAGCTGCATTTTCTTAAAAAAGTAAATCACCATAACAACATTAATGATGAGTTCTTTGTATTGAATATTTGTTGTCTATGCAATTAGAGACTCGCCTCTAAACAGAATCTGATGATGTTGATAAGGGTTTCTCTCCTGATGATGTTTCTGGGGTTTTATTTATCTTATATTAATATTTTGACTTGGAATATGTTTTATGATTTACTTGATTCAACCATTTGTTAACTAACAAATGTACATCTACTGACTAATGCCGATTGACGTTCCACTGGTCTTAAATCAAATGTATACTGGTCCACGTTGGTGTCATTGTCGTGTACGGATCCCAAATGGGCTGTATATGGGTTCCATACTCAATACCAAAAGGTTCTACATGGGCAGCACTTTGCGTTTATATGTAACTTTTTGTGAGTTTTATTATTGTTTGGACAGTGGGTTGAAGGAACACCAACTACGATTTACTGTACTTTACAGCATTTAAGTCTGAAAACAAAATAGAGATAATTGCACTAATGTAATGCACATATCAATATTTTCTCCAAGGGGGGAGCGGCGGGCTGACCCAGGGGAATTAGACCATTTTTTTCGTGGGGGGGGGGTCTAATTTCCCACTCTAGCGTCAAGCATATTTTTCTAAGTCCCCTCAGTGGGAGATGCTATATGTCTATCAAATGGCCCGGGGCGTGTATTACCAGGGTCTAAAATCCGACCAAAGTCTAATACCCCGGGACCCGGAATCATTGGGAATGTCAAATTCCCGCCTGTCGGGAATCGCTTTGAGTCTAAAGTCCCATATATGCCCGCCGCTCCCCCCCCCCCCCCGGGGAAATAATTGATAGGTGCATAACAATATTATTTGCATAGGAATACTCAAAATTATTACATGTTATAGGAAATAAGTTGACCTTTGATCCAAGGACAATATAATCACTAGGACTCCGGCCTCTACCTGTCCTGGCCTCACACAAAGCTTGAATAATCTAGACAGAATGGTTCCATAATTATTGCCCGGGCAAGGTTTTACGATAAGGGAGTTTTTATACTCGTTTGGTTAGTTTGACATTGACCTTTGGGCTAAAGACCCCAAATTTATAATCAATAGGAATATTCTATTAGTCATGACCAACATGCATATGAAGTTTTAAGATCCGAGGGTTCTGTAGTTATTGCTTGGACATGGTTTTCTCTACCGACAGACCGATGTTTCTTTGATGGAATTATTTTTTTTTTTTTTTTTTTTTTTTTTTTTTTTTTTTTTTTTTGGAAAATAACATTTATTTCACAGCTCCATACCGTACAGAGTTTTTTTGTGTTAGTTTCATTTTTATGTGTTAGAAACAATTGTCAATGATGTAGATACACAAACATTCCATATGATGTAGCAGTTAACACATTACAAAATACATCTATTACTTTGATGGAATTATTGTTTCAGTGCATATTGTGACACATGTTGCAATAAACCAGATCTGTTTATATCTGTTAACCTGGTCGATACTAGTACAGCATTATTTTACAACCCTTTATTTCTTATTATTTTATTGCATACGAGCAATTTGTTGGTTGAATGCGCTGAGCCTAAGTCGTCGATAGGAGTTTGACTTCATGTAAGACATACATATATATTGGGTTCCAAGTAGCCAATCAAAACCCATCGCATCCGTTAAGAACATGCTCTTAATGATCAAGTGTTTCACTTAATGGGTGCCATTTCATTAGCTGAAAATGATGGTTATATTCTAAGGGTAATCTTCAACATCCCATATATAACAATTAAAACTTCCTTGAGACCGTTGAACAATAGAGGAAACTGATGTAAATCGAATAAATATCAGGTTTCATAAAAACCGATAGAAATTGTATAAATTGAAGTCGGAAGAAATTTTCATTGTTTTTATAACAATCATAATTGAAATAACTACTTTAAGTGTCAACTAATTCAAGTAACAAATTAATATTCCTACCGGACTTAATGTGAATAAACATAGGCATATGTTTTACTTATTTTTCTTCGTAAAACTATGAAGAACACCAAGATGTTTTTTTTCTTCGTAAAACTATTAAAAACAGCAAGATGTATTGAAACGATCCTTTTGTTTTACAAGCATTCTTTTAAAACGCATATACTAAATAGTTGATGCTATTAATAATATAGCATTTTAAAGTTATACTTTAACTCTGTTACACGTTTATGACAATTATATAGTCACTCTCTTAGTAATAAAGCGAATCTGTGTTTTTTTCAACTGATGATGCAGTTTCAAATCTTCATTAAATGATTGCACTGATTCGTTGACGAACTTATTAATAATGTCATTTAGTGTATTTAACTAATATTGATAAAACCATTTTAATGCATTTCCTGGTTTAAAGGGATATTCACATACTCATAGCAAGCACCTCATAGTGGCCTCCCTTGCTGCACTGGTTCACAAGTTCTTCACCCAAATTTGCTTAAGATTAATAAATATTGAATATTAATTCATGCTATGTTGTGAATGAGTGTGGAATACCCGTTAATGATTACCCGATCATTTCACTCTGGGTCGATTTAAATAACATTTGATCATTTTGCTCTGGGTTAGATGGAACTACTTTTTACTTTGTTTTTATTTTTATTTTTTAAAAGTATGTGAATAACCTAATCGTCAGTGTAAACATCGGCCTTTTTAAACAACAGAAAACACATAATAAAATTCAATAAAAATACAAATACGCGACAACGATGCAGAAAGTATGGTACTATTTTCCCACAACAGTGAGCGACAATTTTGGAATCATTATGAAGTCATATTTATGACGTCAAAATACACCAACTTGTGACGCTTCAGCATATCTCGCGCATTTTTTTTGTATTTATTGTCCAAAAGCATGAAATAAAAAGAAAACGTGTTGATTTCAGTGTAAGATCGTATTTTATTTCATGTGTGGTCGTAGAAAACTGATATTTTCACTTGTGGCCTGAAACCAACAAATATCCTCTTTTATTTAATGCTAAGTAGTGAAATATAGAAAAATATCAGTGAGATATATCCCTATATCACTCACAGTGAGGGACTACTTTTTGGGGTCCCGATTTAATACGATAAATGAAACGGACCGTCATCGATGCCGGGCTCAAAACTGTGAAATGACGTTATTATTTTGACGTCATGACGCTATGATCCCCGTGATATTTTCCAATAAAATGTAAAGCAAAGGTTAATAAAGCATTCAATAAAAAGGAAATTTGTTTGTCTTCGGTGTGATAACGCGTGATATCATCACCGGAAAGGGAGACAATTTACATAGTAAAATATTAATTGTCTCCCTTTCCGGTGATGATATCACGCGTTATCACACCGAAAACAAACAAATATCCTCTATATCATCATATTTTTATTTTATACATATCTTTATATGTATTCAATTAATATATAACTTTTTTGCAACAGTAGAATTGTGTCATTTCACTTAAAACGTAATAATTATATCACCTGTGCATTTAAACAAGAGAAAGTGAAAGTAAAAAGCAGCTTGAACATTCTGCATGTTTCCAGAACATGTCTGTTCAACCTAAAACACTTATCTCTTTCTTTATACATGTATATCAATTATATGAAATTACTAACCTTTCAAACTTAGAAACATACTATATTTTTGTTTTTGGATAGTATATAAAGTAATATATATATATTTTTAAGCCACTATGGTCACATGATATTTGTTCCGGTAGTAATTTTTTCCCCCAAAGGAGGAAATCAATATGAGGCGATTGCGCAAACTCAAATGTAAGGTGGTAGCTCTGATATTCAAACAGTTGTTATTTGTTTTGACTATCATCTGCCATGGGTACTTTTTGATTGGTAAGTATAGGATAAGGTTCGTCTCTACCTGTTCCCGCCAGCTCAGTCAATGTATTTCACTCACAAATCCCATCATGTAATTCAATTTAAACCATTGTCTTTACAGATCATGAGACCCATGCTTCTAGCAATTGTGCTGTGCTGTGAATTACTTGTGCACTTTGTACATGTATATGGAGGTAATCAATAATTGATGAAATAAATAAATGTTCATAATATGAAATACGTGAATGATATGAGGCGTGTCGTGGAAAAACCGGGCTTAATGCATGTGCGTAAAGTGTCGTCCCGGATTAGCCTGTGCAGTCCGCATATGTTCCTGAAGCAAACTATACACGGTTGCTTGAGCAGATGTGAAAACAAAGGTCTGCTTCCAAGAAATCTGCTTTTTTATGCTTAGACCTTATGACAAAGACAGATCAATCTCGTGTTCCCCGAGGCGCACTCTACTCAAGAGCCATGTGTTTTCGGCATCGAAGAATTTTGACATTTTTTTGTTTCATTCTTTGATCATCGCTGCTGCATACTAAAATTCTGTGTTGTAAATGTATCTTCTTCTTTATATTGTGCTTGCTTCATGGACCTTTTTTAAGTGTGTAATATTTGTTTATACATATATGGATGTCTAAAAAAAATTCCCATTGTATACTTGAAGACACATTTAAAAACCATTGAGTTTCTTCTCTACCTTTGGATATATAGAGCATTGTTTTTACAGAAATATTTAATATCTATGGATATTTCCTGTAGTTCATGTCTACACCATTAGCATGAATTAGCTATAAGTATTTTTTGCATTAAAATAAAATCCCAGTTTTGTTGTTGTTTTTTTTATTTTGATAAAAATCCTCAATCTTGCAAGGTGCTTTTGCTGTTTAATATATGCTTGTAAATGTACCTTCTTCTTTAAAAAAAAAAGAAGCTTTTTGCATAAGATACTGTGTTTTTACTGTACTATGTACCTATTTGTGACTATAATGTTGCTTTCTTATTGTTCTACTTGTACAAATAATTTGTTCATGCTTTTTCAAAGTGCACTACAGATACTTGTTAAAAATACTCAAGTAATAATAACATAATGTAATTTCCCAATGCATTCTTATAAAACACACTCAACATAATTAAAAACAGTTATCAAAAAGTAATTCTGTATATAACTCATTCCTAAAATAAAACACATTCTACCATGAGGGGCTTTATTGTTAAATGAATTTCAATTATACATAATTATAAACCCTAAATTAGTGATAGTATAAAGATGATATAAATTGTTCTGAATTCAAATTGAAAACAACAACTTCTACTAACTGATCAATTCAAATTACAAGGACAACTACATAAAATTATAAAAATGAAAATAAAACTGGTATGTATGTGCTGTTTTTTTTTTAACATAAGAACCTAAAACAGTCTCAATTTATTTTATTTTTTTTCTCTTTCTTTTTTCTTCCATTACCTAACTTTTCTCTGTAACTATGAGCATCCTTAACCCTAACAATAATAGGACAGGCGTCTTGAGCATAGGAGTTGTACATGTGAAGCAAGGTTATATACTTACCTACTCTACTTTAATAAATGACAGATAAACTAAAAATTCTATCTCTAAATTGCAGAGGTCTAAATGGCGCTTTTAAACGACATAAAGTATTTAATTATTTAAAGGAATATAAGTGTAATATTTACTGTTTGCAAGACACACACTTCTCCATAGATATGTATAACGACATCCGCGCTGAGTGGGGTTGTGATTTTTTTGCAAGTTATGGCTCAACAAATTCCCGGGGCACCGTTGTACTTGTGTCTAACGATTTTGATTATAAAACGCATCAATGTATCCCTGATGATAGTGGAAATTATATAGCGCTAGATATCTCTTTTGGGGAAACTCGTTTTACACTGGTATCTATTTATGGTCCAAATACAGACACTCCATCATTTTACACAAACATTTTTAAATTAATTGATGATATTGGAAATGACTCATTAATAATATGTGGTGACTTTAATATGGTTTTAAATCCGGAAATAGACTATTGTAATTATAAGAACATAAATAACCCTAAAGCCAGGGGTAAACTTTTAGAGTTTATTGAAACGTATAATCTTGTAGACCCCTTTCGTGAAAAGTATCCATCCACTAAAAGATACACCTGGCGCAGGTCACATCCCTTACAGCAAGCAAGACTTGATTTTTTTCTACTATCTACAAATCTATTCGCCTCTTTTGATTCCACTTCTATAAAACCAAGTCTACAGTCTGACCACTCCTTGATAATGTTAGACCTGATGTTTAGTGAATTCCAACATGCGTCGGGCCTGTGGAAACACAATAATTCTCTTCTCTCCGATTTAAATTATATTAACGAAATTAACAGTAAAATTATTCAGATTAAAGAACAATACGCGCTTCCTGTCTACAATGTTGATAACTTGAATTTAATTCCAGATAGTGAAATATGTTTTACCATCAGTGACCAACTCTTTTTAGAGACACTACTGATGGAATTGAGGGGAAAAGCAATTTCATACGGATCATATAAAAAGAAAGCAAATGCAAAACATGAAAAATATATCCTAGATAAAATAAATGTTCTGGAACAAAATTTATCAGATGCTAATATGGAAGAATTAAACATTTTAAAACAAGAATTTGAAAATATAAACGAACAGAAAATAAAAGGTTATCTCACTAGAGCAAAGTCAAAGTGGATTCTTGAAGGTGAAAAACCAACGAAATATTTTTGTAATCTTGAAAAACAACGCGCAGCTGTAAAAACTATTTATAAATTAGAAGATGAAAATGGAAATGTTACAACTGATCAAAAAGAAATTTTAAATAAAGTTAAAGAATTTTATCAATGTCTTTACCAAAGGAAAGATACTTGTGAAACTAAAAGTTTTTCAAATTTTATTACAAACATAATTGGTCCAAAATTAAATGATACAGAAGCGCTTCTACTTGAAGGAAATATATCTGTATCAGAAGCAACTAATGTCTTAAAAAACATGTCTAATAATAAAAGTCCGGGCAGTTCAGGCTTTACTGTAGAATTTTATAAGGTCTTTTGGAAACAAATTGGTACTTTTGTAGTAAGATCTCTAAATGAAGCATTTCAAAGTGGGAAATTAACTGTTACTCAAACGCAAGGGATTATTACATGCATTCCAAAAGGTGACAGATCTAGATTATTTTTGAAAAATTGGAGACCAATAACACTTTTAAATACTATTTACAAAATTGGCTCAGGTGTTATTGCAAACAGGATGAAAACATGCATGGATAAACTTATACATAGTGATCAAACAGGTTTTATCAAAGGTCGATACATAGGTGAAAACACAAGGCTTATATTTGATATTATGAACTTTACTGAAGAGAAAGATATTCCTGGTTTGTTGCTTTTAATCGATTTTGAAAAGGCTTTTGATTCTCTGTCGTGGTCATTTGTCGATGAGACACTTTCTTTCTTTAATTTTGGTCCTGACATCAAACGTTGGTTTCAAATATTTTACAAAGATGCCAAATCCGCAGTCATACAGTGTGGATATTTATCTGAATTCTTCCCTATTCAGCGTGGATGTCGCCAAGGAGACCCATTATCTTGTTACATCTTTATTCTTTGCGCAGAAATATTATCTTTAAAAATAAGAAATAATAACGACATCAAAGGTGTAAACATCAATAACATAGAACACAAACACTCACAATTCGCAGATGACACAACCATTATTTTGGATGGAGCGGACAAAAGTCTTAATGAAACATTACTTACATTGTATAATTTCTCATGTATTTCTGGACTAAACGTCAACTTTGATAAAACAAAGGTAATATGGATTGGAAAGAAAAAATTCAGTTCCGAAAGTATTAAAACTAAATGGAAACTTCAATGGAACCAACACAGTTTTCAGATGCTAGGAATTCATTATCACGTCGATCTACAACAGATATTAGACATTAACTATAAAGAAAAAATAGCTAAAATGGAGAATGCACTTTTAAATTGGAAAAAAAGAAACTTAACACCCATAGGCAGAATTACAGTTATAAAAACATTATTGATATCATTATTTAATCACCTATTCATATCCCTTCCTAATCCATCATCGGAATTTATTAAAAACTTAAACACAATATTTCTAAACTTTATATGGGGTGGACAAAGTAGGATTAATTATAATACTTTATGCAAAGAATATTGTGAAGGGGGGGGGCTCAAAATGATAAATATCAAAGCTTTTATTCATGCAATGAAACTAACATGGCTAAAAAGAGTATATGTCTCAAATGGAAATTGGTTACACATTGCAAATTCATACGTAGATTTTAAGAAGCTTGTACGATGTGGAAAACATTATTCACAAAAGTTAGCAACTACAATAACCAATCCTTTTTGGAAAGACGTCCTACAATCATTTGTCGTCTTCCAAGAAAAATTAATATTTAATGCAACGGACATATTTTACTATCCAATTTTCTATAACGAAGGAATATGTATAGGAAATAAAAGCATCTTTCTTAATTCCTGGTATATGGCAGGGTTACAATATATAGGTGACCTGTTAGATAGTGATGGTAAATTTCTAACATTAAATGAAATAAATATAAAATATAATCTGAAAATTGACTTTCTTTTATACCAAGGTATTAAAAAGGCCATATTTACAAAATTCAAATCACACAATATACACGAAACTGACAGAAACAATTATAAAATGGAAAGACCTTTTATACCACCATCATTTAAAGTAATTTTAAGCAAAGAATCGGGGGCAAAACGAATGTACAACATCCTAAAAAGAACAGAAATCGAAATGCCAATAAAACAAAAATGGCCTAGTAAATTAAACACTATAATAAGCAATGATGAATGGAAGGCGATTTTCCTTTTACCTTTCACAATCAATTCTGATTCACAATTTCAATGGTTCCAGTACAGAATAATTCACCGAATAATCGGAACGAATTACTTACTTTTTAAAATGAAATTGTCGGAATCCCCTACATGTTCCTTTTGCAAAAATAGCGAAGAGACCATAGAACACATATTCTGGGAGTGCCCCACCTCAAAGTTTCTTTTAAATAATCTGTTTCCGACTACAATTGTTCCTTACTGTAACATGAAAAATTTCATACTAGGTTATGCAGAAACAAAAAGTGATGCAGTAAATAATATTTTCATTTACACAAAACTTTACATATACAAATGCAAAATGTCATTATTGATTCCTTCTGTTGAAGGTGCAAAAAATTACTTAACATATAAATACGAGCATCAATGGAATGCCGCACTTTTAGCAGACAGAATCAATGATTTCGAATCAAAATGGAAATATGTGTTGGATAAAATACCATATCTTGCTCGTAGATCGGGGCACTAATTTACGTAAGACACTTTAACTAATGACAGATGTTCGTTGGTGTCTTTATTTTTGTTATAGTTCCTCCAAAAGTTAAACATTAGCCTTACTCCCATTATTAATACATTGAAAACTATCTATCTCTCCTTAACAATAATCTTTTATTTTTAATACAATACCTTTCTGAAATATACTTCTGTGAAAGTTGGCGTAAATTTCGTAAGGTTTTAAAGAATTACCTAAATAGCTAACTGTCCAACCTGACACGCTATTGACGTTATGCACCACCAGCTCTCTGAAAGAAAATACATCCTATGCTCAAATGCCAATGTCCTAGTTGCACGTTTGTCATGTATTCTTAGTACAACTTGTATATGTAAGTGATGCTCGTATGTGATTATATAAGTCCTGAAATACCGTGTTTTTTTTTTGTTCTTTTTTTTTTTTTTTTTTTTTTTTTTTGTCTAAAATGTTTAAAAATCTGTATATTTCAAAGATTTATATTCATAATAATTTTCCCTATCCTCTGTTAACCTTCTTCAATCTACATTTTTCAAATTTTTTTTTTTTTTTTCAATTGTCGATCTGTACCTGTAGTAAAATCGTTTCTGAATATTTGAATGTTTATGACGATTTGCTGAATTACGTGTGATATGTCACATAACATGTTACTGTAAAATATTACACGTCTTGTTGAATGTACATCATCATAAGAAAATGACCTATGTTTTGTATAATGTATTGTATATATGGAAATAAAATCATTCGACATTGAAAAAAAAAAATAAAAATAAAAATAAAAAATAAATAAATTCTGTGTTGCAACACGGAACAAATACATCTTTGAAGAAACCAATGACACAAACGTCATCGGAACAACAGTAACAACAACACATACTACTGCTACTACTGCTGCTACTACTACTACTGCTACTACTACTACTGCTGCTACTGCTGCTACTACTACTACTACTACTACTACTACTACTACTACTACTACTACTACTACTTCTACTACTACTACTACTACTACTACTACTACTACTATAATAATAATAATAATATTATTATTATTATTATTATTATTATTATTATTATTATTATTATTATTATTTATGATGATGATTATTATTATTATAATTATTATTATTAATAAGTTAAGAAACCTACATCCACTCATTAAAATTTGAATGAGTTTTAGATAAATATCAATTGATTCTTACCGTTTATTTGTTTTAATTACAGTGCTAACAAACTGTGGCTCCAACTATGTACATAATGGAAGCAGCTTATTTTACCCGGCTGATGGAAGTCTGTATGAAAATAACATGCACTGCGTGTGGAAAATCGTTGCTCCTGAAGAAATGTTTACTCCACTTGAAATCTACTACGATATAGAAAACGCCCCTGCATGTACATTAGACAGTCTAAAGGTACAAGCAGATAGTTGAGAAAACAATCATTCTTGTAAACGTTACAATGTGTAAAAAGGAATGTGCTACAGAAACGGATTATTTTGCTTTATTATTATCTTGCTGTGTGTTAAACAACGTTTATACATACAGGCTTTCTTTAAATAAATGGTTAGTATTTTACGTGTTTCTATTTTAAGTTAGCAATTCAGAAAAAAAAAATGCACACTTTACCAATTTAATGTACTTTGCATTAAATACCGATAGTTGCCGAGACACTTTGTATTGTTGACTGAAACGTGTTTGTTTTACAATAATTTATTAATTTTGCTCGTAGGTCAACTTATAGTTTTAACGATCAGTGTTTCTGACTCGAAAAACGAGTCGTGCTACTAAATACTAGTAAGTTGCGCATTTCAATATCAGGTGTACGATGCCTCAAGACCGGCAGAATCGCCAATTTTAACACTTTGCGGAAATGGTGCCCTAATATTTTATGCGGTCGGAAATGATGTGACACTAGTGTTCCATTCAGACAATTCCGTTGAAGGCGAAGGCATTCGTGTTACATGGACGTTCGGTATGATGTGTATAACCTTCTAGCTTCCGTTGACATGTTCATAATTATATATTAAAATTTCTTAGCGTACAAGTCGTTTCCTTTACTAAGTGCTATATGACAATATTAAAAACGCAACCACAATATGACACGATTGTATCTGGAATCATGATAACATCAAGTAATTTTCTAGCTGAGTTGTCGTTCGTTGCTCTCACCATACACCTCTGCAACGGGCTCAATGACAAAAATCTTATAAAATGTATTTAAAACATATTAAAGTTGATTGTTAGGACCACACGAATACGGTCTTTAATTTATCACGAATGGGGAAAATTAATGATTTCGATTCCTATTATTGGAACTATTGTTATGCCCATTTATGCTGAAGCAATCAGTTCGCAGATGTTAACACAATAGACAGAGTGGATTGTGCCGGTTGCGTTTGAAGGTAATGACCATTTGACTAAAGCCTCACGTGCATGAGTTGGGACTACTTTCCGAGCCAACTACAGAGGTGAATGGAATGTAGCCGGTGTGCAAGAGATTGAACATAAAGTCGTAGTCTCTGTAGTATAGCTGAAGACATCTTTATTTGTATTCATATATAGCTGTCATATTTTGGAAACAAAACAAACTAGTAGATCTATGTGTCATAGTCGAATATCTATATATGCTTATTTTTATTAGAACATGCTGAGTTGAAGTTACAATCTGTTAATAGAATTATGTTTTCTACACGCTTCCACTTTTAACAGTCGACATAAAACATTTCACCTTAAACATTATTTTGCAGTACCGATTCCTTCAAAACCAACTACAACAGATATTGCAGAAACAACAAGCATCTTGTCGACAGTAACACATAAGCAAAGAGACCAAGAAGAAAATAACAAGAACGGCGCTATTTTTGGTATTTGTAGAGTAGTGTAAAATAACATGTTTGATTTGAACGAATATTAACCATCGAAATAATTATCCCATTACAAATATGTTTAATATTACATTAGTCTAAACATATTTCGTTAAAGAGGGACTGTATGATTTGTATACCTTAATGTTGTGTCTCTTTCGTCACCCACTATTAAAAAATTTAATTTAAAATACAGCTTTATATCAAAATGTAAATATTAACAAATATGTTATTTATTTAAAACTATTTCTGGCAATACAGGCTTGTTCATCCTACAGCAACGGCTACATTCGGTTTTGAATTAGAATAATTAGAACGGAGCATGTACAATCAATCAAGAAGCTGAATATACATGTGCTATATTTTTTACTGCGCAGTAAAATCTTAATTTAACATTTCTCACTTAATAAACATTTTTGAACATAATTTTTTATAAACATGTTTGCTATAAGTTTTTAAACATTAATACTGACATCTTTAGAATAAATGAATGGTTTTACACATAATTTTCTTACAAAATCTTACTATTCTATTCTATTTATAACCAGTTTGTAGATAAATCGGACAACACGTTGAATAAATCAGTAACACAACGCTTGCATTTTAGTTGGTCTAATTGTGGGCATTGCCGTATCGACTCTGGTAGCAGTGGCCTCGGTGATTGCTAGCATCGTCAGGTAAGATCTATAATTAGAATTCTGCACTTCGACAAATCCTGGCGGTTTGTGGAAAGAACAAACTATTCATTGGAGCAGTAATATTTATATTTACAATTTCATTTTTATAAATGGAAAAATAGTAATTGTATTTCAATATTGTAGTTTCAGGCGTAAACAGAATATAACACAGGATGAGGAAGATAGGTTAGAAAGTTTGAAAATGAAGCCACAAGAAGCAAAACGTGGACATCAGCTTAATCAGTCAAATCATATGGATTTGAAATGTTTGACCAGCGACCAACTTCCAGAGACTCTCGATACTGTAACTTGTCATCCTGCCTCCATAGACTGTGCTCGACAGCTGGGCACTTCCAAAAGTAACGTTGATGATCATATCTACATAAACAATCTTCAGGATGAGTCCGTTTACGAGGTGTGTCGATAAAGTTTGTAGTTTGTAGACAATGCTTAACGTGATTTATTGCTAACAACAAAAGGTCGCAAAATTACAAAGATATCGTAAACATTAAACTTTGGTACTGACTAAAACGGCTTAACACTATTCAAAGAATCTTGTCGCAGCAAATTTACATAGTACACTGTCACTAATACGGAGCCGTTTCAAAGACAAGCAAATGAAACATACCGTCACAATTTTGCGGAATATTATCTCCCAAGTACACTCTTGACGTATGTTTTATCTTCTCCTGTGTTCATTACACCTTTAATGTACGCTAATAAGTCCCCTACCGGTGAAACCGGTTGCGGAACTTAAATTGCGCGTGTCCTTTCGTCCGTCCGTCATTCTGTCTGTCCCATTTCGAGTCCGCTCTATAACTACGTAATTTCTGGATTAACGATTTTGAAATTACTTGGCAGAATGTTCACCATAATGAGACGATATTTCGTGTACAAGATCCAGGTCCGTAACTCCAAGCTCATGGTCACATGCTTAGATCAAAGGTCGAAAATGGGGTCTGTTTTTTGTGTCCGCTCTATACCTCTGTCATTCTGGAGAGATTTTGAAATTTGTATTTGGCAGAAATGCTCACCATCATGAGACAATGTTTTTCGCGCAAAACCCAGGTCCGTACTTCCAAGGTCCAGGTCACGCCTAGAGGTCAACGATCAAAATGGGGTCTGGTTTTCGTGTCCGGTCAATAACTTTGTCATTTCTGGATGGATTGTGAAATTACTTGGCAAACATGCTCATCATCATGAGACGATGTGTCGCGCGCAAGATCCAGGTCCGTACCTCCAGGTCAATATTAATATTTAGTGTAATCTTGGTTTTTCCTTCATCTGAACTATCCATTGGTCTGTACTCATGATTATGCACAAAAATATCCCCCCCCCCGTCCCGTCAAAGGCGGCATATTGTTTTGCAGTTGTTGGTTTGTCTGTCTGTCCTTCATAACTTTTTCCTGTAACAAGCCAACGGTATGGGACTGCAGTAACATCGTGTAACAAATACTTGTTCATTCAAACATTTTACGGTCAGCTTGGTGTGAATTGAGTGTGCGACATGCTCATGCCTAATAATAATCAATGGATGAGGTTTAAGTCCGCATTTCTGTGAATAAAATTAACAGTTATGTATGTTGACTTTGAGAGATTAACATCCTAATTCGATGATGGGTTTTCGTTGTCGATTCATTAGGAATTTCGTTTTTATGAATTTCACCTGCAGACACCACAACACGTAGCAATTGCAGCATCACCAAAACAAGCGTTCTGTGTCTTCATTTCATGATTCACATTGCATGTAAGATTTTAATTTCTATGTCAATAATAACTAATATCACTAGGAAACGTTCACACTTTTGTATATGCAACACCTAAATGAGATTTTGTATATATTATTTTGTATATGTTAGTTTGATTTCATTTTGGTTGGGCGAGCGGGCTGCGTGTGGCGTCCAACTGGGGTTTCCGCTCAATAACAAGAGAACGAATTGAGATAGTTTAATGAAACTGCATACATAGATACCTTTTATCAAGACCTCGCTATGGATTGTATATGGGTTGGGTGGGATCAAGATCAAGGTCACCGTTACTAAAAATAGAAAAACGGTTTCCGCTCAATAATTCAATAACGAATTTAGCTATTGTAGTGAAACTTGTTAAAGGCACACACAAGGTGCTGCAAGTTAAAACAACCATTAAGAGTTTAATATAGATTTTAAAAACACGTAAAATAAATCATTATGACCAAAAAACCATTATACATTTTCATAAAATAAATTGTATTTGACACATTTTTATTGCACTGTATTGTTTACATTTTAGAAACATTTGGTGCCCTAATTTCCTGTAAAAGGAATGTAGTTCACATGCATGATATTTGCATGGAAAAATTCCGTTATTGTGGTCAGTGAAGTATTTCAATTTAGAGGGTCGGTTAATAAACCTATAAGTGTGAATTTAATAAAGACATAAACTGGTACAACAAATTCAGAAAACATTGGATATTATAAACAAAGTAACATGTTTTAGTATGGAAATTTACTTGTTAGTGGTCAGAAACTGACCAAGTGATTTTAAGTTTGTAGATTGTAAAACGTATTATGTATTTAAAATTTCAATTACTGCATAACATGCTTCAAAGTGGGCCCTCAAAATGACTTTTCCAGCTTATGGCAATTTATGTTACTGTTAGAAGTACAGTTATTCATGAAAAGCATGGAAATTGTGCACATTGCCAGTTTGTTTTTATGAATAGACTGACATCCGCGTCGCACGATCATTAGCACATAAACAAAGCTAGTGTTTATACACAGTTTACTTGGAGGATCAGTGTTTTTATTTTAAACAGTATCCAAACACCAAACAGTTTCCGGACCCAGGATATAACTGAAGCTTAAACATACAATAATATAATTTTACCAGACATTTAAATGACTAAATTCTAAATTTGACCATTTCCACCTTTAATGAGGCTTTAATGTACATAGATACCTTATATCGAGACCTTGCTTGGGATTGCATATGGGGTAGGTGGGGTCCAGGTACGTCAATGTTATTAAAAATAGAAAAAAAGTTTATTTGCTCAATAATAATTTGTGTCTGTATATGCATTGATTTATCAAAGATGTTAAAGTATTGTTCCAAACATTTTATCTGTACTGGTATGTACAAAAATACGGATGCTTAACATCATATAGACTCAATCAAATTTCTAACTTATTACTTCGTAATTTCTCGACTATTTATCATGGGATTAAGTCAAAATTTGGAATATGAATAAAAGATGTTTTATTTATAAGGCGCATGCTCTAAAGGCCTGGTGCAAGGCATCTCACATGGGGTATTCGACTCTGTACATTGGTTCTTACACTTCATGTATTGGTACACCATTAATCGTATTATTAAGTTCAACCGTTTCTTTTAGCTGACTTAACAATCGATGTGTGCAAGGCTTCACACTTAAGTATTAATAGATGATCAAATTTAGTCCGGTACGAAAATATAAACAAACCGAAACTCCAGTTGCGACAGCAAGAGAGAACTCTTAATTATTAGCTGCCAAAGGTCGTTTACTTTCCAACTCAAGGTTAGTTATAGATTTGTTGTTAAAATAATGCTTACTTCGTTTTGAAAAGGGTATATTTGTAACAGATGATAATAGATTGACCATAGCAGGGTGACAAGCACAGTATATGTAGTTCAAAACTATTTCAGTCACATTATTATTCTGTTCATTTAAACTTAAAGACGTTCGCAACAACAAAAAAGAAAATAATTGGGTTAATTTCTCCTTTTGTTTCATTTTTTAAGACATGTCTGGGTCATTGTTATAAAAAATAATGACACAATTAAAGTTTTGTACAAAATGAATATTCAATCTCCTCATCATCGTTTCCCCTGAAAACTTCCAAATCTATAAGTTTTTAACTCGTGGTGGCAGTGGTAATTCTGAAGAGTACCAATGAGGAAGTAACCACTGCGAGGAGTTTGTTTCTTTCTAAGTCTTTAAGTTCCAGTCAATGGTTAATGTTTATGTAGTGTGTCATTACTCACAATATCCTTATGTAGTAGGGTGATGTATAAGGGACACTTATACTGCCTTGCTATATGAGCTAGCTTTTATAGCGACGCGGTAGAGCGTTTGCCTAGGAACCGGGAGGTCCCGGGTTCGATTCCCATTGTGGATTGGGATTTTTTCAGCTGGGTTACATTGGCGCCCAACGTAAATAACCCACTGTGGTCTGTACGACATCCCACAGATGTCAAGGCAGAAGGAAATTCGTGGAAGAATTTAATACATGGAGGGAGAGTATGTAGTAGGGTGATGTATAAGGGACACTTATACTGCCTTGCTATATGAGCTAGCTTTTATAGCGACGCGGTAGAGCGTTTGCCTAGGAACCGGGAGGTCCCGGGTTCGATTCCCATTGTGGATTGGGATTTTTTCAGCTGGGTTACACTTACATACTGTCAAACATCTGAAACCAATTTAAAATCTACAGATATGTTCAGCCCATCTTTTGAAAAGTTACACTTTGAAGACGTAGCGTGAATGAGAAAAACGTTCACCAGCTAAACGGTTCAGAGTCCAGTATTTTCCAAACAACACGGTAGCCCATACTTGTTATGACTGATTTAGTTTTGGTATACATTGACACATGGCTAAGTCAGGTTTGAAGAAAATCTGAGATTTGGAACTTAATATATTCAATTTGGTCATGTGTATTTTGATGTTTCAACAGGTATATTCGGTACATTCTCTTATACGACCATCTCTGATGTCCACACAAATAAATTGTTTTAATAGTAAAAATTCATAGAGCATATATAATAATCAAAAGCACACTTATACAATGTATTTCCAAACAAATCAGTTCAGAAAAGATCCATTAAATATCTCCATATATATAATGATGCAATCGATAAAAAAAAAACGACGTTTCAGAAAGCATTATATAATTTAGTACCCATTTGGCCTACTTAAATGTCCAGTCAAACTCATCATTTTAACGGTAAATGTAGGTAGAGCTTTTTTTATTTTCAAAAAACACTTGTTAAACATATCATTTGAAAGAACCATTACCTTGTTTGAAAACAAAGCTCTCCTATATACTTAAAACATTGATAAAAATCTTAAATGAAAAAGGCCTTCGACACGTACCGTATTCAAAACCCAATATTTCCGGAACAAGGCCGGTGGCCCCTATTTTTAAGACTGTTTTAGTTTCATTATACAATGATGCATGTATTTGGGATTTTTAAAACAAAATCTGTCGTTTGGAACAAAAGATATTCGTATATTTGACTATTTATTGATGTTTTCACAGGCAAGTTAAATGCATAATTAACCTGGTTATGCGTCCATTAGAAGTCATATTTTTAAATGGTAACTGTACATCAAGCGCGTTTTATCGTTAAACTGTACTTGTATTTACCAAACGGTACATTTAAAAAAAGATTCATTTAGAAAGCTCCATCCTTGTTTGAATGTGAACGCTTTATATAATTCCACATTGCTAGGCACACCAACTAAAAAAAGGGCATCGACGGGTACCGTATTCAAACCCCAATATTTCCGGAACAAGGCCGGTGACCCCTAATTGTTAAGACTGTTTTAGTTTTAGGATACATTGACGCTTGTTTGTGCAAATGTTTAAGAAAATCTGTCGTTGGAAAAAAAAAAAAAAATGCGAACGTCTTTAATGCCTGTATATAAAGATTATTATACACTTATTTTATTGGCCGCAAATTAGATTTTGATCTGGTCAGTTTGATTCTCACTGTCGTGTATTTTTCACGATTTGAGATATTAACTAACCTTTTTTATCCAGTAAGCTTTGGTCATATTAGAAAACAATTAATAACATCTTTTGTTCCATGCATATTCACAATATTGTATTTTTTATTACTATATTTAAAGGAGTTACAGTACTAAAATTGTTAAATTAAGTTTTATTAAGCAAATGGTAACTGGTACAATTCCAATGAGTATAAATTAACAGTGCTGTAATAGTTTTAAACAGTTATAGATTCAAGTGACACATTGTTTTTTGTTTTTTTTTCAAAATTCGCAAAATTCTATTTCTTCTTTCTTCACTATGTTGAGCTTAAAGCTTTTGCAAACATTCCATGTAGTTCTATATACTTTTTTGTTTCTAAATTAGCGTAATTTAATTTGTATTCAATATATCTGTTTACTTGGTATTTGTTATCGTATTATGTTATGTATTTTCTAAATCGTCATTGTCATCTTTATTAATTTTCCCATTGTTCTTATTTTTTGTTTTAACAAACATGAATATTTTTTATTCCATATCATCCTTTCATGACTTCAGAAATTATATTAGAGATTGTATTATATTTGCCTCTGCGGTATATTCAATAATTGATTTTATAATATTCTAATATTCATAATCAAATGAAAGTGATTCGCTAATTATATAATTATCAAAATGTCAGAGTCCTGTTTCTGTTTAATTGATAAGATATTAAACAGATAGTCACAAGTGTGTAATTGCTTTAAGATAGAATTAGAACCTCATCGGAAATAAGCTTTCAATCTTTCTCGAGCTGCCCTATGATGTTGCAAGCATGACTAACGAGGCTCAATACCATGCACGTTTCATTATACATGTATCTATTTTCAGTTAAAATCATGTAATAATTTGTTGTTTGATTTCAGAGGTATACAGTATTAATATAATAATATTTATACACACTGATGATTATATGTGTAATTGCTGTATATCTTAAATGAATTTTTTTGTAAATAGTTTTAACCTGAATAAATCTAGGCCTATTAATCACGTGTCATTGTGTATTTGATGGTGTTAATATGTACCCGAAGAACCCATAAGCGGAAATGCTTTACTTGTTTTTGCTTTGGAATTAATTTGGGTTCTTGAAATTATATATCAAGTGATTAGAACAACCGGAAAATAGTTCAAAGGACAACAAAGATACACACACATATAAGTCAGCGATTCAAGAGATTACGGCATATACGCACATTTGAAACGCTGCATCATAAATAAGTATTCATATATTCTTGAATAAAGTTATGCTTTCCTTTTGAATTATTTGTTAAAGTAAGGATATGTCTACTAAAATATCTTTGGTATTCGTGCCTGTCGCGAAAATGACAATGGCGTCGTATAATAATATAATAATATTAACGTCATACCCAGGACTAAATAAGAAGACTACGGACATGTGATTATAGCTTCACTCCCAGTAAGGACGTTTGAACTTCCGAATGTAGAAAACTTCCGACTGTACTAAACGCGTTCGACTAACCAATTACAAATTATCATTAGAATCAACTTTAATTAGTATGTGTATAGCGCACCAACAACTTCATGATGTTGTCTGTCTACCAGTTTCACCGCAAAAGCATCAGCATAAGCTGAATTTAATATGTGTTGCCTAACGGGCATAAATTATTGATAATACTGCTTTAAAAACGCTCAGTCATTGGCGCCGCGCACGAGAGCGGCGTCAATATGATGCGTCTTACCGGTAACACATGGAAGGAGCATTATTATATTTTATGTTTTACATTTTGTGTTTTACAAACACTTTCTTGACGTTGCTGATTTGAATTGAATGTTGTATTGAACTTTATGCTTTAAGAATCTGTAGTACATTATATGTACACTTTCGCAGACACTTTCTTAAAAACGATTTGGGTTTTACTTTTTATAAGGGCTTATTTCGCTGAAGCCCTATTGCCATAAGTAGCTCAATATTTGCAAAGCGTTAACAAAGTATGCTATGTCATTAATTGTAGACAGGAAACGCACATTGGGTGTCACTGTTTGTAAGAAGTCCTGTTGCCGTAAGTATAGCTCAATATTCGCCAAGCGCTAACAACTTATGCCACAACAATGTTGACAGGAAACGCACGATCATCTATTTTAAAGTGTTTATAATTGCACGACATACACTTATTCCTATTTAAATTTCAAGTGCATTGAAAGTGACGCAGCAGGACAACAGCGCGCGCAGATCTTCTGCAGACTGTGAGTGCTACGCTCATTTCCCTAGGGGCACACTGTTAATATTGTTGCGAATAATAACTTACATGTAAGTATTTTAGTTTTGCTATAAGCGAACAGAATTTAATGCATGTTCCGATGAACAATCAAACATTTGTCTGTGTAAAAGTTAAAAAATATTGTATATACTTATCGTTATTCTATCATCAACACATATTGTGTTCAACATTCAAATACGGATAGACGCAAAATCCATATTCGCTAAAAGCGTCTGTTTCCGTATAATACTAGTCGGATGTGTAAACGGAATATTATTTAGTGTCAAAATAACTTTCAGCCGGACTACTATTTAATGTCAAAACAACTTTCAGCCGAAATTGCAAGTTATTGGAATGCATAACTTTAAATAAGCATACATTTCGATAAAATAAGGATAAACAGTTAAGCATAATATATTATTATAAGTATTATAAAGTAGTTTCATGCAAGTTGTTTAATTCGGGAATTCTGATATACATGCTTTTGCGTGTGTAAAAGCATTCCATATATTTTGAAGGAAATATAAGTCCTATGGAAACAAACGAAAATGCCAGCTGCATTGACAAGTGTTGATTTTCCTTTCCAAAATTCGATTGTGATTTATTGCAACAATAAATGCTATTTTTGACCGTTATAAAATCATGAAATAAGACAAGTTAAATTCTATAAATAGAAGTACTTTACTGTTGATGATATATCAATTTGAAGGCACTTATGTTAATTATGAACATTCAACTTGATTGCCTTTTTACGTCAGCTTGCAGAAATGACCGTTTGTAACATAAGCAATTAATAAATCTATATTTAGAATTTTATAAAAGGAGATGCTTACGTTGTTATTAAAACTTAAAATAGTCTTTAATCTGTACTTGTTTACTTCTTTTAATGTCATTACACAATGCCAATAGAAAGAGTGTGAAAAAAAAATTAAATAAAAAAAAAATCGCCCTCCCTCTTGAATATTTGGAAAAAGTGCCTGAGAAACAATTCATTCACTTTTTTTAGCCTAATATACTTTGGAGAAATGAACATTTGCCTCCATTATCTTTTCAGATCATGAAACTCGTTCTTCTAGCAATCGTTCTGTGGTGTGAATTAGTAATACACGTAGTGTATGGAGGTATTTAACGAATCATGCAATAAATTAGCCATAAGTTGTGCAACTCATAATACTACTACTAATGATGATAGTGATGCTGATGATGATGATGATTATGATGATGATGATGACGAAGATAATAACACTAATACTAATACTAATACTAATACTAATACTAATACTAATACTAATACCAATACTGATACTAATACTAATACTAATACTACAAATAATAAATTAATACTAATACTAATAATAGTAATAGTTGTAGTAGAAGTAGTAGTAGTAGTATCAGTAGTACGTAGTATTACTAGAAGTAGTAGTAGTAGTAGTAGTAGTAGTAGTAGTAGTAGTAGTTGTAGTAGTAGTAGTTCTAGTAGTAGTAGTAGTAGTAGTAGAAGTAATAGTAGTAGTAGTCGTATTATTATTATTACTACTACTAATCATAATATAATTATTATTATTATTATTAGTAGTAGTAGTATTACTGCTTTTCATTTAAGATGAACACTGTGGGGGATCATTTACGTCGAACTACGGCGAAATCAGCAGCCCCAATTATCCATACTATTACCCTAACAATGTTCATTGTGAATGGACCATAGAGAGTGCAATCGGTACAAGGCTGGCCATTGTGTTTACCGACCTTGTGTTTGGCGACATTATTAGCTGCGGTCATGCTGTACTGATACGGAGCGTATGTTTAGCTAAGTACTTTACATTGAGTACCAAACACGCGTTTCTCCAATTATTAGATTCAGCCAAGGAAAACATTAAAATATCATTGTTCATAATTGATCAAAGGCAATCAAAGATACATGTAATAATGTGTTTTCGTTCTTCTGTATTTACAGACTTCTGGATATTCTAAGAATATAACATGCGGTAACAAACTGCCATTAAATGTGACAATAAATCATAGAAAAGCGACAATAACATTTACAGCAGATTGGGTTTCAAGCGACCGTGGATTTAAACTTTATTGGAAAGGTAGGTGAAAAACAATTACTTCATATGCTCTTTGATATATTGTTATTGAACCGTTTTAGAATATTAATGAAATAAATACTTGCCCTGCATTTTGATGTGTGCAGTAAAGTACAAATCTACCAACCTGGTTTGTTTAATAGCGTTAACAGAACCTGTTGGTAACGTCACACAGGCCTCATGGAAGACGGCCAATGCTGAGTGTGCGGAGGGTGAAGGGATGCTTATAGAACCAGATCCAGACTACATCGACACATACAAAGATTCAATTATTGAATGGATGGAGATTCATAATGTCCCTGAGATATGGGTTCGAAAGTACTTTACGCCCTGGGTCTGGCTTAAAGGTATGTAGCTCTTACAAATTACTTAATCTGTTTTATTTTCTGATTTACATGTTTATATAATTATGATTTTACAGCTAAAGAGATCTTATATTATTACAATTTTATTTGAACATGATTATGGGTCAACCCGTATAGGAGAAATGATGCCTTGACGCGTTAGCAATTAACAATGGATTGTTTGAACTAGGCTCGTACAGACTCTTTCAGTTGTCTTTGCGAAGCAAATGCATACACAACTTATTGTATCATCTGTTTGTTAATGGGAAATCTGGAAAGAGGCAAAAACGGTATAACTAATAGCTCAGAATACTCCTTGACGTGATATTTATGCCTTAACTCGTGCACGAATCTTTGACATCTGGGTATTGTACATGTTCTCTGGTAATATTATACTAATGTCTATGCTCGAACGTGTCACATCATTATACGTCCTTAATCTGTTTACAGGGTGTTATAGGATTACATCAGAGACGGATCTAGAAACGCTTGATATTAAAGATAACCAGCAAACAACGTGTCAAAACCTGTGCTCAAACTACAATTACTTCGGCCTCAAGGTAATTAAGCTATATAAAAAAGACATTGCACTATAACGTGTTTAGTGAAAGTATATATGTTCGTAACTATAAATAAGCTGCTGTTGTTTTCATTTATAAATTTAAGTTTTAGTCCTAGAAACTTCTTTAGGTACTTATTTATTAAAAACGATTCTATCCAATAATGAACATGCTCTCAGATTTTGTCTTTTTACAGAGTGATAAATGCATTTGCCTGAACGACACTATTGGCGAGCACGTAGAAACTAAAGACAATTGTGTAACCATTTGCCCCGGAAACCATATGGAAACCTGTGGAGGAACTGACACTTTGACAGTTTATAAAAATGGTAACACAGTCCCAAGAGAGCAATTATCATAAACAAATGTCAATATATTGTATCCTTAAAATATGAATCCAAGGTAAAAGTTAAAGCTAAAATCGCCCAATGTTTAAAAATTCCCAACTCAGAAGATTGTAATTGTAATTGTGCTGGAGGCTAAAGTGAACAATACAATGGATATTTGGTACCAAGCGATATATTTACAGGGTGTTTAGGTGTTCTTTCTGAAACACCCGAAACACTAGTTAGTGGTAAATTACACTAAATAAAATATTTCCAAATTGTCAACTACCCTTTTGGATATGTGTTGTTGTTGTTGCGTGTTATGTCTGCAGTTAGCGGGTAATATGAATTGTGTAACTTTTTTAAACATTAATAACAATGATACGATGTTGACAGATATTTGCTTCGAAAACTCCTATACCTGGAATGGAACCCTGACATATAACATCAAGGGCGACAAGTGCGTGAACTGGAACGAAACCAAGTGGTCGAAAAGTTCATTCTTAAATCAGACTGCTACAGAATTCAAAAACTTCTGCCGAGATCCGACAGGTCGTGGTCGACCCTGGTGTGTCGACGCAAACGGCGACGATATTGCATGTGATGTAGACAGATGCATTAGTAAGTTTTGTATTGACCTATGACATATGTATCATATTTATGCCCCTCATTGAAGTCCAACAGCTTTTATCCGATCTTCACCAAACTTGATGAACATCTTTGTGGGCATAAAATCTTGGCCAAGTTCGATAATCCGCCCAATTGCCCAAGGAATTGTGGAGGTATGGCTCTAGAATGTGTTACAATTTGCCTTTATCGGCGTTTCCGTTGTTTAAGTTGCCTACTTTTGTTCAGTCTTCACCAAACTTCATGAATATCTGCATTATATCTGTCTAATATTGGTCTTTCTAGTCTTTTCCATTCTCAGCAGTTTTTATCCAATCTTTACCAAACTGTGTAAGAATCTTTGTGGGTATAATATATCTCGGTCAAGTTTGATAATCAACGAATTATGGCACTTGAAATATATACAAATAGCGTTTAGCTGTATCTTCTGTCTACATCCAACACTTTTCATCTGATCTTCACTAAACTTGATAAAAATGTTTGAGAATATTATACCTTAGCCTAGTTCGATGGTCAACCATCGCCCTAGGAACTGCAAAGTTATTGCCCTTGATTTGTCTAAAATTGGCTTTTTAGCAGTTTCCGTTATGTCCAACAGTTTTTATTAGATCTTGACCAAACTTGATATTTTTAAGATTTCTTTTAACCGAGAAGGGGCATACCTGTTTTACAAACAGCTCTTGTGATTGTACTGTTAGTTGGCATGATCAATACTCTTGAAACATAACAGTATTCGTATAAAAAGGAAATCGTGAGGCAGCAAACAATATACGGGTAGTACAATTACAAAGCACATTGTCCAAATGGCTAAACTGAGATGTTTCACCATTAACAAACAAACACGCACATCATTGTACAAATATCGATTTGTGTTACTGGAAAATGTATATACATTTAAACATATATTTTGTTTTCTGAATTTCAGACAAAAGTAATCAAACCGGCACATTTTCTTGCATTGCTTTGCAGACAACACACGACAGCGTCTTCGGTATACAGAAGGATTGCAATGACGAATTAATGTCAGTTTTTTGCGAATCCTTAAGTACGTACATTGACTGTTATTAATTAAAGCAAAATATACTTTCATGGTCAAGAAGGAATTAAAGTAAGTTTGACGGACTTACAGTCACGAAACAAGTTCGTATGCGTAAATGTTACATATATTTCAGAGATCAATATTACTCATGGTGTTGAAAAGAATGTTTCTAAATTTTCGTTGCATCTCTGATGTTAATTTTGATCTCGAATTAATTAGAAGTTAGTTTCGTTGTAGATCAGAGTACGCGACTTAAAGAAGTGATGTCATTGAACGCAGATGATACCTGGTTCGGAGGAAGGCAATACTGCACGGAGAAGGCCTACTCATTCCTGGGTTCCAGTAGTAATCTACACACATTTGGTTTCAAGGATACTCTTTACTGGACTGGATATTCAAGAAATATTTCAGTTGCTTCAAGTAAGAAAATGATAACAATAAATTATTATTCATTGATGATTTAGAAGAGATACAGAATATTCATAGAGCTATTGTAATGTGTAGTTTATTATCAAACTTCGTTAAAACTTTCAAAAGTAAAATGTGTTCATATGTTAATAGATTTAATATTTGTTAAACGTATCTGAAACTATTTTAACAAAGCATGGCAAAATGATAACAGTAAAACATAAATGGGAGATAATAACTTTAATTCACTTTGTTTCACCATCATTTAAGAACTTTATGTTTACTGGTTTTCCTTTTTAAGTATGACCATTATAATAATAATTATGCTGCTTAACTAAAAAATGATAACGATAGTGGACTAGATATTATGAGACGTCATTATTGTACCTTGTTCTGTACAGAAGTGTATTGGGTTGTTGTTCTTGGTGGTGTTTTTTGTTTCTGCCGCTGATGTTGTTGTTCTTGTTTGTTTCAGTGCAATTATTGTTATCACAATGTACACATACATGCATATATGTGACCAATTACCCATACCACATACGAGTAAAATATTATCGCAATATCATTCCGTATTATACATATACTCATTATTGGTCAACAATGAGTGCTATCGCATATAATTTGAAGAAATAATGTACATTTTCTGCCATAACACATAAAATACAAATTGCATTGAATATATCATTGAATTGATTATATTTTGTATGAGGGCAATACAAAACATAAAGACTTTATTGGTAAAGTATACACATACATTTAACAGAGGTACATATTGTGTGTAGATGTTTCATTGTAGCGATATTTGAAAGCATGATGGTATGTGACCAATGTCGTAGCGATATTTGAAAGCATACTGATAAGTGACCAATGTCGTAATTCTTCATCTGTTATTTATTTATGAGCAATGTGTACGGCTGCTTACAAGTCCTTATTAATAATGATGATAATTGGATTGTGTTTTCTACTATAAAAAATATATTGCTATATTTTTAGGCATAACATATTTTAAACTGTATTATTTAGTTCTTAATTCCAGGAATCATATCCTGTCATGTTAGCTGGATAGGTGTGCATGTCCTGTTTATATTTACAATTTAAATAGCAAATTTGATGATATCTTGACAAGTTGAAGCGTACCAGAACAAGATAATTATATTCGCAACTTCAGTCTTACAAATCTTTAACTAAATGAACGAAACTGAAAAAAAAAACTATTTTCATGGTGAACATAAGGGCTATTATAAATTGTAAACACTGAATGCATGCGTTTTTTACAGACAATAAACACCATGAAGTATAAAACTTTCAAATCAATACGTTTTTTTTTTCAGAACTTACGTTACAGTATATTACATTAGCTGTAATGTAAAATAAATCTGGCATTTTTATCTTATTTAAATTTCTGGCTTTCGTGCGTTGACAAAATTGTCTTAACTCCCTACTTTAGATATACGATAATTAGATGATCAAAGTCGTGTCTTTTAAACCAAATGGGGTGGACGTAGTTAGGTGAATAAGTGCTGCAAGTTGACACACTCGCAAAGGAAGGTTAAAGTTGGATGTGTAAGAAACATAAAGCATAATAAACAATACTTTTTTATATTGCAAAGGGCCAAATACTACTCCCGATGACTGCTTCAAATTGCATAGAAGTGGTAGCCATCTAGATGTTGAAGCAGCGAAATGCACAGAAAAACTACCCTTTATGTGTCAAAAAGGTGGGTATTTATTTGATACGCTTATATACGCTTACAAATTTATTGCTCGTTTGTGAATATGAATTGTTTATGAAAAAAATACGTTAACAATATTTAATTCACAGAAAATGCTGCGCATTTTTTCTCCGCGTATAATGCTTACTTATAACTAGTTCGTCAAGAAACCCGTCTAAATTCAGAAGGAAAACTGACTGGTTTTATTTAAGTACGATTGATTTTTTATCACTTATTTGTGTTATAGTTCCGATAAACTGTGGCCAAAACTATGTACGGACTGGAAGCAGTTTCCTGTACCCATCTGATGGAAGTTTTTATAAAAATGACGCCAACTGTGTCTGGAAAATCGTTTCTCCTAAAGAAATGTTTATTCAATTTGAATTTTTTTATAACATAGAAAGCTGCTATAAATGTAGCTGCGACAGTCTTAAGGTAAAATCAAATGGTAAAATCATGTTATTTAAAAGTAAATGTAACGTCTATTGTATGATAAAGAAACATTTATTTTTATGTTATTATCACTTTAAAATTTATACAATTTTAATGTCACACAACGCTGAATAACCAAACACCAAACATCCGTTCCCTTTTAATATGTAAATGTGTAGCGCCTGGAATGGTTTTCGCGACACACTGGTGTTTCTGAAAGTGGTGAATTTCATGTAATACTGTTAAGTTGCTTTTGGTTACACTTATAATAAAGAACAATTGTATAAATTGCTAACGGTTTATTTTATAATTTAAGATATATGATGCTTCAAGACAGACAAGTTCGCCAATTTTAACACTTTGCGGAATTGGTAATGAAACATTTAATTCGACCGGGAAAGATGTGACACTTGTGTTTCAGTCAGACCGATCCATTCAAAGCAAAGGCATTCGTGTTTTATGGAAGTTCGGTATACTATTTTAAGAGTTTATGTTTTATAGCGTATGAGTTACTTTGTTAGCAAAGTTAATAGAAAAATATTCAAATCATAATATTTTAATAGTAATGAACTGACCAAATTTGTGGCTGGAATGAAGAAAAATATCCCTTAAGCTTAATATTAAATAAGTAACATGCACTATGCTTTCAGACTGATAACATTGAGAAATCTTTCATTTTATTAATATTAATTGTCAGCAACGAATCCTTCTAAACTGACAACAACGACGAATGCAGAAACAACAGCCATTTCAGATTCATCAAGTTTGTTTTCCACAGTAACCCATAAACAAGGAAGCAATGAAAATACACTAAACAATAAAGGCAGCATTTCAGGTACATTTGTATATTAACCAACGTTATGCAAATTATGATAATAAAGTTTCTTATAAAACTGAATGTTTTGATATTGCTTTTGCTCAGTCCACATTTCGTTAAAAATAGTGTATAAATAAATATCTAATAAATGTCATTTAATAATATGTCTTCCAGATAAATGTGTTTCTTTAGTTACTAAAACACGTTAAAAGAATCAGTGACACCACGCTTGTATTTCAGTTGGTCTAGTTGTTGGTGTTACCTTGGCAACGCTGGTAGCAGTGTCTTTGGTGATTGTTTGCATCGTTGTATGCAGGTAAGTGTATTTAATTAACATTGCGCTATCACAAATACCGGCAGTTTGAGTAAAAACTAACAAATTATGACTTATTTCATTTGAAAGTGTATATGGTGTCTTTTTATATCATGTACATTGACGAGTTAAAGAACACTTTTAAGAAATTCATGATCACAGTAAAGAGCAAATATTTCTATGAACAATTCATTTTAGTAATGAAAACGAAGGTAAAAGTGCGAAAGCATTTAATTGTATTTCAGACATAAACAGAATGAAACAAAAACGACAATCGGCAAGCATTTAGAAATGAAGCCAGTACAATCAAATGTTGCAAATCAGCTCAATTCAGCAAATGATGTGTATGCGATTTCGTCAAAGGTCATCAATAAACGTAGCACTGAACATTGTGAGCAAAGAAGCGACAGTCATGTCTCAAGTCCTTCTTCCGCATTAGTTGGAAGTGAACGAGAAAACGTGAAGATTAACATTGCACCTGATGAGTATTCTACAGGTTTCACCGCCAGTCGTTCAAGAATCAGTGCGACGAATACTAGAACAAATAGCACTCTGTATACTACCAGTTACAACAAAATTAATGCGAGATCTGAGCGTGCAGGCGCCAATTTAGACGACAATGAATACTCATACAACGCATTGAATGAAGACATTGACAATATGCACATAAACAGAAGTGACAATGTGTACAACCACGTACAGGGGACTGACAATGACGCGTACGACCACACAACCCATGACCTGGTGACATCTGGTGCACCGGCTTCTTATTCACATGTAAGGGGGCCGTTTCGAACATCGAAACCTCTGACGGATGATGACTACAATGTAGCAAATACGCTGACCGCTGAACAAGCAAGTGATAGTTACACACACGATCAACAATATTCAGCGTCTTCCAGCTAAAAGCCTTATCTGGGTGCCACCAACTGTGCTCGGCAGCAGGACACTTTACAAAATAAGATCAATGTTGATATATACTACAATAGTTTTGAGGAAGAGACTGTCTATGTCAATACATAGGAATCTCTGTAGCTCTTTGAAAGTAATGATTTGCCATTTTTGCGTTCATTGGAGTAGCTTAATTAAGGGCGGTATCTATAATAGTTAGACGGTAGTGATGTTAAGTTTAGTTTCAGAATGATGCATGTTCATTAAACGTGGAAACGGCCATTGTCAACTTTGCAGTTTTACGGGCCCGTATTCACCAACCTGTTCTTAGGCTGAAGACTAAGAATAAAGAATACTTTTGAAACTGTTCTTTTCTACGAACGCTGTTAATTTGAATGTAACATGGTTTTCACAAATCTCATATTACACCATTTCTTATTTAGAACGATTTGTACATGGCAACACTGGTACCCAATATGTTTCCAAACGCAGAAGTATTTTCTCTTGAGTCAAATTTTGTTCTTATTCTTACGTCTAAAACTGGGTTGGCGAATACGGGGCATGGGTTGTTGTGATTTGCTCCGGTTGAGAATGAACGGGGCTCTTAATATCTACAACAACATAAAAAATATATAACAATATGAGGTCTCGTCTAGTGTCAGAATATAACTGTAAGCTCTTTTTATATTTGTTTGTGTGTAATTAACCACTCATTAAGTTAGTGTTTCTTTATGATTTTTGTTTGTTTTTCTAAACCGTTAGTTTTTATCTTCATGTTCTATATATTATTGTTGATTACTAAAGTTTATTTGTGATTGTATTGTTTGTGTTTTTGTGTATATTTTGTCTGTTTAAACATGTATTTTCATCGTGCATTTTAGGTATTAAGTGGCACTTGATGTAAATATATTTATTGATGTTCTTTTTCCTCCAATAATATAATCTACATAAGTTATGTTGATAATTTAGTGTACTTGTAAATGCTAGAAACGAGCTCATGTCGTAGTGAGCTTAAAATAGGCTTGTCGAAATCTCTGTGAAATATGCTAAGAATGGGTTCGTTGTTGTTCTTCAACAAAGAGTGTTATATTTGCGCTGGTCCAATTTATGCTGCATTTGTTGGATTTTACTTATTTTTCTTTCTGAACAGTAAAACTTTAATACATAGGACAATATTTATGTATAATATATATGTAAAACATCAAATTATTTTAAGGGACTTGTTCACAGATTTTCGTATGTTTTAAAATTGATGTCTAATCTGGATAAACGAATGCATCCATACTAAAATCTCAAGAAGAGTAACATACAAAAGAACCAAAATGTTTCGCCACCGGGGATTGAACCTACTGTTCCATTATTCAGAATCCTATTTCATAAAGCAGGCTGTATTTGATTTACATGCCCAAATGCTAACACATATAAAAGATGCAGACAGAACGCATATTCAGTATTTTGTTCTGTTTGAAGTAGTCATTATGCCGTAGAGCTATTTACATGCTTATGCTTAGTTTTCATTAGAATACTAGAATAAAGTATATAACTTCACACATGTGTTGTTATTGAGTCATTTGACTATATACATTTGTATACGTAAAACATACACAACACTAAAAAATTAATAATATATCACCTGGGACCTCGGATCACAAAGCATCTTAAGTAAAATTTTATCCTTATCCTTAAATCTGTAAACTTCCATATCTGTATCATTCCATAGGGAAACAATGCATGTTAATAACATTAGCACTAAAAGTTACTTAAAATAATAGTAGCAGCATACCGACTTGTTTATTACTTGACAAATGCAATACATGCACAGTTTACATTTAAGTGAACATATTTAAGAAATTAATATAGGCCCAGAAAACTTGGCAATTCTGATTTATATATATGTCCGTGTTTTTACATTATGTATGTGATTCACGTGTTTCCAACAATTTCCACAAAAACAATCGAAGTACCCCAAAATATTCAATCGTTTCACGTTACAAATGCTTTATAATTTTATCTAATCAACTAATTATTACTCATCAACGAAACGTTATTTACAGTTTATTTCTTTGTCAGTAGTCTCATATCTAAAATATGTGACAAATATTGGAAATTGGCAATTCGTCAATCTGTGAGCAAGTTCTTTTAAAGCACAGCTTTACACTGCATGTGAACTGTTTTCGAGTTGAATGTATTTTTTAGCGAATTTAATCACGAGAAAATAATTTTTCGCTATAAGCGCTATTTAACATGAATTAAGAAAATTATGTTGCAACAAATAAGTATGTAAAATCAGAATGTTCAGGTTGTACTTTCTTTAGCACTTGTATGTAAGTATTATTTACAAATGAATAAATAAAGGAAATATTTTCCAGAAAACTGGTTTCCTTTCATGGAATTAATTAAACAACAACTACCACTTCCTAAAGTAAGCTTTTTGAAGATTTGTGGCATAATAAACGGTTTTTCATGTATTAAAGTAGGCTGGAAAAAAACTTTTACACAATGGTAGCAAATACTGTAGTTCTATCTCAATATGCAATACCATAAAGTTGTGTAAGGAATAATATGTAAACCAGACTAAATGTAAATTTGATTTGTGCATTGTGTAATTATGTCTCTCGTTTGAGATAAACGGTGATTTATTAAAAAATATATTATTTATATACTGCAAAAAAGCAACAACTCTTTTTCATCGTAGATGCCCCATTGCAAGTTTGCAACAAATTCTCTTATAAGTCAATTTCCATTGTGTTAATTCTATTGAAAGGAAAGATGACACTTATGATACAGCTGCAGTGTCAAATGTATTAACCACACTTGCGACGAAATACAATCTGTTATTACATTGGGGTTGTGATTGGAGCGTTAGTATGGGCGGGCGGCATCCAATATTTGTTTTCCGCTTAAAAATTCGAGAACGAATTGAGAAATGTACTAGAACTTCAAACATATAACTTATATCGAGACCTCACTTGGGATTGAGAAGGGTCGTACTTGCATATATCATCAATGTTCAATATTAAAATACAGATGACGCGAAATCCGTATTCGCTAAAAGCGTCTCTTTCCGTATTATACTAGTAGGATGTGTAAACTAGTGATGGGCTGATTAATCATTTAGTCAAATAATAATGACGAACAGAGACGTGACGTAACGAAGACGATGGGAAAAAATATTCGACCAAATTTGTACATGTCACTGGTACTATTTTTGGCCAAAAACTGTATTTTGTAGTCAAAAAATTAAATAGTTTTTTGCAGTTCGAAACTGTTAAATATATAATAAATAAAATACATTGTACATCTAATGCAATATACATTGCTATATAACATTCCTTAATGAGTTATTATTGTGTCCACTAAAGGATTTTCATGATTTTATATGCATTTTAGTATGGATTGGTTAATGATTTATTATACATCATTTATGTAATATACATTAAACAAGTAAATTATTGCATGTGATTTTAAATCGTAAAAATGCATTCTACTTGTATTAACAATTAATTCTTTATTTAAATAAAACGTGTACTTAGTTTAGTTTCGAGACGTTATGTCTTTTAAATTACATGTATAACCGACAAATCACTACAATGTGAAGGGGGTGTCATCATTTTACACTAACATTTAATCTATAAAGTGCCTTTGTATATATAAGGTTATTATATAAATATTAATAAATGTTTAGTCTTATTAAGTCAAGCAGTTAATTTCTTCTTCATGTTTCCCATCAAAATATCTTAAAACAATATATGAAACATGTATTTGTTATTACTCCTTTAAATATATAACGTATATGCTTAGGAGAAGTAAACACTGGCCTCCATTATCTTTTCAGATCATGAAACCAGTTCTGCTAGCAAGTGTTCTGTGGTGTGAATTTGTAATACACGTTGTGTATGGAGGTATTCAATAATTCATATAATTATATGATTATTATAAGAACTATTACATAATAATAATGATACCACTACTACTACTACTACTACTACTACTACTACTACTACTACTACTACTACTACTACTACTACTACTAATAATAATAATAATAATAATAATAATAATAATAATAATAATAATAATAATAACTATTCTGTATTTAAGATGGACACAACTGTGGGGGATCATTTACGTCCAACTACGGTGAAATCAGCAGTCCCAACTATCCAAACAATTACCCCAACGGATCTCATTGTGAATGGACCACAGAAGGCGCAGTCGATACAAGGCTGGCCATTGTGTTCACCGACCTTGAGTTAGGCGGCAAAACCGATTGTGGTGATGTAGTCTTATTAGGTCAAGCAGTTAATTTCTATTTTTGTGTGCGTTTTAACAACAACAAATATGCAAAATCAAACCACTTTTTATTAAACTATAGAAGCCAGTGTACGAGTTACACAATAAATTGACAAAGTTGGTAAAAAAAAAAGATTTCTACTGAACACAACAATCCACATATTAAGTCATTATTATTTGAATTATCAGTCACGTTTGGCACTGATTAATCATCGAATATTTTTAGGACTGATTCCAAGCATTAGTGTAAACGGAGTACTATTTAATGTCAAAACAACTTTCAGCCGGACTACTATTTCATGCCAAAAGCCGAAATTAAAATTGATCGGAATGCATAAAACTTTAAATAAGCATACATTTCGATAACGTATGGATGAACAGTTTAGCATAATATATTACTATTAGTATTATAAGTTTGATGCAAGTTGTTTAATTCTAAAATAATTTTCAACTTTACAGTCGAGAATTCTGATATACGGTGGGTAGGCATCGTAAGCCGAGTTGTCTGCCTCATTCCAAGACTGTTTAGGGTTGAATGGCTGAATTATTGCGATGTTTAATATGGTTTCATTTTATATTTTATAAATAGCATATACGTACTTTTAATCAATACGATTGCTTGAACATACCAACAATGTATTCTCAAGAAGAATCCGTTACTACCTCCTTTTAAACCATTAAGTATTGACCAGTATAAATTGAGTTTCAATCATGTTGACAATTCAGCGAAAGGATCTTGTACATCAAGAGACAAGCTGGATGCATTATTAATATTGGCTAAAATGCAGGAATCATTAGGACTGTTATGAATACAATTGTTTTATAACACTTTTTGTTAAAGTGTCACTTTATTCAAGTAACAAATATTTCTACCGGAGTAAATTTGACTAAACAGGTTTTACAATTTTCTTTTTCATATATTAAAACAAGTGTTGGCAAGGCAAACAGAAGCATTCGGCTTGCTGATGGGCTGACTACTTTAAAAAGTGTTCAATTGCTGAACGACAACATTTTTTATTTTAGGTGTATCATGCATGTATGTTTTTTTTTTTGTCTGCTGCAATATAATCTGCAGTAAAATAGTTTAATAACAAAAAAAATAAAGGTTGCGTTAAAGTAAGTTTCAATAATTATATTTATATACTGGCTGTATATAATTCAATTTAAAAAAGGTTTTATAATTAAAATCGTCTCTTTATGGATGAATTTCAGCTTGAAAAATAACTTATAAAAATAAAAAACAACGAATGTTTTTATACTTCATTGTTTTGAAGTGGTTTTCCGTCAAGCAAATAATACAAGTACATGTATTAATGAAAATCTACAACTTTCTATTCTACATAAGTTTAGGAATATAGTCAAGTTTTAGCTGCAAAACTTCGTTGTCAGACATGAGTCCCTAAGATACATAGACTGTTTATGTGTTTCGCTCATATATTTAGGTTAGTTGATGAGATATGTACACTTAGGCAATTACTCTTATATATTATATTTTAACTAAATGATAATTTTTCAAAAGCGTACATAATTTACAAACACATAATATGGATAACTATATCATTGTATAGTGTTACTATATAAAACCAATCTCATCTTGATGTTTCCCATCAAAATATCTTAAAACAATATATGTAACATGTATTTGTTATTACTCCTTTAAAAATAGAACGTATATGCTTAGGAGAAGTAAACACTGGCCTCCATTATCTTTTCAGATCATGAAACCAGTTCTGCTAGCAAGTGTTCTGTTGTGTGAATTTGTAATACACGTTGTGTGTGGAGGTATTCAGTAATTCATATAATTATATGATTATTATAAGAACTATTACATAATAATAATGATACCACTACTACTACTACTACTACTACTAGTACTACTACTACTACTACCACTACTACTACTACTACTACTACTACTAATAATAATAATAATAATAATAATTGTTGTCTTGTTCAAACTGTTATTGTTGTATCGAACAGTTGTGTCATAACTTTGAAATGCTGTTTCATTTTTTGTTATACACAGGAGAACTTGTCTTTCAAAAAAATTTTGTTATTTGTATAAAAAGTTGTCCCAGTGGGTGCTGGTACCAAGTGTCTTGTTATGTTAGAGCATTTAATGTATTTAATACAACTCACAGAACGTGTCTTCAATAATTAACATCTGCCTTATGACTCATCATAATGACGTTGTTCAATGTGTGGCACTTACCGTCATTATATTTATTGTGGGCCATTATATTTGAACAAGACAACGTATCGATTGAACAGAATGAATTTACTATTAACATAATAAGTCATGTACGCGATTTACAAAAGTATAATATTCAGTTTTATTAATAGCAGTTTATTAGTCTAACGTCAATTCACCATCCAGTCACGCTCATTTAAATTCGCTTTACTGAAAAAGTTCCAATTGAAAATAATGGACAAACTTGCACGATGCGGGTAATTGGTGGCTACGTTCAATACGTTTACATTTGTAAAGATCGCCATAATTTCATAGCAGTTTAAAGGTAATACATGTGTTTAAAAAGAGCATCGAGTATTCGTACAATGGTGTGTAAGAGTTTGAACATAAGCCTAGATGACAGTTTAAAGGTAATACATGTATGTTTTAAAAAGAGCATCGAGTATACGTACAATGGTGTGTAAGAGTTTGAACATAAGCCTAGATGACAGTTTAAAGGTAATACATGTATGTTTTAAAAAGAGCATCGAATATTCGTACAATGGTGTGTAAGAGTTTGAACATAAGCCTAGATGACAGTTTAAAGGTAATACATGTATGTTTTAAAAAGAGCATCGAATATTCGTACAATGGTGTGTAAGAGTTTGAACATACAGCCTAGATGACAGTTTAAACAATCATACTTCTATGCCATAAAACAAGTCAGATGTGTTAGTAATTCAAATAAAGAAATGCAAATACACATGCTTAAAAATAATATACATGTTTTGCTGTATGATGTGGTAGTATGATATAAAAGCTTTAAATATTTCTTAAGTCGATCTATAAATGTCATTTAATTGATAGAAAATGATTTAAGATAAATATATAACATTTTCTTGCTGCCAAAAAAAATATAACATTCTTTATAAATATTGGTTCGGAGTGCGGCCGTGTCCATGTCACGGATGTATGCAATATATACGGACATAGAAATGTTCAAATAGACACGTTCATGCGATTTCATTTGGAGCGATATTTGATGTTTCAAACACGGATCCGTATATCGGACTCGGATGATGGATCTCGCTAAATGGAAAAGCGGGCTAACCGTATCTGCGTCCGTATATATCCGTGTGCATGTCTGCATCCGTAATATAATTTAATATTGACAATTGACAATTGACATAGCTCCTTTGTAATTGGATTTTAACATTCACCAACAGGTACTACCATAATTTGTACATTTACCAATTAAACTGTGGATACAACTGCCCTTTCCATATTCTAACACAACGTTTTATTCAAGATTCTGTTTAAAACACATTAACGTTGTATTGTACGAAATAAAAAAAAGATCTTTAAATTTGTAGAAAATGCATTAAACTGAAATATGCGCAGTTTTGTCTATAATGTGAACATATTTGGATCGTTATGTTGTTGATTTTTGTAAAGTGAAGCCTGACTAGGGGCAACCTCCGCGAAAAGATTCGACTGGTTCCGAGCACAGCTCTAATCAAATTCCTGCCGGCATAACAAACAACGTGATGATGATCGATTTAAATCTTCTAGATATTATTTATGGTTTTAATTAGTTAATTTCTTATTCTGTTTTCATTATTGACAGCAAACGACTATAAAATGTCTAATTATGTAGAAAATTGCACTGAGTTGCCTTAAATAAGTAAATGTTACGTAATCCTTCCAGATCAGGACGGATTTTACTTGTGATTGCAGTGGTTACCGTTAACCGATAGGGGAGGTAACCGGTGCGAGGAGGTTGGACTAGGGGAATACGTTGCTCGGTGTTTAGCTTCTTACTGTTGTTAATCGATCAAGGCTAATTTTATTCTGGATTAAATAAAAGTTTGCATATAAAAGAATAGTGCGCATTACATACCCTTGTACGCACATATGGACAAGTCCAATATTGACGAAGGGTAAGGATAAAGTTACGGACACGGCTGATACAGATGACGTATCACGCGTACTTGGAAAATCGGCCTAACAGTGTTGGTCGACAATATAAAACGTCATGCTGACACATCTACAAAACAGTTTGACATAAATAATTAACGTTTTGCATTGTGCACATAACACAGAAAAATAACGTTATGAGAAGACAAGATGAATAATTGTTTCATAGAAGAGCATACATGTTTGACATTTAACATTGTATTTTCCATGTACAGGAAACTCAACATTTCATCTTTTGTAATTGATGTTCAATCCAATCCATATATAATTGTAATCATGTTTTTGCGTGTTTTTTTTTCAGACTTCTGGATATTCTAAGAATATAACATGCTATAACAAACTGCCATTTAATGTGACAATAAATCATAGAAAAGCGACAATAACATTTACAGCAGACTGGCTTTTTAGCTACCGCGGATTTAAACTTTACTGGAAAGGTAGGTGACAAACAATTGCTTCATATGCTCTTTGATATAAAGTTATTGAACCGTTATAGATTATTATTGATACAAATACGTTGCCCTGCATTTTCAAGTGTTCAGTTAAGTACAAATCTACTAATCTTAAGTTTGTTTTAATAGCGTTAACAGAACCTGTTGGTAAAGTCACACAGGCATCATGGAAAATGGCAAACCAAGAGTGTGAAGAGGATGGAGGGATGCTTATGGATCCGGATCCAGACTACATCAGCACATACACAGATTGCATTATTGACTGGACGGAGGATCATAATGTTAGCGAGATGTGGGTTCGAAAGTTCTTTACACCCTCGGTCTGGCTTAAAGGTATGTAGCTCTGACAATAATACTTGAATTGTTGGTTTGTATTTACATGTTTATATGGTTGTGATTGCACTTTCCAGGAAACAGCTAACGAGATCTTCAAACGCAGTGGTGAAGCTTGCGTTTTATAATTATTTAGCTTCATACGAGATACGTGTATATGAAGAGAAATGGTCTTTTGCATTCCAGAAAGAAATTTAGAAAGCTGTGTTTTGTCAAGTTTATCTGAAAAACTGTTTCTTGTATGATTACAAGTTTATGGCTATATGATTATGTGTCAAACAGTAAAAAAGTAATGGTGCCTAGAATTGGGAGCAACGAACAATACATTTTTAATATGCATTTAAAAGTCGTGTTTCACTTATTTGTTTTGGGGAAATTTGGATAAAGGTAAATCGACGATATGACATTTAGAGTAATCGTTAACATTATTTTTGCATTCTTACACGAATTTTGTAAGCTGGTTATTGAAGATGTGTTATGGCTGACGTATTCTAGGAGCAATGTCCAAGCGTGGCACACCATTTTACGCTCTTTGGGTTTTGTCCAGGGTGTTTTCGGGTAACGTTAGACATGGATCTAGAATCGTTCGACATTAAAGATAACAAGCAAACAGTGTGCCAAAACCTATGCTCACGCTACAATTACTTCGGACTTAAGGTAAAATACTAAACGGAGGACATTGTCTGTAGTGGTGTGTGTGTGGCATGTCAAACGTTGCACACTTCTATATTTTCATTTAGATAACTATATTTGAAACAAATGATCCGATTGGTCGAGTTGAGACAAAATTAAATCAAAGTTAGATACCAGTAAATGACAGGGTATCCACCCACCCCTGATCCACTCGACAGTAAGCCGTAGTAATTTTAGGATATTTTTTTTTTCAAAACAGACATTTCGCACGCCGGGCTAATGATTTTTTCCTGTGAACGTGGTGTCGAGCCCTTTAAATGTAATTCAAAGGGAATTTATTAACCCCATTAACATATCGTCGACTTAATTGTTGTGCTCAATTTCTCCTTCCAATGAAGTCCTTCGTTACAATCAAGGTACTCGTATCACATGATGCAGTTATAGAATACAGTATTTTTAACACACACATTTTGCAGATATATCTATATAAATATGACGTTTTAGAACAAAAGAATAATTTTACCATACAAATATTTTGATAAATATATTCACAAACTGATAAAAATACACATTTTTACCATATGCATAATTATGACCGTTTGCGACATCAACGCAACAAAAAGCAAACAAAAGCATTATACCACACATCAATTAAATTTTTTACAGGCAATTTCCGTTATACCAAATCCATATTGTGCATACCAAATGTCTTTATGGCGATTATATGTGTTTGATATTGTTATTAAGCTGCTGTTTGTGCCATTAATTATAGTTTTAGTCCTTGTGATATTGATTTTTCTAAAAACTAGTCTGACAAATTGTAGACATACTCTCAGTTTTCATCTTATTTCAGGGTAGTAAGTGCGTCTGTTTGAATGATACTATCGGCGAGTATGTACAAACTGAGCGTAACTGCATAACCGGGTGCCCTGGAAACCATATTGAAACATGTGGAGGAATTGATTCATTGACAGTTTATAAAAATGGTAACACATTTTAAAGAAAACAGAAATAATGTAATTATCAGAAATAAATGTTAAACAAATCCTTTCAGGCATATTTGTTCATCAAAGGTTTAAGTCAAAGCTAATGTATGTAGTCCATTGTTTAAAAATTCCCCAATGAGAAAGAAACACACTATCATTGTAATGGTGCTGGAGGTGAAATAGAATAATACGAGTTCAATGGATATTTGGTACCAACGAGATATAAACTGTGTGTTAAGGTGATCTTTCTGCAAACACGAAACACTAGTTTAACAGTAGAAGTAAATTACTTTAATTGTAAAATTCACAACTTTTCAACTACTCTTTTGGATATGCGTTGTTGTTATGTGTTATTTTCTCTGCAGTTAGCAGTTAATGTGACTTATGTAACTTAAAAAAAAAATGTTTTCAATGTTACGACGTTGACAGATATTTGCTTCGAAAACTCGAATACCTGGCATGGTACACTGACATATTACATCAAGGGCGACAATTGCATGAACTGGAAGGAAACCAAGTGGTGGAACAGTACATTCTCAAATCAGACAGCATCAGAAGTAAAAAAACTTCTGCCGAAATCCGACAGGTTTTTGTCGACCCAGGTGTGTCGACGCAAAAGATACTAACACAACACAGCTTTTGCAATATGAAATTCTCTTCAAATGCATTCACTGCACTTACAACTGCAGTTCTACTTATGTGGCTTTCCATTATTCTACTCCGCTCAGGCGACATACATCCAAATCCAGGGCCAGATTTACTTAGTTCATCAATTTCTATCGACACCAACAATACTTCTGAAAGTTCCTTTAGGTTAAATATAGCATTAAATACTCATCTATCAATTGTACATTATAATATACAGAGCTCGGCGAATAAGAATGAACTCGTGTACACTGGTCTTAAAGATTTTGATATAATAGCACTTACAGAAACTTGGCTAAATGACTCAATTCCTTCCTGTGATATACATTTTACTGGTTACCAAGTGCCTTTCCGCAAAGACCGTCCTCTGGATTCTCATGGTGGTGTTGCTATTTATGTCAAGGAACAATTAGCTGCTAGGCGAAGGACTGATCTGGAGTTAAATCGACTTGAATGCCTATGGGTAGAAATCATCCTGAACAAAAACAAAAAACTTTTAATCGGTGTTTTCTATAGACCTCCTAATGCTGATACTTCATACATGAAACTTATTGACGACTCATTTGGACTAGCTAGTGAGACAGGTATAAAGGATATTTTCATTACAGGCGATTTTAATTTAAACACACGAAACCCGTTATCGTTTCGGAAAGTAAATGACTTATGTCAACAACACAATCTCACACAGCTAATAAATGAGCCCACACATTTTACTGAATCCACTTGTTCTATAATAGATCTCATGTTTGTCAGTGAACTAATAATATTCTATTAGCTGAAACAGCTGAACCATTTTTAGAACAAAACATACGTTTTCACGTCCCAATCATCGGATTTTTAAATTTTTAAAAAGCTGTGACGAAAACATTTTATCGGCAAATCTGGCGATATGATATTGGGGATTATGACAAGCTACGTCGCTTATTGTCTGATGTACATTGGCAGTCTTTAAAATCCGCAGATATTGATATTTATGCTGAAAATATTACAGCTATTATTTCAGAATGTTCAAAAAAATGTGTTCCGAATAAACTAGTTTGTATTCGACCCGATGATCTACCCTGGATAAATAAAACAATTAAAACAAAAATTAGGCAGCGGAAACGTCTGTACAAAAAAGCCAAAACGTCTAACACAGAAATATCTTGGTCAAACTTTCGACGAGTTCGAAATGAAGTAGTATTGCAACTTCGTCAGGCAAAAGCAATGTATTTTAAAAATATGGCTCTTAAATTAAAGTCGCCTGATCTTTCGAAAAAAGACTGGTGGAAGACTCTTCGCTTTTTCATCTCAAATAATACTAGAAATTCTATACCCCCATTACTAGACGAACAATCTGATTCAATAACTATCGATGATATTTGCAAAGCTGAATTGTTAAACACATACTTTGCTAATCAATCTTCAATTGACGATTTTAACCATGTACTCCCGTCATTGACGAACGTAAATTACACACAACTTGACTTAATCAACGTGTCTCACCAAGATGTTATCGATTCAATAAAATGCTTGAAAATAGGTAAAGCGTCTGGTCCTGACGGTATCGATAATCGTATTCTTCGTGAAGCAATGCATGAACTCAGTTACCCGTTATGTGATCTATTCAATTCTAGTCTAAGAGCTCATGTCATGCCTTCATGCTGGAAAATTGCAAACGTATGTCCCGTATTCAAGAAAGGCGACCCAAAAATTGTTTCTAATTACCGACCAATATCATTATTAAACACATTAGAGAAAGTGTTTGAACGAATCATTCATAAATACATGTTTAACTTCCTTCGGTTGACATCTTTTTTCACACCGTCACAGTCTGGCTTTCTTCCTGGAGATTCTACTGTAAACCAATTAACATATATTTACAACACGTTTTGTAATGCATTAGATAATGGCTTGGAAGTAAGAGTCGTATTTTTTTATATAAGCAAGGCATTTGATAAAGTTTGGCACAATGGATTATTATGGAAACTTGAACATGCTGGTATCAGCGGTGATCTGCTATCTTGGTTCAAAAACTATTTATCAGATCGTCAACAAAAAGTAGTACTTCCTGGATCACACTCAAATTTAATCTCAATTAAAGCAGGAGTTCCGCAAGGGTCTATTCTGGGTCCACTCTTATTTCTTGTGTATATTAATGACATTGTAAATGATATAAGTGCGCACATAAATCTTTTTGCTGATGACACCAGTCTATATATGGCAGTAAACTCGCCAACTGAAACCGCCACTACGATGCAGGCAGATATAAATAAAATATCAAATTGGGCAGATAAATGGCTGGTACATTTTAACCCATCCAAGTCAGAATCTATGATAATTTCTCGTAAATTGAATAAACCACATCATCCGACGCTAAATATGCAGGGTATTGATATCCCAACTGTAAATGTCCATAAACATCTTGGTGTCCAACTATCAAATGACTGTACATGGCATGCGCATATAGCATACATAAAGGACAAAGTATGGCCACGAATCAACATGTTGCGAAAGTTAAAATATATTGTTGATAGAAAAGCTCTCGAAATAATATACTTTTCCTTTATAAGACCTATTCTTGAATATGCTGATGTAACCTTCGATAATTGCACACAATATGAACGCGATGATTTAGATAAAATCCAAAACGAGGCCGCGCGCATCGTATCCGGCTGCACAAAATTAGTTTCACTTGAAAACCTTTATAAAGAACTCGGCTGGGAAACACTTAGCCAAAGGCGACGCAAACATAAATTAATCCTGATGTACAAAATGATAGCTGGAAATGCGCCGCAATATTTAATATCCCTCGTTCCTTCTACCGTAGGCGCGTCTAGCCAATATGCGTTAAGAAGTGCTTCCAACCTTCAAACTACTCAAACGCGTACTGTTAATTATTCAAACTCATTTGTGCCGTCTACGATAATCGAGTGGAATAACCTGCCCAATGAAATAAAAAACGTAGAAACACTTAGTTTATTTAAAACGAAATTAAATTCTGATAGATTTTTACCGAATCCTTTATTTGCATATGGAGACAGACGCCCGCAGATGCTACACACACGAATAAGGACTAACTGTAGCGGGCTCACAGAACATCTTTTTCATCGAAATATCGTTATGTCCCCACTGTGTGAATGTGGCTCAGTGGAATCATCTTGTCACTTTTTCTTCGATTGTTTGCGCTTTGCCCATATCCGGGATGCATTTATCAATGAAATAAACAATTATACCATTCCAACGCTAGATGTTATTTTACATGGAGATAGAAATCTCGATTTTGACACCAATAGTAAGATATTTGAAGCAGTTCATAAATATATTTTAATGAGTAAACGGTTTGATACATAGGTTTGCTTTCCAATTTACTTCTTTCTTCGCTCTTTTCTTTTGTGTCTCAACACTATCCACATATAATGTCTAACTGTATCTCTTTTCTTTCTTATTTCGTCTCTCAGTACTAACCTTAAAATGGCTACCTTATATGGCGCATTTGCTATGCTTATTAAATGTCAATGTTTTATGCTAACATATGTCTACATGCAAAAATAATAAATATATTATGTCCGCACAAACAATGGGTAACTAACAACATCTCAAGGAGAAGAACTCTATAAGATGGTAATCTTTCGTTCTAATCCTATTCAAACTGTGTATTAAATTAACTATCCATAATATTGTTTGAACTGGTATATTGTATATAAATATGCTTGTTTGGAATAAAATATGTTTACACCAAAAGATACTAATGCTGTTTGCGATGTAGACAAGTGTATCGGTGAGTAATCATTTGACATAATGTCGTAGTTATCATAATTATTCTACTGATACTTGGCATGATAAATAATCATGAAACATAAAAGTATTCGCATAAAAATGAAATCGTGAGGCAGCAAACAATATACGAGTAGTACAAAGAACATGAATATTTATATGTCAAAATGGCTTAACTGATACTTTTCAACATTAAAAAACAAACACGCACATCGTTGTATATATTTCGATTTGTGTTACTGGAAAATGTACATACAATTAAACATTTATTTTGTTTTCTAAATTTCAGACAAATATAATCAAACCGACACGTTTTCCTGCATTGCCGTGCAGACAACACACGACAGCGTATTCGGTATACAGAAAGATTGCAACGACACATTGGCACCTATTTGCGAATACAAAGGCAATTACTTGTATTAATTATTGCACAAAATATTTGGACGTGCAAGAATAAATAAAAATAATAAAGTTTGATTGACTACTTGTCACAAAACAAGTTGTTATTTTGGTCTACGTTCTACACATAGTAAACTATAAATTACGATGATATGCGACATCCTATGCCTACACGTGACATATATTTCACAGATCAATATTACTCATGGTGTTGAACCGAATGTTTCTAAATTTGCGTCGCATCTCTGATGTTAATTTTGATCTCGCATTAATTACAAGTTAGTTTTTTTGTAGATCAGAGGAAGCGACTTAAAAAAGAGATGTCATTGAACGCAAATGTCACTTGGTTCGGGGGAAGGCAATACCGCGCGGGGAATGCCTACTGATTTCTGGGTTTTAGCAGTGATCTACAAACATATGTGTTGAAGGATAGTCTTTACTGGACTGGATATTCAAGTAGTATTTCAGTAGCTTCAAGTAAGAAAATAATTACATTAAATTAGTATTCATTCAATGATTTAGAAGTGATACCTCATGTTCATATGTATGATTATCGTAGTTTACCTTTAAGTATCAGTTTTTATACTTATGTGTACACGCTCTATAGATACGTTAAACGTATCTTAGCCATAAACTATTCAACAAAACATGCACTTAAAAAATAAAAGAAGGGGACAAAAACTTTCGTTAAACAGCATTTGTAAAAATAATTTTCGCTTTTTTTTTATTTCGTCACCCACCATTCCGTGCTTCTTAGCAGTGCAACTGGCACAAAATTCGATGGGTTATTGGTTATGGGTTCAGAAATGGTTGGGTTTGTTTGTAGCTGTTGTTGTTTCAGTGTGACTTGTTTTCCTCATAATGCATAAACTCACACAAAACTACTAATGTTATTATTGATCAACAGTGTGTAATAGCTATTGTAATTTGAAAAAAAAAAATTCATATTGAATTTGTAATTCAAAATATCATACCCTGTCATGTTCGCTGGATATGTCAGCAGGTTGTACTTATATTAACAATAAAACATCAATTTTAAATATTTTGAGAATATATTGCTCACTAGAATAAGTGCATAATATTCGCAACTTTATTTTTTACAAAAATGTACAAAATTACAAGAAACTATTTTCATATTAATCAGAATGCTATTGTAAATTGTAAACACTGAATGTGTGTGTGTGTTTTTGAATATTAAATTCAATTGAATGTATATATAACATTAAAATCAGTACCGTTTTTCGCAGAAGTTTATTTGATGTTAAATTTTATTTTTATGCCTTTGTAATAATATATTAATCTTTATACACACAATGGTAATAATTATCTTATTCAATCATAAGCTCTTTTAACTATCAGTTATATTATATGCAAAACATCTACAAATTACTTTTTAAATGAACCTCTCCTTTTCTAGCATTTGATCGCGTTTACAACATTCTTAAAGACAATTTGGTAAAAAGGTATCATTATAGTTTATAAAATACGACCAGTAATCTGTCATTTTAGAAAGGGAAAATGCACCAAATGCACAGATAAATTACCCTTTATGTGTCAAAAAGGTGTATATGATTCGCTTATATACGCTTATAACTTATATATATATTGCTCTCTTGTGGCTTTAAATTTTGTTATATAAAACATACCGTTTCTACAATTTCATTTACAGAAAATGTAATGTATAATGGTTTCTTTTTGAATATTTCATGTGTAATACCAGTTTGTCACTAAACACGTTAAAATTCAAAAGGAAAATAAGTTTTTAATGAATGGCAATTGATTTTTTTATCGTTTATTTGTTTCATTATTCCGATAAACCGTGGCTATAACTATGTACGGAATGAAAACAATTTCCTGTACCCATATGATGGAAATCAATATCAAAATGACGTGAACTGTGTCTGGAACATCGAGGCACCCAAAGAAATGTTAATTCAACTTGAAATCTTTTATGGCATAGGAAGCTGCTCTAAATGTAGCTGCGACAATCTTAAGGTAAAACCAGATGGTAAAATTCATTAACAAAATATAATATATATTTTATGAATAAGAAACGTTTGTTTAAATGTTTGCAGTGGCGTAGCTAGGCCATTTTCGTGTTGTAGGCCCGGGCATTTACTATTATTATGTTAGTGTCGAATAAAACCTATCCGTTAAACAGTTTGTACAGTTTGAATGTTTCACAATTTTTATTAATCAAAATATCTGTATTCCTGTTTAATTTATTTAAACATAACACTTCAGTCTAGATATGATGGAATAATGACAGTGCACGCTTGATGGATGTAATGCCTTGGTGTTGGATGACCTCAGAGCAAATACCCTTTGCATTTTAATTTGTTAAAATGTTGTGCTTACACTTGTTTTCGCGATGTGTTATTGTTGGTGATTTATTTTAACACTATTTATTTTGTGATCACACAATGGTTATCGAGTGACACGATTGTATCTGTAATCATGAAAACAAATAGTCGTAGTCTCAGTTGTATAGCTGAATACATAATTCTCACTCAAATGCTGAAAAGCATTTCCTGAAATATTGAAAACAAAACACAGCAAAGATGTTGTCGTTGTCTCAGTCGTACATGTATAGCTCTATATCATCTATCTATTCCGGAATTCGAAGTTTCAAAGCGTTAAAGAAAATATACTCGTCCCTTTGTAAACGCAGACACTGAGTGTCAATCGACAGAAACCACTTAAGCATAAAAACAATCTCAACTTTAATTGCAGCTCCATCCAAACAATCTACAAAAGACACGAAGACACATACAGAAACAACAGTCATTGCAGAAGAAACAAACGCAGTCAAAGGAGCAATTAACAATAACGACAATATTCCCGGTAATTGGTATGTAGTACAATTAATAACTTGCTTAATTTTTATATACATGAATATTATCCTTCGAATAAAATAATTCCGCTATTTAACATGTTTTGTTGAAAACAAATGAAGGTGGCTATATATTTTGTGCAATATTTCGATATTGGATTAGCCTAATAACGATTTCCTCAAAATAATGGCATTGTCGAATACAAATAAGTGGTTCACCGTTATCACTGTATAATCACGTGATAAATGTAGTATAGGTTATGAATCAAACCAGGGTAACCGAGGATGAAATTACGTATAACTATTTCGAAAAAAATGAATTTATAACTAGGTTCCACGTAAATATTTGTCTTTCCTTACTGCAAACACGCTTAAAAACAACACACACTGGTTTGATTTCAGTTGGCCTAGTTGTTGGGGTTGCCAAAGCATCGCTGTTAGCAGTGGTTTCAGTAATTGTCGGCATCGTTGTAATCAGGTACGTGTAATTCGTGGAATTATGCACTATCACGAATATTAGCTTGTTTGTGGAAAAAAGACAAATCGTTACTTAAAGCCACACAAAATATAAAGGTTGCCAAAGTAAGGCTAAACAAATAAAATTTGCTGGATTCTGTTAAATAAAAAAACACTGATCGTCCAAGTATAACTGTGTATAAATTTCAGTTGTTATTACATGACGAAATACGTTGCAATGTATTTTAGGCGCAAACGAAATAGAATTCAGAAGACGGAAGTTACGTACGAAGGTTTGAAAATGAAGTCAATAGAAGCAAATAGTGGAAATCAGTTTAATCATGATGAGAATGTGTATTTGAAATGTTAGACAAGCGAACAACATCGAGAATTTCCCGGTACTGTAACTGTTCATCATTTCGCCATCGACTGGGCTCGGTATTTGGACATTGCCAAAAGTAACGTCGATGATACCGTTTACTGCAACACTCGTGAGGAAGCGGTCAATTACGAGACGTGTTCTTAAAGTTTTAAATTTAAAAATACAAATTAATGTAAATATTTCCGTACAACAATTGTTGATAAATGTTACGAATATATCGTGAACATTAAGTTCGATACTAATTAAAACAGCTTTACATTTTATGGAATAGTTTGTTTTCCAGCGAATTTACAAAATATATATTGTCACAAATATGGAGCAGATTGGCGTATAAAAGGCGACAAGTAAAACAAAGCGTCACATTGTTGCGAAATGTTCTCCCCTGCATTAATGCACTTATGATGTATGTTAATTTAATTCGCTTCAATTACCTTTCAGACAATGGTAGCTATTTCGGTATTGTTGAATGTCGTGAAATGTTATGTTTGGTTTATAGGTTGGTGTTTCCAATGAAAAAAAAAACAATAAAAATGGTTTTGTAAGTGTCTGCAACTCTGTGTGCGTAATGTGTTTAATAATTTTACATTTTACATGTCATTTCAGAATCTTTTCTTATTATTCATTTAATCGTCATATACATTTCACATATAATGCAATGCTAACGATTAAGCAACCATACACCTACAATGTTATGTAGAGAATACTGTTACCATAAATTATGTAACTGTATAATTATTACAATTAACAGTTTTAACTTTGCTGACTAGACACTTACACTCTTCCTTCATTCTTTATTTACACGTGGATATAAATGTACACAAATTTACTATGTATATGTGGTGAATGAATGTGTTGATAAAAACAATTGTATTGATGGTTATATATTTGACATAGTATTATCAATTTTAAGTCAGCTAATATAGGATTAATACAAATCACAAATAATGCAATGGTACCATCTGTTTAGATGAATAAAAATATTAGATTATTGTTATAGGTTTAACTGAATAATGTTCGAAAGAGCATCATATTTGTCATATTTGTCATTTGATAGTGTATTTAATTCTTTAATTCGTAAGAAGTAACTTTTTCCGCATTTTGTACATACACTGTTAATTATTTAATTCGTATTATCCTGATTGTGTTCATGTATAAAGAACAGTTTGGTAACTGTTTCCAAGAAGAACAACGTTGTATCATACTGTAATTGTTATTAATTTAGATTTCAATAGGAATTTTACATAACAGATACAACGAAACATTGTTATTAAAGCATCACCAAAGCATTCAAGTGTGCTGTGTCTTCATTGTATACTAGATTTTTGGAATACGCTAGATTTTGGGAATACGATGATATTTTATATGCAACACCTAACATATATATTGTATATATTTTTTTTTATTGGTATTGATATGTCTTAATATAATGTTGTCATTCGACTGTTCTTATCGTTATTTACATGACAATTCTTTGTTTAATATAATATGCAACTTCATGTTTTATTGTATGTGTTTTTAGTCTACAAAGATCCCAGGGATTAGTATGTATTTGTTGCGTTAGCAGGATTTTCAGTTTGTTTGCAATGCGTCTAGTTAGTCAATACAGATGTAAGTAACGTTTCTCTTATGTTTTGGTGTATTGACTTTATTATGTACAGGTGTGAAAAGAATGGACAATGTTGTCTGACACAATGATTAATACGAAATGGTTTTGATAACCATCCCGTTGTCTTTAACAATTATATGGAATTACTGCCCTTTTCTTGTCTCAAGTGAAACATGTCGTTTTTATTAGTTTTTTTAAATTTCAATGATATATATCGCTTTTAATTATATTTGTAATAAAACTGTTTTTCTTATTTTTAATATTACATATTTGGCTTCTTGAATTGAACCCACAAGGTTCTTGTTCGTTATTTATCTTTTTACTTTCTATATACTGAAAGGATGAAGAAACGTATCATTAAATTAACTAACATGGTAAGTCATCTCCTTTCATAGATAAATAAATCACCAATTTGATGAAATTAAGTGTACTCTTAAATCAATCCGACGTTCAAACAAGACCACTGCCAAAAATTCAGGTCAATGCTGGGTGTGACAGCCCCTTTCATAACTGGAGAATTAAGCACATAGTTTCTTACTTTAGGCGTGTTATTCTACAACTTTAAATCGATGGCCACAACATTAAGCAAAACACTATCTTATTGATCGTATACTCAAAAGTCTAAAACAAATTGTCATAAGTATCATGCCTTAAAACGCTTCAAAAGCCAAACATATTTTTGTATATGCGTGTTTTATCATTTCAGTTTATTTCAGTGTTCGAAAAAGACGCCTAACTCTATTCATGTTATCATGTTAAACGTCCACCGTTCCACCTTTAGTAAAGCAATTCTAATCTTTTGTTTTTATCTTTCCATAACATTTTCTATAAAACGGTTAGCCGTATTATGTGGTACGGAAAATGGTTAATAGGTTAAATTTGGTAGGGCAAATGTTTTTATATCTGTAACTTTTCCAGTAACTGTATGTGTACAGTATTGTTAATACTTTAAACAATTATTAAAGTCTTGGTACTTTTTGTTTCCTTTTTATTCAATTTTTGAGGTGTAAAATGTATTAAACTGGGGAATTAATAATGCAGCTAGAGTTATAATTCTTGTGCACTGCACTCCACCTAGCACACATCTATTCATATAGGTCAATCCCAGTCGTGTTTGAGAAAATGGCCTGACAAGAAAATTAGACAAAAGGAAATAACTCCGTAAATAATGAGGCTAGAGTTATAACACCTGTACAGTGCACTCTACCTTTCAAACATTTATCCATGTATGAAATTTGAGGTATATTGCTACCAAATAAGAACTGTATATTTTATAATTAATCCAAGCTGTTATCAATACAGTTATCAGTTAAACAGTTAAAAAAGACAGTTTTGGAATAATTATGTTGGTAGAAAGCGCATTTGTATAGGGCTAATTTCAGAAATCATAGCTTCGCACAACTATTGAGTATTTATGGAATTATAAATATTAGTGTCAGTTTTAAACAGAAAAATACTTGATTATAACTTCAGGATAAACATGTTGTATTCCCAAAAATATCTAAATATGCGCGCCATTATGTGTTCTCGTACTATTCGTTAAAATGCTATGATACTTTTATAACATTATTTTTTCCCCTAAAGTACTCGTAATTTCCGTACTTTCTTCATTTCATTATTCAAAGTTGTTCAGAAAACGCATGCCTACATTTGTAACATACGAGTCTTAATGGTATAATTTAATGACCCGACTTGCATCATCAATATACATATGGATATTTTGTTTAATATTGCACATTCTTTTTTTTCCAAGTTGATTAAATTCATAATGCTTCAAGGTCTAATATCAAATTTATCGGATATATGCAGCTGTATAATTATGTATGTAAAGCAATCGCCGACATAGCGATTTCCTATTAAGCGAATTTTTGTGAAACATGACATTTATAATGACAATACGTTATTGAAACAAAGCACGAAACTGATCAGTTGTTAACTATAAAGCTTTTGGGAGATTTACCCTGATTTATAAAACGACACCGAGTGTATTTATTGCTTTGTTCTTTAAGTAACTATAACTAACCATTGAAATGATAGGAAATGGGTTTTACAACTTAATGCTATGATGAAAGTATACTTTGAGAAATGAAGTGGTCTATGAAGCTACCATCAAAACCGGAATCACTATTTATACAATTAAGATGCCGCGAACAAAATTCGATGTGTTAAAGGCAAACCAAGCGTTGGCATCGAAACATCGCTTACATACAAGTATGTGCGGGTGAAACACTCGTATTTTTCTAGGCTTCAATCATCTATTGGAAATAAATTGAAGCAGTCGTTTAAGCGTGACAGTATAAATTGCAAATACACTCTTTCAACCATTATCAAACATGTTCATGGATAACCACTTTTCAACAACTTCAACAGTTTGGATTAATATATTTGTAATTTGCAAAACAACCAAATGTACGGCTATTTCAAAGCCGAACAGACCAAAAACTATTACTTTAACAACTTTAAATTAGTCAGATTGACTACGCGAAAGTAAGAAGTGCCGTTTTGAATATCGTTTAATTTTTCAAATAGTAATCATTACGATGACGAATTTGATTAGAACATGACAGGGTGGGAAAACTTAAGTTAACAACTTTCCTTCTTGCAAATTACACGTGGTAGAAAATAAAGTAATACCTTATTCGTCGTTAATGAAAGTGAATTAATTGCGTCACGATCGAGGAGAGCCGAAAATATAAATAATGATTCTAATCTATAACCTAATAAATCTTTTCGTTATCGCCGACTCATGTTAAGGTTGTTTGTTGCGTGGGGCATGGTTTATTATTGCGTTACTTATTTTATTATTAACTTGGCCAATGGGAATTGCAGTTTACCAGTTAATACGCATCACACTATCAATAGCGGTCGGTTTCACTCCAGTAATTACAATTACTCATGAAAATTAGCAGACTCGATAGCGTAGTGTTAAGCGCGTCAGACTCTCTATAAGTCGGTCGTGGTTCGCTCTCCGGCAGACGCACATATTTTTCTCTACTTTTTTCGACAGAATATAAGTGTTTGCTACTCCAGATGCTTTGTTACTTAACGAAGGCATTTCTGAAATATAATATAATGTGATAAACTTCGTTTAAATATGTTAAAACATTACTAAACATTTTCCCACAACACGTTTTACCATTAGGTCCAAAATTGATAGGACCTGGTCCGACTAGGTCGTACATGAGGTAGAGGCTGGTGGGACCAAGCACGTACGACATTTGTGACATTTATAAACCTCCAGTACGCCGCTAGTGTTTACGGCTTCTGATGTAATATAAGGTCCTAAATTGGTAGAACCTGGTCGGACCTGGTCGTACCTGGTCGTACCTGGTAAAAGCACGTCCGACCTGAGTTAGGGGCAATTCCTACCTCTAACTGAATTTCGACCCTTCTGTACCCCTGTTTTGCACGTTTGTTATTCTAACCAATCAAGAAGCTTTTTACATAATTTAAACAAAATGCTGCAAAACACTAATTGTTTTTCCTATATCCGTTAAAGATCCTTACAGCGCCAATCTCCCCACCAAGTTCATACGATTTTACCGCTGCGTACAATAAAAAAAAGCGTTATTCTAAAGACATCTTAAAAATTGTTTTAGATGTATTAATATAAGTTTGATAATTCTTCTAATGATGTTAGCTGTACTTACAGAACTATCGACGTTCATTATCTAACAATAAACTGCAGTACTGGGCGAAGTAAGTCAATTTTGCGAAGAATTTGTAACATGCCAATTCATTGGTCAATATAATACAACATGCCAAGTACGGTCCTACTAATAAGGGGCGTTGACGTACTGCAGGGTCATAATTTCAACAAACTTTGGCAAAAGGTATGGGAGGTAGGGGCTGGTCCTACCAGGTAGTAACTGTTTAAATGAGGTCGTACCAGATAGAACCGCAGGTACGACCTGCTTCTTCCCGGTCGGATCAGGTTCTACCAATTTAGGACCTAATAATACCACAGGTTATAATCCTGCGCACTAAAGGGTCCAAAATCATTAGGAGGTTGGACCTGCCACTACCTCAGGTACGACCTGGTCGGACTCATAACTTCTGCTAATGCTGTTAAAAGCATGTAAAACTGTCCTTACATTCAGAGTGTGCCCAGTAATAAAACTGATAACCATCATTTTTCACTATTATAGGTATCGATCTATTCGGAGAGAGTGTCACTAATAGGTTAAGACAATTTATTGTTAGAATATCGACAGTTTCAAGTAGTTATAATTGCACGACAGATGCGTATTCTTATTTAAATATCAAGAGGATTGAAAGTGACGCACCGGGAAAACAATGTATGAGATATCCCGCAAACTTCGAGTGGTAAACACTTATTTCCGAAGTGACAAATTTTCATATTGTTCTATACAGTCGGAGATAAATAACTCGCATGTAAGTAGTTTAGTGTTTATGTTAATTAGCGAACACATTTTAATGCACTATGTGATGAAAAATTAAGCATTTGCCTGTATAAACCTGGATAAATGCTATAAACGTGAAAATTTTGCCATGTTTAAAACTAGCCGGTTAGTGTTGACCATGTGCTAAGTTTAAAATTACACGTAGCATCTAATAAGGTAAATTTGTAGCCTTTTACAAGTTCGTCTTTGAAACTATGGCGTTATTTTCGATTTAATGGCGCGACGTTTCGTGTCAAAGTTCTTCGCAAAAGTTATCCCGAAGACTCAAATGCATTCGTAAATTTTAAATTTAAATTATAAATTACAATGTTATTTGAGTGAAATGCATTAATTGTATATTTGCTGTTTTCAATTTATTCAACTTTTATAAATGGTTTGCAACATGGAGTTGGTTTTTAATTCCATTATATTTTAATTCATGTAATCCTAATATATGTTGAATAGCATTTAATTAAGATCATCACTTAAAATGTAAACACAAAAATCACTGACAGGGTCATGCAGTATGACGTCATCTAAAGTTACACACGGACACGAATTTGATAGAGGTAAAAGCGTTGTTGGCAAATGTTGGGTCAATTTTATTTTTAAGTAAGGCTACCGATTTTGTATAACATGTTCACTGTTTTGTTACATGAGGTAGTAAGTTTTCTGGCTAATCAATTTATACAGATATGCGTTGATAATACTCAGTCACTTTATTACGCGCATGCGCAAACTCGAATGCATAATGGTTATATACCATGTTTTCTTTCTCACTAGTAATCAAGACATTTTACTATATTGGTTGAAACTGCACGAAATATATTGAAATTCTTTAATTACTTTACTAAGTTTGTTATTAGCATAACTTGTTAGTCCTGGGCGTATATTGAGCTACTTTTTATATGGGCAATATACGCTTGCTACAAATTTAGCCTTGTATATAAAGTGACACTAAATTCGTTGCACGTCTTATAAAGAAGACTAAGAATGTTATGTATCTATGTCACGCGTTATAGCGTCCACCTATACTTATTTTAATTTTCACATGTCATCACATCGCTTTAAAAACTTAAATACTTCAAAATCTATTAACTACAATTTGTTGTATGTCACGTGATATGTGATGTGTTTGTCATCTGATTGCATAATTAGACCAAATTAATTCAAGATATGCTCATTAAATGGTGTACTTTGAGTCATACATTTATATATATATATTCATTTATCACTTGCAACTCAAATATCCTAATATAGATTCTTGAGATGCCTCAAAACCCACCTTGTTCACTTCTAGACAGCAACACGCGGAGATGGTTTATCGTGGAAAGTAAACAATATATTATGTTCTTTTTGCGGGGTATAAAATGCGCCGTGTGTTGAATACAAAGAAACATAAATAATGTATTTTCAAGTTTAATTCAAAAGAAAAGTGGAGTTTGTAGAAACATATTATTTTTGATGGCTTGGATATTGAATAATCAATGACACATTAAAAGAACATAAGTAATTGAAGCTCACTTTTGTCTCAACAACATTAGAATTGGTTTGAGATAACTATATATTGCGTTTTGTAATGTGGGAAATGTAATTAAAACTATGGTATGTTTACGTTTCTCATAAGTAGTGTCTGTATTTTCATCCTTACAAAGAAGTACTTCATTAAAGGGAGTGTATACGATCCCAGAACATCTACAAAGAAATATATATATAATTAATATTCGTACATTTTCGATTTAATATGAAAGCACAGTTTATATTTTGCTAAATAAATTGATTTATGTAAGTTGTTTAATCCTGAAATAATGTTCAACTGTACAGTCGAGAATTCTGATATACGGTGCTTCCTATCGCAAGCCGAGTTGTCTGCCTCATTCAAAACTGTTTAGTGTTAAATGGCTGAATTAGGTTTATGTTTCATAGGGTTTCATTTTTTAAATTTATAAATACCATATACGTACTTTTAATCATTACGATTACTTGAACATGCCAACAATGAACTCCCTATAAATCTTCACAACAAGAGGATACCGTCACTACTTCCTTATAAACAATTAAGTATTTACCAGTATAAATCGAGTTTAAGTCATGTTGACAATTCAGCGAAAGGATCTTGTACATCAAGAGACAAGCGGTATGCAGTATTAATATTGGCTAAAATAATGGGACCATTTGGAATGTTATTAATACAATTGTTTTATAATATTTCTACCAGAGTAAATTTGACTAAACAGGTTTTACTTTTTTTCATACAATTTAAAACAAGTGTTGGCAAGCTAAACAGAAGCATTCGGCTTGCTGATGGGCTGGTTACTTTTAAAAGTGCTAATTTGCTGAAAGACAACATTTTTTATTTTAGCTTTATCATTACATGCATGATTTTTTTCTGCTGCAATATAATCTGCAGTAAAATAGTTTTATAACAAACAAATAAAGTTTGCGTTACAGGGAAAGTCATTAATTATATTATATTTGCTGTTCATAATTTCAATTTAACATAAGTGTTTTTATCAAAATCGTCGCTTTATGGATGAATTTCAGCTTTAAAAATAACTTGAATCGATATGAGTATTGCTTAATTTGGGAATTAATAATGTTATTACAACGAATGTCATTATTATATACCGCAATGCTTTAAATTGCTTAAAGTGGTTTTCCATCAAGCATTGGATTGCATAAATTGCGTTGATGAAAACTTACTACTTGCTATTAAACTTTTTTTAGGAATATAGTCACGTTTCAGATGAAAAAGTTTGTTTTCAGACATGATTTCCAAAGGTACATAGATTGTGTAAGTGTTTCGCTCATGCATTCAGTTTAGTTTATGAGATGTGTACACTTAGACAATAACATCTTATTTATATTATATTTTATCAAAATAATGATTTTTCAAAAGCGTTCATAATTTGCAATGACATACAATGGATTACGAGCACTATTCGAAAGTATTATGTTAGTGAATTGTAAACCCATCTCATGTTAAACTTTACTTTTTCCTATCGACATTTTTCAAAACTATATATGTATAAACGGATGTCTGTTTCTCTTTAAAAACATAACTTATATACTGTATAAAAATGAGCATTTGCTTCCGTTATCGTTTCAGATCATGAAACCCAAACTGCTAGCAAGTGTCCTGTGGTGTGAATTAGTACTTCACGTTGTGTACGGAGGTATTCAGTAATTCATACAATAATTTTTATAATATTACTCCTTTTAATATTTCTACTACATATGATGATGATGATGATAATAATAATAATAATAATAATAATAATAATAATAATAATAATAATCATCATCATCATCATCATCATCATAATAATAACCGTTCTGTATTTAAGTGATAACTATGGGGGATCATTTTCCTCGAACTACGGCGAAATCAGCAGCCCCAATTATCCAGACAATTACCCTAACAATGTTCATTGTGAATGGACCATAGAGGGCGCAATCGGTACAAGGCTGGCCATTGTGTTTACCGACCTTGAGTTTGGCGACAGAATTGGCTGCGGTGATGATGTATTGATACGGAGCGTATGTTTAGCTAAGTCTTTTACATTGAGTACCAAACACGTGTTTCTCCAGTTATTGGATTCAGCAAAAGGGAAATTAAAAATCTCATTTTTCATAACTGTTGTTTTATCAAAGGCAATCGAAGACACATGTAAAATGCATTTTCGTTCTTCTGTATTTACAGACTTCTGGATATTCTAAGAGAATAACATGCGGTAACAAATTGCCATTAAATGTGACAATACATCATAGAAATGCGACAATAACATTTACAGCAGATTGGGTTTTGAGCGACCGTGGATTTGAACTTTATTGGAAAGGTAGGTGAAAAACAATTGCTTCATATGCTCTTTTATATAAAGTTATTGAACCGTTTTAGAATATTAATGAAAGAAATACTTCCCTGCATTTTGATGTGTGCAGTAAAGTACAAATCTACCAACCTGGTTTGTTTAATAGCGTTAACAGAACCTGTTGGTAAAGTCACGCAGGCGTCATGGGCGACGGCCAATGCAGAGTGTGAGGAGGACGGAGGGATGCTTATGGAACCAGATCCAGACTACATCGACACATACAAAGATTCAATTATTGAATGGATGGAGGATCATAATGTCCCTGAGATATGGGTTCGAAAGTACTTTACGCCCTGGGTCTGGCTTAAAGGTATGTAGCTTAAATGTATGTAGCTCTTACAAATTACTTAATCTGTTTTATTTTCTGATTTACATGTTTATATAATTATGATTTTACAGCTAAAGAGATCTTATATTATTACAATTTTATGTGAACATGATTTTGGGTCAACCCGTATATGAGTAATGATGCATTGACGCATTAGCAATTAACAATAGATTGTTTGAACTTGGCTCGTACCGACTCTTTCAGTTGTCTTTGCGAAGCAAATGCATAAGTAACTTATCTATTTGTTAATGGGAAATCTGGAATGAGGCAAAAACGGTATAACTAATAGCTCAGAATACTCGTTGACGTGATATTTATGCCTTAACTCGTACATGAATCTTTGGCAGCTGGGTATGGTCTCTGGACATATCATACTAGTGTCACATCATTATACGTTCTTGATATCTGTTTACAGGGTGTTTTCGGATAACATCAGAGACGGATCTAGAAACGCTTGACATTAAAGATAACCAGCAAACAACGTGTCAAAACCTGTGCTCAAACTACAATTACTTCGGCCTCAAGGTAGTTAAGCTATATAAGAAAGACTTTGCACTATAAAGTGTTTAGTGAAAGTATATATGTTCGTAACTATGAATAAGCAGCTGTTGTTTTCATTTATAAATTAAAGTTTTAGTCTTAGAAAGTTCTTTAGGTACTTATTTATTAAAAACGATTCTATCCAATAAAGAACATTCTACCAGATTTTGTCTTTTTACAGAGTGATAAATGCGTTTGCCTGAATGACACTATTGGCGAGTACGTAGAAACTAAAGACAATTGTGCAACCATTTGCCCCGGAAACCATATGGAAACCTGTGGAGGAACTGACACTTTGACAGTTTATAAAAATGGTAACACAGTTCCAAGAAAACATATATAAAGCAATCATCAGCAACAAATGTCAATTAATCAGTTTATGCATTTTGTATCATTAAAGAAATATGTCCAAGTTTAAAGTTAAAGCTACTCGTAATATAGTCCAATGTTTAAATATTCCCCAATGAGAAAGAAGTACACTATATTTGTAATTGCTCTGGAGGTGAAAGTGAAAAATACAATGGATATTTGGTACCAAGCAAGATATACACACGTGTTTAGGTGATCTTTCTGAAACACACGAAATTTTATTTTAACATTAGAGCTAAATTGCACTAAATAAAATATTTCCAAATTTTTAACTATACCCTTTTGGATATGTGTTGTTGTTGTTGTGTTCTTTTGTTTTCTCCCCAATGAGCAGGAAATGTGACTTGTGCAACTTGTTTCAAACATAGTTTACAATATTAAGACGTTGACAGATATTTGCTTCAAACACTCGTACACTTGGAACGGAACACTGACATACAATATCAAGGGCGACAAGTGCATGAACTGGAACGAAACCAAATGGGCGAACAGTTCATTCTCAAATCAGACGGCTACAGAAGTCAAAAACTTCTGCCGAGATCCGATAGATTGTGGTCGACCCTGGTGTGTTGATGCAAACAACACCGATAGTGTATGTGATGTAGACAGATGCATCGGTGAGTTTTGTATAGACCTATCATAGGTATCATATTTATGTCCCTCATCGAAGATGACGATGTATATTGTTTAACTAAGGTCGGTTCGTCGGTCGGTCTGCCGGTCGGTCGGTCGGTTAGTATACCACTTTCGTTACTGCTCTCTAAGTCCAACGGTTTTTATCCGATCTTCACCAAACTTCATGAAAATGTTTGTGGGCATAATATCTTGGCCAAGTTCGATAATCTGCCAAATTGCCCAGGAATTCTGGAGTTTTATCTCTAGAATGTTTTAAAATATCGCCTTTATTGCCGTTTCCGTTCTCTAAGTGGCCTAGTTTTTGTCCAGTCTTCAACAAACTTCATGAAAATCTGTGTGTGCATAATATATCGGGCAAGATCGATTATCAGCCATATCGCCCTTGTGTTTGTGGAGTGAAGACCCTTGAAATTATCTAATATTGGTCTTTGTAGCCATTTCCACTCTCAACAGTTTATATCTAACCTTTACCAAACTTGGTAAGAATCTTTGTGGGCATAATATATCTTGGTCAAGTTTAATAATCAACCGAATGGTCCCAGGAACTGTGGAATTATGGCACTTGAAATATCTTCAAATAGCGTTTTGACCTGTCTCTGCTGTCTTAGTCCAATACTTTTCACCTGATCTTCACCAAACTTGATCAAAATGTTTGAGACTATAATATCTTAGCCAAGTTCGATGATCAACGAAATCGCCCGAGGTACTGCAGAGTTATTGCCCTTGATTTATCTAAAATTGGCCTTTTAGGAGTTTCCGTTATGTCCAACAGTTTCCATTAGATCTTCACCAAACTTGATATTTTAAAGAATTCTTTTAACCTATGGGGGGAGGGGGGGTGGGGGCAACCTTTTTTACAAACAGCTCTTGTTATTGTACTGTTAGTATGATCCATGATCTTGAAACATAACAGTATTCGTATAAAAAGGAAATCGTGAGGCAGCAAACAATATACAAGAGTACAATTACGAAGCACATGAATATTTATATGTCAAAATGTCTAAACTGACACGTTTCAACACTAAAAACAATACACACACATTTGTACATATTTAGATTTGTTTTACTGGAAAATGTAAATTTTTGAATTTCAGACAAGCATAATCAAAGCGGCACGTTTTCCTGCATTGCTTTGCAGACAACACACGACAGCGTCTTCGGTACACAGACGGATTGCAATGACAAATTGGCAGTTATTTGCGAAGACTTAAGTACGTACATTGACTGTTATTAATTAAAGCAAAGTATACTTTCATGTGCAAGAATGAATTAAAGTAAGTTTGACGTACAGTCAAAAAACAAGTGTTAACACATATTTAACTATAAATTACGATGGTATGCGACATAGTATGCGTAAACGTGACATATATTTCACAGATCAATATTACTAATGGTGTTGAACCGAATGTTTCTAAATTTGCGTCGCATCTCTCAAGTTAATTTTGATCTCGAATTAATTACAAGTTAGTTTCGTTGTAGATCAGAGTACACGACTTAAACAAGTGATGTCATTGAGCGCAGATGATACCTGGTTCGGAGGAAGGCAATGCTGCACGGAGAAGGCCTACTCATTCCTGGGTTCCAGTAGTAATCTTCACAAATTTGTTTTAAAGGATACTCTTTACTGGACTGGATATTCAAGAAATATTTCAGTTGCTTCAAGTAAGAAAATGATAACAATAAATTATTATTCATTGATGATTTAGAAGAGATACAGAATAATAGATCTATTGTAATGTGTAGTTTATTATCAAACTTCGTTAAAACTTTCAAAAGTAAAATGTGTTCATATGTTAATAGATTTAATATTTGTTAAACGTATCTGAAACTATTTTAACAAAACATGGCGAAACCATGACAGTAAAACATAAATGGGAGATAATAACTTTAATTTACTTTATTTCACCAGCATTTAAGAACTTTATGTTTACTGGTTTTCCTTTTTAAGTATGACCATTATAATAATAATTATGCTGCTTAACTAAACATGATAACGATAGTGGACTAGATATTAGGAGACGTCATTATTGTACCTTGTTCTGTACAGAAGTGTGTTGGGTTGTTGTTGGTGGTGATTTTTGTTTCTGCCGCTGATGTTGTTGTTCTTGTTTGTTTCAGTGCAATTATTTTTATCACAATGTACACATACATGCATATATGTGACCCATTACCCATACCACATACGAGTAAAATATTTTCGCAATATCATTCCTGATTATACATATACTCATTATTGGTCAACAATGAGTGCTATCGCATATAATTGAAGAAATAATGTACATTTTCTGCAAAAACACATACAATACAAAATTGCATTGAATATAACATTGAAATGATTATATTTTGTATGAGGGCAATACAAAACATAAAGACTTTATTGGTAAAATATACACATACATTTAACAGAGGTACATGTTGTGTGTAGATGTTTCATTGTAGCGATATTTTAAAGCATGATGGTATGTGACCAATGTCGTAGCGATATTTGAAAGCATACTGATAAGTGACCAATGTCGTAATTCTTCATCTGTTATTTATTTATGAGCAATGTGTACGGCTGCTTACAAGTCCTTATTTATAATGATGATAATTGGATTTTGTTTTCTACTATAAAATATATATTGCTATATTTTTAGGCATAACATATTTTAAACTGTATTATTTAGTTCTTAATTCCAGGAATCATATCCTGTCATGTTAGCTGGATAGGTGTGCATGTCCTGTTTATATTTACAATTTAAATAGCAAATTTGATGATATCTTGACAAGTTGAAGCGTACCAGAACAAGATAATTATATTCGCAACTTCAGTCTTAAAAATCTTTAACTAAATGAACGAAACTGAAAAAAAGAACTATTTTCATGGTCAACATAAGGGCTATTATAAATTGTAAACACTGAATGCATGCGTTTTTTACCGACATTAAACACCATGAAGTATAAAACTTTCAAATCAATGCGTTTGTTTTTTCTTCAGAACTTACAGTATATTACATTAGCTGTAATGTAAAATAAATCTGGCATTTTTATCTTATTTAAATTTCTGGCTTTCGTGCGTTGACAAAATTGTTTTAACTCCCTACTTTAGATATACGATAGTTAGATGATCAAATGCAAAGTCGTGTCTTTTAAACCAAATGGGGTGGACGTAGTTAGGTGAATAAGTCCTGCAAGTTGACACACTCGCAAAGGAAGGTTAAAGTTGGATGTGTAAGAAACATAAAGCATAATAAACAATACTTTTTTATATTGCAAAGGGCCAAATACTACTCCCGATGACTGCTTCAAATTGCATAGAAATGGTAGCCATCTAAATGTTGAAGCAGCGAAATGCACAGAAAAACTACCCTTTCTGTGTCAAAAAGGTGGGGTATTTATTTGATACGCTTATATACGCTTACAAATCTATTGCTCGTTTGTGAATATCAATTGTTTATGAAAGAAATACGTTAACAATATTTATTTCACAGAAAATGCTGCGCATTTTTTCTCCGCGTATAATGCTTACTTATAACTAGTTCTTCAAGAAACCCGTCTAAATTCAGAAGGAAAACTGACTGGTTTTATTTAAGTACGATTGATTTTTTATCACTTATTTGTGTTATAGTTCCGATAAACTGTGGCCAAAACTATGTACGGAATGGAAGCAGTTTCCTGTACCCATCTGATGGAAGTCTTTATAAAAATGACCCGAACTGTGTTTGGAAAATCGTTGCTCCTGAAGAAATGTTTATTCAATTTGAATTTTTTTATAACATAGAAAGCTGCTATAAATGTAGCTGCGACAGTCTTAAGGTAAAATCAAATGGTAAAATCATGTTATTTAAAAGTAAATGTAACGTATATTGCATGATCAAGAAACATTTATTTTTATGTTATTATCACTTTAAACAAAGAACAGATCCTCTTTAAAATTTATACAATTTTAATGTCACACAACGCTGAATAACCAAACACCAAACATCCGTTCCCTTTTAATATGTAAATGTGTACCGCCTGGAATGGTTTTCGCGACACACTGGTGTTTCTGAAAGTGGTTAATTTCATGTAATACTGTTAAGTTGGTTTTGGTTACACTTATAATAAAGAACAATTGTATAAATTGCTAACGGTTTATTTTTTAATTTAAGATATATGATGCTTCAAGACAGACAAGTTCGCCAATTTTAACACTTTGCTGAATTGGTAATGAAACATTTAATTCGACCGGGAAAGATGTGACACTTGTGTTTCAGTCAGACCGATCCATTCAAAGCAAAGGCATTCGTGTTTTATGGAAGTTCGGTATTCTATTTTAAGAGTTTATATTTTATAGCGTATGAGTTACTTTCTTAGCAAAGTTAATAGAAAAATATTCAAATCATAATATTTTAATAGTAATGAACTGACCAATTTGTGGCTGGAATGAAGAAAAATATCCCTTAAGCTTAATATTAAATAAGTAACATGCACTATGCTTTCAGACTGATAACATTGAGAAATCTTTTATTTGATTAATATTAATTGTCAGCAACGTATCCTTCTAAACTGACAACAACGACGAATGCAGAAACAACAGCCATTTCAGATTCATCAAGTTTGTTTTCCACAGTAACCCATAAACAAGGAAGCAATGAAAATACACTAAACAATAGAGGCAGCATTTCAGGTACATTTGTATATTAACGAACGTTATGCAAATTATGATAATAAAGTTTCTTATAAAACTGAATGTTTTGATATTGCTTTTGCTCAGTCCACATTTCGTTAAAAATAGTGTATACATAAATATCTAATAAATATCATTTAATAATATGTCTTCCAGATAAATGTGTTTCTTTAGTTACTAAAACACGTTAAAAGAATCAGTGACACCACGCTTGTATTTCAGGTGGTCTAGTTGTTGGTGTTACCTTAGCAACGCTGGTAGCAGTGTCTTTGGTGATTGTTTGCATCGTTGTATGCAGGTAAGTGTATTTAATTAACATTGCACTATCACAAATACCGGCAGTTTGTGTAAAAAACTAACAAATTATGACTTAATTCATTTGCAAGTGTATATTGTGTCTTGTTATATCATGTACATTGACGAGTTAAAGAACACTTTTAAGACATTCATAATCACAGTAAAAAACAAATATTTCTATGAACAATTCTCTTTTAGTAATGAAAACGAAGGTAAAAGTGCGAAAGCATTTAATTGTATTTCAGACATAAACAGAATGAAACAAAAACGACAATCGGCAAGCATTTAGAAATGAAGCCAGTACAATCAAATGTTGCAAATCAGCTCAATTCAGCAAATGATGTGTATGCGATTTCGTCAAAGGTCATCAATAAACGTAGCACTGAACATCGTGAGCAAAGAAGCGACAGTCATGTCTCAAGTCCTTCTTCCGCATTAGTTGGAAGTGAACGAGAAAACATGAAGACTAACATTGCACCTGATGAGTATTCTACAGGTTTCACCGCCAGTCGTTCAAGAATCAGTGCGACGAATACTAGAACAAATAGCACTCTGTATACTACCAGTTACAACAAAATTAATGCGAGATCTGAGCGTGCAGGCGCCAATTTAGACGACAATGAATACTCATACAACGCATTGAATGAAGACATTGACAATATGCACATAAACAGAAGTGACAATGTGTACAACCACGTACAGGGGACTGACAATGACGCGTACGACCACACAACCCATGACCTGGTGACATCTGGTGCACCGGCTTCTTATTCACATGTAAGGGGGCCGTTTCCAGCATCGAATACCTCTGACGGATGATGACTACAATGTAGCAAATACGCTGACCGCTGAACAAGCAAGTGATAGTTACACACACGATCAACAATATTCAGCGTCTTCCAGCAAAAAGCCTTATCTGGGTGCCACCAACTGTGCTCGGCAGCAGGACACTTTACAAAATAAGATCAATGTTGATATATACTACAATAGTTTTGAGGAAGAGACTGTCTATGTCAATACAAAGGAATCTCTGTAGCTCTTTGAAAGTAATGATTTGCCATTTTTGCGTTCATTGGAGTAGCTTAATTAAGGGCGGTATCAATAATAGTTAGACGGTAGTAATGTTAAGTTTAGTTTCATTAAACGTGGAAACGGACATTGTCAACTTTGCAGTTTTACGGGCCCGTATTCGCCAACCTGTTCTTAGGCTGAAGACTAAGAATAAAGAATACTTTTGAAACTGTTCTTTTCTACAAACGCTGTTAATTTGAATGTAACATAGTTTTCACAAATCTCATATTACAGCATTTCTTATTTAGAACGATTTGTACATGGCAACACTGGTACCCAATATGTTTGCGAACGCAGAAGTATTTTCTCCTGATGTCAAATTTTGTTCTTATTCTTACGTCTAAAACTGGGTTGGCGAATACGGGGCATGGGTTGTTGTGATTTGCTCCGGTTGAGAATGAACTGGGCTCTTAATATCTACAACAACATAAAAAATATATAACAATATTAGGTCTCGTCTAGTGTCAGAATATAACTGTAAGCTCTTTTTATATTTGTTTGTGTGTAATTAACCACTTATTAAGTTTGTGTTTCTTTATGTTTTTATTTGTTTTTCTAAACCGTTAGTTTTTATCTTCATGTTCTAAATATTATTGTTGATTACTAAATTTTATTTGTGATTGTATTGTTTGTGTTTTTGTGTATATTTTGTCTGTTTAAACATGTATTTTCATCGTGCATTTTAGGTATTAAGTGGCACTTGATGTAAATATATTTATTGATGTTCTTTTAGTGTACTTGTAAATGCTAGAAACGAGCTCATGTCGTAGTGAGCTTAAAATAGGCTTGTCGAAATCTCTGTGAAATATGCTAAGAATGGATTCGTTGTTGTTCTTCAACAAAGAGTGTTATATTTGCGCTGGTCCAATTTATGCTGCATTTGTTGGATTTTACTTATTTTTCTTTCTGAACAGTAAAACTTTAATACATAGGACAATATTTATGTATAATATATATGTAAAACATCAAATTATTTTAAGGGACTTGTTCACAGATTTTCGTATGTTTTAAAATTGATGTCTAATCTGGATAAACGAATGCATCCATACTAAAAAAACTCAAGAAGAGTAACATACAAAAGAACCAAAATGTTTCGCCACCGGGGATCGAACCTACTGTTCCATTATTCAGAATCCTATTTCATAAAGCAGGCTGTATTTGATTTACATGCCCAAATGCTAACACATATAAAAGATGCAGACAGAACGCATATTCAGTATTTTGTTCTGTTTGAAGTAGTCAGTATGCCGTAGAGCTATTTACATGCTTATGCTTAGTTTTCATTAGAATACTAGAATAAAGTATATAACTTCACACATGTGTTGTTATGGAGTCATTTGACTATATACATTTGTATACGTAAAGCATACACATCACTAAAAAAATTAATAACATATCACCTGAGACCTCGGATCACAAAGCATCTTAAGTAAAATGTTATCCTTATCCTTAAATCTGTAAACTTCCATATCTGTATCATTCCATAGGGAAACAATGCATGTTAATAACATTAGCACTAAAAGTTACTTAAAAGAATAGTAGCAGCATACCGACTTGTTTATTACTTGACAAATGCAATAGATGCACAGTTTACATTTAAGTGAACATATTTAAGAAAATACGTAAGATGCTTTGTGAATACAGGCCCAGAAAACTTGGCAATTCTGATTTATATATATGTCCGTGTTTTTACATTATGTAAGTGATTCACGTGTTTCCAACAATTTCCACAAAAACAATCGAAGTACCCCAAAATATTCAATCGTTTCACGTTACAAATGCTTTATAATTTTATCTAATTCAACTAATTATTACTCATCATCGAAACGTTATTTCCAGTTTATTTCTTTGTCAGTAGTCTCATATCTAAAATATGTGACAAAAATTGGAAATTTGCAATTCGTCAATCTGTGAGCAGGTCCTTTTAAAGCACAGCTTTACACTGCATGTGAACTGTTTTCGAGTTGAATGTATATTTTAGAGAATTTAATCACGAGAAAATAATTTTTCACTATAAGCGCTATTTAACATGAATTAAGAAAATTATGTTGCAACAAATAAGTATGTAAAATCAGAATGTTCAGGTTGTACTTTCATTAGCACTTGTATGTAAGTATTATTTACAAATGAATAAATAAAGGAAATATTTTCCAGAAAATTGGTTTCCTTTCATGGAATTAATTAAACAACAACTACCACTTCCTAAAGTAAGCTTTTTGAAGATTTGTGGCATAATAAACGGTTTTTCATGTTTTAAAGTAGGCTGGAAAAAAACTTTTACACAATGGTAGCAAATACTGTAGTTCTATCTCAATATGTAATACCATAAAGTTGTATTAGGAATAATATGTAAACCAGACTAAATGTAAATTTGATTTGTGCATTGTGTAATTATGTCTCTTGTTTGAGATAAACAGTGATTTATTAAACATGTATTTTTTATATACTGCAAAAAAGCAACAACTGTTTTTCATCGTAGATGCCGCCACCACATTGCAAGTTTGCAACAAATTCTCTTATAAGTCAATTTCCATTGTGTTAATTCTATTGGAAGGAAAGATGACACTTATGATACAGCTGCAGTGTTAAATGTATTAACCACACTTGCGACGAAAAACAATCGGTTATTACATTGGGATTGTGATTTGAGCGTTAGTATGGGCGGGCGGCATCCAATATTTGTTTTCCGCTTAAAAATTCGAGAACGAATTGAGAAATGTACTAGAACTTCAAACATATAACTTATATCGAGACCTCACTTGGGATTGAGAAGGGTCGTACTTGCATATATCATCAATGTTCAATATTAAAATACGGATAGACGCGAAATCCGTATTCGCTAAAAACGTCTCTTTCCGTATTATACTAGCAGGATGTGTAAACTAGTGATGGGCTGATTAATCATTTAGTCAAATAATAATGACGAACAGAGACGTGACGCAACGAAGACGATGGGAAAAAATATTCGACCAAATTTGTACATGTCACTGGTACTATTTTTGGCCAAAAACTGTATTTTGTAGTCAAAAAATAAAATAGATTTTTGCAGTTCGAAACTGTTAAATATATAATTAATAAAATACATTGTACATCAAATGCAATATACAATGCTATATAACATTCTTTAATGAGTTATTATTGTGTCCACTAAAGGATTTTCATGATTTTATATGCATTTTAGTATGGATTGGTTAATGATTTATTATACATCATTTATGTAATATACATTAAACAAGTAAATTATTGCATGTGATTTTAAATCGTAAAAATGCATTCTACTTGTATTAACAAGTAATTCTTTATTTAAATAAAACGTGTACTTAGTTTAGTTTTGGAGACGTTATGTCTTTTAAATTACATGTATAACCGACAAATCACTACAATGTGAAGCGGGTGTCATCGTTTTACATTAACATTTAATCTATAAAATGCCTTTGTATATAATATTATTTTTTTTTTTTTTTTTTTTTTTTTTTTTTGTAACTTCTGTTTATTTGCATTTTAAGTGTACAATCGCATATATGCATACACCTTTACACACAAAATACAGTATATTGAATTGTACATGCAATACATGCAAATAGCATTAGTAACTAAGTAAAAAACTTTTTTTAACAAATGATTGAAAGGGAAAATATGATTAAACATGCATACATGCATAAAGCAATGTTAGCAAAATGAAGTATCATACAGACCGTTACATTTTTAAATGTACAAGAAACGCAAAAAGGCAAAAAAATATGAGCAAAAAGCATATATAAGGTACTTTTCTATTGGCAATTAATAATTACATATTTAAGGAAATATCACTTCTTTTTCCTTTTCTCGATTCTATAGAAATTTTCACTCAATGTTATGTTCCACAAAAATATTTGGTTCACATATTAATTTTACCAGCGACCAACTCCTCGTTTCCTTTTCTGTGAGTTTAAATGAATTGTATATTTTGTAGGTAAAAGTTAAACTATTTATAAGACCTGTATAGTTTGGTATTATGTTACCTTTTTTACACGTAAATATGTATTTTTTAACTTCGAGGCAAAGTATGTTTAGATTTTGCTTGTTTTTGTCTGAATTACCTAACATCAATGTTTTGTAATCAATTTCTGTCGTATAACTTCTATTATTTAACAGAGATTCGTTTAATTTCTTGATCAAGCATTGGACATTTTTGCAAGACCAGAAAAGGTGACGAATCGTTTCTTCGAATTCATGGCAAAAAGTACACATATTATCATTTACCAGTTTCATTTTATACATAAGGGAGTTTGTACCCAATATATTATAAATAATTCTCGTTTGAAACCACTGTATGTAACTATCACGTGTTATGTCAAAAACTATTTTGAAAATATGTTTCCATTCCTCGTTAGTAGTAACAAAGTCAGTCCATTTGCTTTTACAAACGGGTTCAATTTCAGTTTGGATAAAACAGTTATATATTGTCTTATCTTTGCTGTCCAGGCATATAAAATATTTTGTATAGCATGACAGAGACGGGCCGTATTTTAAAACATCATTGAAGTTAAAATGTATATTTACTTTCCGAAAAAATAATTTTATTGTTTTAACTAGTCCTTCATATTGGAGGAAATTAATAGGTTTCCCCGTTATACTTTCCATTTGAAATTTTGTTAAAAAAATTGTTGAATCAATGACAATATCTCTCACAAATCGTATGCCTCTATCGTACAGTGCTTTTAAAAACAGGGGTTCATTACCAACGGTAAAATTGTCATTATAAAATAATGGCATGCTAAGAACATGTTCAACATCAATAATTTTTAACACATCTAGAAATTGTTCATAACACGTAAATACCTCATACCAGAAATCATTTTTAACAGCGCTCTTAATTATAGCAATATATTGTTTTCCAGTGTTGAAGAGTTTACATACATCAATAATAGACCTCATAAGAATAACACATTTGCTTTCTGAACATGTATGTAATTTTCTAATCCATGACACTTTAATTTTTTTACAATAAGCAAAGATGTCTACCATTTGTAATCCACCATTTTCGTAGCTTTGTGTAAGGGTCGAACTCTTAATTTTGTAAGGCGCATCATCCCACACAAAGTCGAATAACATTTTATTCAATTTATCAAGAATATCTCTTTTTGGAGTAGGTATTGCAAAGAAACAATGAGTACAAAGAGGTAGTATAAGGGATTTAACAATGGTAATTCTACCAATAGGTGTTAGTTTTCTCTTTTTCCATTGGTTAATAATATTACTAGTTTTAATAAATTTGTCGGAAAAGTTTAAATCAACAATCAGATTGAGATCGACATCAAAAATGATTCCCAACAATTTAAATCTTGTTGTTTCCCATGTTAGTTTGTATTTTGTTTTAATCGCTCGGGTGCTGTACTTTAAAGATCCTATCCAAATTACATTAGTTTTATCGAAGTTTACATTTAATCCGGAAAAGTATGCAAAATCTTGGAGTGTGTCTAGAGCGGAATTTAAAGAATTTTCAGAACCATCCAACAATAAAGAAGTATCGTCTGCAAACTGAGAAATTTTGTATTCTATGCCGTTAATACATATTCCTTTTATATTATTATTATTCTTAATTTTGATTGCTAAAATCTCTGCACATAGAATAAAAATATATGGTGAAATCGGGTCTCCCTGTCTACAGCCGCGGCCTACTGTGAAGTTATCGGACAAAAATCCGTTTAACTGAACACATGTCCGAGTATCCTTTAGAAAAATCGATACCCAACGCTTAAAGCTTGGTCCAAAATTAAAAAGGTCTAACGTTTTTTCAATGCAATCGAATGACAAGGTATCGAAGGCCTTTTCAAAGTCTATCATAATTATTAAGCCCGGTATTTTATTGTTTTCAGTATAATTCATTATGTCGTATATGAGGCGGGTATTTTCTCCAATGTATCTACCTGCAACAAAACCAGTTTGATCCCTCGATATAAGATTTTGTAAAAGAGGTTTCAGTCTGGTTGCAATTGATCCAGAAGCTAGTTTATAGACGGTATTAAGAAGCGTAATAGGTCTCCAATTTTTTAAGAACTGTCTCGGTTTGTTATCTTTTGGTATACACGTTATAATGCCCTGTTTTTGAGTTATTGAAAATGAATTATTTGCATATGCAAAATTAATACTTCTCATAACAAAAACACCAATTCTATTCCAGAAGACTTTAAAGAAATTTGTTGTAAAACCGTCCGATCCTGGGCTTTTATCATTCTTCATATATTTTAGAGTATTTGTTATCTCTTCATATTTTAACAAACCTTCAATTTCGATTGATTGTGCTGAACTTACTTTATTTATATTAATATTTTGTAAATCATTTAGTATATAGTTTTCTTTTGGCTCAACTTTTTCATATAGTTTTTTGTAAAAATCACACGTTTCCTTTAAAATGTCAGATTGATGATATATTATCTCCCCGTCTTCTTTTTGAATAAAAGGTATGTTCTTATTAACGTAATGTTGCTTTTCAAGTGAGCAAAAATATTTTGTATTTTTTTCGCCTTCTTCAATCCACTGACCTTTGAATCGGATAATATACCCTTTAAGTTTAGCATCTCTTATGCTGTTTAATTCCGCATTAAGTTGTGCAAGTGTTTCTTTGTTTGATTCGTTAAGGTTTTGTTCTAGAAATTCAATTTTATTTAACAATCGTTGTTCGTTTGATTTTGTTTGTTTATTTTTAAAACTCGAATAAGAAATAGTTTTTCCCCTTATTTCCATTAATAAAGTTTCCAAGAAAAGCTGATCATTTATTGTAAAACATAATTCATTATTATTTATTGTATGAATATTTTCTACGTTATATATTGGCAGACAGTACTGTTTTTTAATTTCTTCAATTTTACTATTTATACAGGTTAAGTAATCAATATCATGCAACAGAGAGTTATTAAACTTCCAAAGACCTTTACCATGATCAATATGATGAAAATCCAATGAAATATCAACAATAGAGTGGTCAGTTTTAATACCTGTTCTGATATTTGATGTTTTTAAAAAGTTGAGCATGTTAGGAGTAATTAAAAAGAAATCCAATCTTGCTTGTTGCAATGGGTTAGTACGTCGCCATGTAAAGCGGACACAATTTTCATGTAATTCCCTAAAGGTATCTTTTAGATTTCTCGTTGCAATTTCCTTTAAAATAAAGTTCCTGGAGTTTATGTTATTATTTAAATTTTTATAGTTACTATAATCTAGTTGTTGATCTAGTACCAAGTTAAAATCCCCACACAAAATAAAATCTTCATTTCTAAATTCATCAATAATGTTAAAAACAGTTTCATAAAAGTGTTGACTATCTAAATTTGGACCATAAATGGTAATTAACGATAATTTTGTTTCACCAATAGAAATATCTAATCCTAATAAGTTTCCAATTTCATCATGTTTTATGTTATGGACTTTTAAAGCAATATTTTTTTTGATTAAGATTGCACAACCTCTGGCATTTGATTTTCCATGACTAAAAAAGCATTGCCCATCCCAGCTAGAGTTTATTTCTTTTTCTAATTGCTTGGGCCAGTGTGTGTCTTGTAAACAATAAATATGATATTCCTTATTTTTAAGAAAATGTAGGACATCAGTTCTTTTCTTATGACAATAAAGGCCGCGGCAGTTCAGGGAGGCAATTTTTACAGAGCTCATATAATTTCAAGATATAGCAACAGAATACAGCAGAATAAATCTCCAATAAATAAATTAATATACAGGTATGTGGAACATATTTTGAGTGGCTTACACACAAGAACAAATGTTTTGTGGAAGTAGTGACAAAACCTACGTAAAAAAGTATACTTAGAATAAGTTACCATCATATGCATCAAAAAACAAAAAGAATACAAAAGTAAACACACACAAGTAAGTAAATATTTACATTTGTACTGAGTAGAATATTCAGAACAACAAGTTCTCGGTCTCATGACAGTTATAATGTGTTCTACAGTTTTATAGGTTATAATATAAAGTGGATTTTTTTATATTTTCCCCTATTAGACACCTTCAATATGTTTATATACATATTACAAGAGTTTAGACACAATATGTATGGAAGAATTGAAAGTGTTTGAGGGGTCATTATTTGAAAAAGTTTTGATAAGAAGCACTACAATAACACCTAAACTGGGTGCGAAACAGCGAAATAATTTAGGTGTTGGAATGCTTGGCAGATATTGTGCTATCAAGATATTAAATTAGTATGATTTAAACTTAAGTTTCCAATCTCAAAGGAAAGACTATTAACGTAAGTTGGTAGTATACAAATACAGATAAATATAAGTTGAAGTTTTGACATTTAAAATTATAAACGAACCCGGGTATACCCTATTAACAAAAATAAACAACCAAAAAAGACACACTTCTCATTTACTTGTTAAAATAACTTGTACTATTTGTTTGTTTTTAAACATTATTTCCAGACTATCTATAAGTGCATAATACGTTGAACATAAAAAACGTGCTAATCTACCATACTTTTCAGTTTATATCGTCATAAAATTATACATATTTTGCTAATTAAAGTTGACAAAATAAATAAATTGTTTAGGTTAATAAAGTAACAATGCATAACAATGCAGTCAGAATTAAATCAATAATCAGTTCCGGCGTATACGTGTAAACTCTTTTTTGAAAAATATTTAAAGGCTATTTATAGTGCATAAGTCATAGAAATATTAGAAACATGTACACATACCATATTCTATATTTCATGTCGTCATAATATTAATATATTTGTGCTTATTAAAATATCTTAATTGTTTAAGTTAATAAAATAACAACGTATAACTATACCGCAAGAATTAAATCAATACACTGTTCCTGTATTTACGTGTATATGCAATGTTAAGCGACGTTTATTTATCCAACTATTCCTGCTTTTGATAACATTATAAATAGCAACCATTTTAAGGTTTATAACGAAAATTGTAGGTTTAGCTATTCTTTATGAATGGATAGACTTATTGTGTGTGTGTGTGTGTGTGTGCGTGCGTGCGTGCGTGCGTGCGTGCGTGCGTGTGTGTGTGTGTGTGTGTGTGTGTGTGGAAGTGTGTGTGTGCGCGCGCGCGTGTGTGCGTGTGTGCGAGTGTGTGTGTGTGCACGTGCTTGCGTGCGTGTTATGTACAGTCATGTGTATTTTTGTGTGTGATGAGATGTATGCCTTTGGATTGCTGAATTCGTATAGTTTTGCTTGTATATATCGTGGTGGTGCAAGTTATAAGCATAACTAGTATAAGACAACACCAATGTGTGTTAGTATTATGTCAGTTGAATTTGGCTAATCAAGGACCAGTTTCTTGCCACCATTCTACTGTTTATTCTTTATGGGTCGGTGTAGCCTTGCCACCAGAGGACAATTTCCGGGCGTAAGTTGTATTATTTGTAGCGGTTGCTTTGTTAGGCCATGGCATATCAAGCCATGTTTTGTACTTGTCAAACGTAACTAGCTCGTTGCGCTCCTGTCCCCGATAACGGACAAACAATTTTCCTTCATAGGACCATGCTTTTTCCACACGGTCCGGTTGTTTAAGTCTCAAGGAAGCAAATACTTCGGCGTTGATTTTTGTAAGATCTTCGTTGATAAAAATGTTACTGCCTTTAAGTAGTTTGGACCTTTTCAGCACTTCAATTTTGGTTTGCCGCCTTACGAATTTTACTATTACCGGTCTATGTTTGTTGGGCACATATTTACCGAGGCGGTGTGCTACGTCAACGTCCTTGCTTTCAACCTGGAAACCAAGCTTCTGGCTCAATGTCGATGCAGCTTGTTCGGCAACAGACATCGACGTTTGATGGTCAGTGTCATTTGTAAGACCGGAAATGCGGATACTGTTTCTGCGCCCGTACTGCTCCAATTCGTTCAGACCCGCTGCCTGTCGTTGTTCTGAGTGTAGGTTTGCTTGTTTGAGAGCAATTATCTCACAATTTTGGTCACGGATTTGCTTTTTCAGAGTGTCAAGTTCCTGTTCAATGTCAAACTCCTTGACCTCGAGCATGTCTATTCGTTTGATAAGGGATCCGAGAAATTTATCTTTTATTTCTTCAAGTGTTTCTTTAATTATATTTTTGATGATACTAGTATCATTTTTTGTGAGAACATTTTATAATTTTGTGCTAATCTCATCAAGGCGTTTTTCAATAGCAGAATCCGATTGTTCTGTCTGCATTTTTGTTGTATTTTGTTTTACAAAGTTCGCCATGGTTTTCTGGTTTGTAATTGCGGGTTCGGTTTTCTTTTTTTTGCTGCTCGTTTTGTTTTTATTTTTTTCCTTCTGAATTTCTAACACTGTTTCAAACACTGGTAATTCCGTGCAACTCGTATCCGTAACGTTGCTCTCGCTCGCCGTGGATGAATGGGGTCTCTTATTCATATTAATTAGTTCCCCGCAGTTATAAAATAGTCAATTGTTACTATTTTAATCTGTCAATAAGCGGCTCGGTCATGCGTGACGAATTTGCCGCAAATAACGGTTGATAAGCTGGTTCGTTCTTGTTCTCGTTCTTGTATCATGTTACGTTGCAATACAAAAACAGGTTCTCGAGTTATATTTATATCCACTGTACTTGCTAAGTTCTTTACTGATGTTACCCCTCCCACATACTGTAAAGCGGGAGTGTTTTACTTTCAAAATTTCAGTTAAAAAAACATACTTCAGGAAGTATCCTACTTGCCTGGTGATTTCATGTCTCTATTCCTTTAAACCACACCTATTCACTATAATATCCATTTAGAACACACGCGTTGAATTTAATTCATGTTTTTCATTACTCCTGCCAAATCTTAGTCCAAAATTGTTATTAACTTATTATGACAATCATAATATTATAAATATTAATAAATGTTTAGTCCTATTGAGTCAAGCAGTTAATTTCCATTTGTGTGTGCGTTTTAACAACATCAAATCTGCAAAATCAAACCACTTTTTATTAAACTATAGAAGCCAGTGTACGAGTTACACAATAAATTGACAAAGTTGGTAAAAAAAAAAGATTTCTACTGAACACAACAATCCACATATTAAGTCATTATTATTTGAATTATCAGTCACGTTTGGCACTGATTAATCATCGAATATTTTTAGGACTGATTCCAAGCATTAGTGTAAACGGAGTACTATTTAATGTCAAAACAACTTTCAGCCGGACTACTATTTCATGTCAAAAGCCGAAATTAAAATTGATCGGAATGCATAAATCTTTAAATAAGCATACATTTCGATAACGTATGGATGAACAGTTTAGCATAATATATTACTATTAGTATTATAAGTTTGATGCAAGTTGTTTAATTCTAAAATAATTTTCAACTTTACAGTCGAGAATTCTGATATACGGTGGGTAGGCATCGTAAGCCGAGTTGTCTGCCTCATTCCAAGACTGTTTAGGTTTGAATGGCTGAATTATTGTTATGTTTTAATATGGTTTCATTTTATATTTTATAAATAGCATATACGTACTTTTAATCAATACGATTGCTTGAACATACCAACAATATATTCTCAAGAAGAATCCGTCACTACCTCCTTTTAAACCATTAAGTATTTACCAGTATAAATTGAGTTTCAATCATGTCGACAATTCAGCGAAAGGATCTTGTACATCAAGAGACAAGCGGGATGCAGTATTAATATTGGCTAAAAAAATGCTGGGACCATTAGGAATGTTATTAATACAATTGTTTTATAACAGTTTTTGTTAAAGTGTCACCTTATTCAAGTAACAAATATTTCTACCGGAGTAAATTTGACTAAACAGGTTTTACAATTTTCTTTTTCATATATTAAAACAAGTGTTGGCAAGGCAAACAGAAGCATTCGGCTTGCTGATGGGCTGACTACTTTAAAAAGTGTTCAATTGCTGAACGACAACATTTTTTATTTTAGGTGTATCATTTATGTATGTTTTTTTTTTTGTCTGCTGCAATATAATCTGCAGTAAAATAGTTTTATAACAAAAAAATAAAGGTTGCGTTAAAGTAAGTTTCAATAATTATATTTATATACTTGCTGTATATAATTCAATTTAAAAAAGGGTTTTTATAATTAAAATCGTCTCTTTATGGATCAATTTCAGCTTGCAAAATAACTTATAAAAATAAAAAACAACGAATGTCTTTATACTTCATTGTTTTGAAGTGGTTTTCCGTCAAGCAAAAAATACAAGTACCTGTATTAATGAAAATCTACAACTTTCTATTCTACATAAGTTTAGGAATATAGTCAAGTTTTAGCTGCAAAACTTCGTTGTCAGACATGAGTCCCTAAGATACATAGACTGTTTATGAGTTTCGCTCATATATTGAGTTTAGTTGATGAGATATGTACACTTAGGCAATTACTCTTATATATTATATTTTAACTAAATGATAATTTTTCAAAAGCGTACATAATTTACAAACACATAATATGGATAACTATATCATTGTATAGTGTTACTATATAAAACCAATCTCATCTTGATGTTGCCCATCAAAATATCTTAAAACAATATATGTAACATGTATTTGTTATTACTCCTTTAAAAATATAACGTATATGCTTAGGAGAAGTCAACACTGGCCTCCATTATCTTTTCAGATCATGAAACCAGTTCTGCTAGCAAGTGTTCTGTGGTGTGAATTTGTAATTCACGTTGTGTATGGAGATATTCAGTAATTCATATAATTATATGATTATTATAAGAACTATTACATAATAATAATGATACCACTACTACTACTACTACTACTACTAGTACTACTACTACTACCACTACTACTACTACTACTACTACTAATAATAATAATAATAATAATAATAACTATTCTGTATTTAAGATGGACACAACTGTGGGGGATCATTTACGTCCAACTACGGCGAAATCAGCAGTCCCAGCTATCCAAACAATTACCCCAACGGATCTCTTTGCGAATGGACCACAGAAGGCGCAGTCGATACAAGGCTGGCCATTGTGTTCACCGACCTAGAGTTAGGCGGCTGGGCCGATTGTGGTGATGCTTTACAGATACGTAACTTACGTTAAACTAAATATTGTCCACGGAATACCACTCATATTATCTCTAATGAGATTCAACATACTATGGGACACCATGCATGCCATATATTGGCACGTTTCATATCTGTTATTGTTGTATCGAACAGTTGTGTCATAACTTTGAAATGCTGTTTCATTTTTTGTTATACACAGGAGAACTTGTCTTTTAACAAAATTTAGTTTGTTATGTGTATAAAAGGTTTTCCCAGTGGGTGCTGGTACCAAGTGTCTTGTTATGTTAGAGCATTTAATGTATTTAATACAACTCACAGAACGTGTCTTCAATAATTAACGTCTGCCTTTTGACTCATCATAATGACGTTGTTCAATGTGTGGCACTTACCGTCATTATATTTATTGTGGGCCATTATATTTGAACAAGACAACGTATCGCTTGAACAGAATGAATTTACTATTAACATAATAAGTCATGTACGCGATTTACAAAAGAATAATATTCAGCCTTTATTAATAGCAGTTTATTAGTTTAACGTCAATTCACCATCCAGTCACGCTCATTTAAATTCGCTTTACTGAAAAAATCAGTAAGTTCCAATTGAAAATAATGACAAACTTGCACGATGCGGGTAATTGGTGGCTAAGTTCAATACGTTTACATTTGTAAAGATCGCCATAATTTCATAGCAGTTTAAAGGTAATACATGTGTTTAAAAAGAGCATCGAGTATTCGTAAAATGGTGTGTAAGAGTTTGAACATACAACCTAGATGACAGTTTAAACAATCATACTTCTATGCCATAAAACAAGTCAGATGTGTTAGTAATTCAAATAAAGAAATGCAAATACACATGCTTAAAAATAATAAACATGTTTTGCTGTATGATGTGGTAGTATGATATAAAAGCTTTAAATATTTCTTAAGTCGATCTATAAATGTCATTTAATTGATAGAAAATGATTTAAGATAAATATATAACATTTTCTTGCTGCCGGAAAAAAATATAACATTCTTTATCAATATTGGTTCGGAGTGCGGCCGTGTCCATGTCACGGATGTATGCAATATATACGGATATGGAAATGTTCAAATAGAAACGTTCATGCGATTTCATTTGGAGCGATATTTGATGTTTCAAACACGGATCCGTATATCGGACTCGGATGATGGATCTCGCTAAATGGAAAAGCGGGATAACCGTATCTGCGTCCGTATATATCCGTGTGCATGTCTGCATCCGTAATATAATTTAATATTGACAATTCACAATGCTCGTTTGTAATTGGATTTTAACATTCACCAACAGGTACTACCATAATTTGTACATTTACCAATTAAACTGTGGATACAACTGCCCTTTCCATATTCTAACACAACGTTTTATTCAAGATTCTGTTTAAAACACATTAACGTTGTATTGTACGAAATGAAAAAAGATCTTTAAATTTGTAGAAAATGCATTAAACTGAAATATGCGCAGTTTTGTCTATAATGTGAACATATTTGGATCGTTATGTTGTTGATTTTTGTAAAGTGAAGCCTGACTAGGGGCAACCTCCGCGAAGAGATTCGACTGGTTCCGAACACAGCTCTATTCAAATTCCTGCCGGCATAACAAACAACGTGATGATGATCGATTTAAATCTTCTAGATATTATTTATGGTTTTAATTAGTTAATTTCTTTTTCTGTTTTCATTATTGACAGCAAACGATAATAAAATGTCTAATTATGTAGAAAATAGCACCGAGTTGCCTTAAATAAGTAAATGTTACAAACACGTAATCCTTCCAGATCAGGACGGATTTTACTTGTGATTGCAGTGGTTACCGTTAACCGATAGGGGAGGTAACCGGTGCGAGGAGGTTGGACTAGGTGAATACGTTGCTCGGTGTTTAGCTTATTACTGTTGTTAATCAATCAAGGCTAATTTTATTCTGGATGAAATAAAAGTTTGCATATAAAAGAATAGTGCGCATTACATACCCTTGTACGCACATATGGACAAGTCCAATATTGACGAAGGGTAAGGATAAAGTTACGGACACGGCTGATACAGATGACGGATCACGCGTACTTGGAAAATCGGCCTAACAGTGTTGGTCGACAATATAAAACGTCATGTTGACACATCAACAAAACAGTTTGACATAAATAATTAACGTTTTGCATTGTGCACATAACACAGAAAAATCACGTTATGAGAAGACAAGATGAACAATTGTTTCATAAAAGAGCATACATGTTTGACATTTAACATTGTATTTTCCATGTACAGGAAACTCAACATTTCATCTTTTGTAATTGATGTTCAATCCAATCCATATATAATTGTAATCATGTTTTTGCGTGTTTTTTTTTCAGACTTCTGGATATTCTAACAATATAACATGCTATAACAAACTGCCATTTAATGTGACAATAAATCATAGAAAAGCGACAATAACATTTACAGCAGACTGGCTTTTTAGCTACCGCGGATTTAAACTTTACTGGAAAGGTAGGTGACAAACAATTGCTTCATATGCTCTTTGATATAAAGTTATTGAACCGTTATAGATTATTATTGATACAAATACGTTGCCCTGCATTTTCAAGTGTTCAGTTAAGTACAAATCTAATAACCTTGAGTTTGTTTTAATAGCGTTAACAGAACCTGTTGGTAAAGTCACACAGGCGTCATGGAAAATGGCAAACCAAGAGTGTGAAGAGGATGGAGGGATGCTTATGGATCCGGATCCAGACTACATCAGCACATACACAGATTGCATTATTGACTGGACGGAGGATCATAATGTTAGCGAGATGTGGGTTCGAAAGTTCTTTACACCCTGGGTCTGGCTTAAAGGTATGTAGCTCTGACAATAATACTTGAATTGTTGGTTTGTATTTACATGTTTATATGGTTGTGATTGCACTTTCCAGGAAACAGCTAACGAGATCTTCAAACGCAGTGGTGAAGCTTGCGTTTTATAATTATTTAGCTTCATACGAGATACGTGTATATGAAGAGAAATGGTCTTTTGCATTCCAGAAAGAAATTTAGAAAGCTGTGTTTTGTCAAGTTTATCTGAAAAACTGTTTCTTATATGATTACAAGTTTATGGCTATATGATTATGTGTCAAACAGTAAGAAAGTAATGGTGCATAGAATTGGGAGCAACGAACAATACATTTTTAATATGCATTTAAAAGTCGTGTTTCACTTATTTGTTTTGGGGAAATTTGAATAAAGGTAAATAGACGATATGACATTTAGAGTAATCGTTAACATTATTTTTGCATTCTTACACGAATTTTGTAAGCTGGTTATAGAAGATGTGTTATGGCTGACGTATTCTAGGAGCTATGTCCAAGCGTGGCACACCATTTTACGCTCTTTGGTTTTTTTCCAGGGTGTTTTCGGGTAACGTTAGACATGGATCTAGAATCGTTCGACATTAAAGATAACCAGCAAACAGTGTGCCAAAACCTATGCTCACGCTACAATTACTTCGGACTTAAGGTAAAATACTAAACGGAAGACATTGTCTGAAGTGGTGTGTGTGTGTGGCATGTCAAACGTTGCACACTTCTATATTTTCATTTAGATAATTTAGAGATGTATATGTATACATGTTTTATTATATATAATTTAAAGCGTTGTTATGTAGATTTATTGGATATAATATATGTTATTGTATATTAACGTATACTATATTCTAAGAAAAATATCTACAATGCAAAATGTTATGTTTGTACTGTAAATCTAAACTACATACACGTTCTAAACGTTTATATGTTTGTGCTACATCCCCATATTTATGTTGTACAATTCTGATAGTTGTGTCATTAAATTAATAGCATGGGATATATTTGAAACAAATGATCCGATTGGTCGAGTTGAGACAAAATTAAATCAAGGTTAGATACCAGTAAATGACAGGGTATCCACCCATCCCTGATCCACTTGACAGTAGGCCGTAGTAATTTTAGGATTTTTTTTGTCAAAACAGACATTTCGCACGCCAGGCTAATGATTTTTTCCTATGAACGTGGTGTCGAGCCCTTTAAATGTAATTCAAAGGGAATTTATTAACCCCATTAACATATCGTCGACTTAAATGTTTGCAGTGGCGTAGCTAGGCCATTTTCGTGTTGTAGGCCCGGGCATTTACTATTATTATGTTAGTGTCGAATAGAACCTATCCTTTAAACAGTTTGTACAGTTTGAATGTTACACAATTTTTATTAATCAAAATATCTGTATTCCTGTTTAATTTATTTAAACATAACACTTCAGTCTAGATATGATGGAATAATGACAGTGCACGCTTTATGGATGTAATGCCTTGGTGTTGGATGACCTCAGAGCAAATATCCTTTGCATTTTAATTTGTTAAAATGTTGTGCTTACACTTGTTTTCGCGATGTGTTATTGTTGGTGATTTATTTTAACACTATTCATTTTGTGATCACACAATGGTTATCGAGTGACACGATTGTATCTGTAATCATGAACACAAAATGTCGTAGTCTCAGTCGTATAGCTGAATACATACTTCTCACTCAAATGCTGAAAAGCATTTGCTGAAATATTGAAAACAAAACACAGCAAAGATGTTGTCGTTGTCTTAGTCGTACATGTATAGCTCTATATCATCTATCTATTCTGGAATTCGAAGTTTCAAAGCGTTAAAGAAAATATACTCTTCCCTTTTGTAAACGCTGACACTGAGTGTCAATCGACAGAAACCACTTAAGCATAAAAACAATCTCAACCTTAATTGTAGCTCCATCCAAACAATCTACAAAAGACACGAAGACACATACAGAAACAACAGTCATTGCAGAAGAAACAAACGCAGTCGAAGGAGCAATTAACAATAACGACAATATTTCCGGTAATTGGTATGTATTACAATTAATAACTTGCTTAATTTTTATATACATGAATATTATCCTTCGAATAAAATAATTCCGCTATTTAACATGTTTTGTTGAAAACAACTGAAGGTGGCTATATATTTTGTGCAATATTTCGATATTGGATTAGCCTAATAACGATTTCATCAAAATAATGGCATTGTCGAATACAAACAAGTGGTTCACCGTTATCACTGTATAATCACGTGATAAATGTAGTATAGGTTATGAATCAAACCAGGGTAACCGAGAATGAAGTAACGTATAACTATTTCGAAAACAATGTATTTATAACTAGGTTCCACGTAAATAGTTGTCTTTCCTTACTGCAAACACGCTTAAAAACAACACACACTGGTTTGATTTCAGTTGGCCTAGTTGTTGGGGTTGCCAAAGCATCGCTGTTAGCAGTGGTTTCAGTAATTGTCGGCATCGTTGTAATCAGGTACGTGTAATTCGTGGAATTATGCACTATCACGAATATTATCTTGTTTGTGGAAAAAAGACAAATCCTTACTTAAAGCCACACAAAATGTAAAGGTTGCCAAAGTAAGGCTAAACAAATACAATTTGCTGGATTCTGTTAAATAAAAAAAACACTGATCGTCCAAGTATAACTGTGTATAAATTTCAGTTGTTATTACATGACGAAATACGTTGCAATGTATTTTAGGCGCAAACGAAATAGAATTCAGAAGACGGAAGTTACGTACGAAGGTTTGAAAATGAAGCCAATAGAAGCAAATAGTGGAAATCAGTTTAATCAGGATGAGAATGTGTATTTGAAATGTTCGACAAGCGAACAACATCGAGAATTTCCCGGTACTGTCACTGTTCATCCTTTCGCCATCGACTGCGCTCGGTATTTGGACATTGCCAAAAGTAACGTCGATGATACCGTTTACTGCAACACTCGTGAGGAAGCGGTCAATTACGAGACGTGTTCTTAAAGTTTTTAATTAAAAAATACAAATTAATGTAAATATTTCCGTACAACAATAGTTGATAAATGTTACGAATATATCGTGAACATTAAGTTCGATACTAATTAAAACAGCTTTACATTTTATGGAATAGTTTGTTTTCCAGCGAATTTACAAAATATATATTGTCACAAATACGGAGCAGATTGGCGTATCAAAGGCGACAAGTAAAACAAAGCGTCACATTGTTGCGAAATTTTCTCCCCTGCATTAATGCACTTATGATGTATGTTAATTTAATTCGCTTCAATTACCTTTCAGACAATGGTAGCTATTTCGGTATTGTTGAATGTCGTGAAATGTTATGTTTGGTTTATAGGTTGGTGTTTTGAATGAAAAAAAAAAAAAAAAAAATGGTTCTGTAAGTGTCTGCAACTCTGTGTGCGTAATGTGTTTAATAATTTTACATTTTACATGTCATTTCAGAATCTTTTCTTATTATTCATTTTATCGTCATATACATTTCACATATAATGCAATGCTAACGATTAAGCAACCATACACTTACAATGTTATGTAGAGAATACTGTTACCATAAATTATGTAACTGTATAATTATTACAATTAACAGTTTTAACTTTGCTGACTAGACACTTACACTCTTCCTTCATTCTTTATTTACACGTGGATATAAATGTACACAAATTTACTATGTATATGTGGTGAATGAATGTGTTGATAAAAACAATTGTATTGATGGTTATATATTTGACATAGTATTATCAATTTTAAGTCAGCTAATATAGGATTAATACAAATCACAAATAATGCAATGGTACCATCTGTTTAGATGAATAAAAATATTAGATTATTGTTATAGGTTTAACTGAATAATGTTCGAAAGAGCATCATATTTGTCATATTTGTCATTTGATAGTGTATTTAATTCTTTAATTCGTAAGAAGTAACTTTTTCCGCATTTTGTACATACAATGTTAATTATTTAATTCGTATTATCCTGATTGTGTTCATGTATAAAGAACGGTTTGGTAACTGTTTCCAAGAAGAACAACGTTGTATCATACTGTAATTGTTATTAATTTAGATTTTAATAGGAATTTTACATAACAGATACAACGAAACATTGTTATTAAAGCATCACCAAAGCATTCAAGTGTGCTGTGTCTTCATTGTATACTAGATTTTTGGAATACGCTAGAATTTGGGAATACGATTATATTTTATATGCAACACCTAACATATATATTGTATATATATTTTTTTTATTGGTATTGATATGTCTTAATATAATGTTGTCATTCGACTGTTCTTATCGTTATCTACTTGACAATTCTTTGTTTAATATAATATGCAACTTATGTTTTATTGTATGTGTTTTTAGTCTACAAAGATCCCAGAGATTAGTATGTATTTGTTGCGTTAGTAGGATTTTCAGTTTGTTTGCAATGCGTCTAGTTAGTCAATACAGATGTAAGTAACGTTTGTCTTATGTTTTGGTGTATTGACTTTATTATGTACAGGTGTGAAAAGAATGGACAATGTTGTCTGATACAATGATTAATACGAAATGGTTTTGATAACCATCCCGTTTTCTTAAACAATTATATGCAATTACTGCCCTTTTCTTGTCTCAAGTGAAACATGTCGTTTTTATTAGTTTTTTTAAATTTCAATGATATATATCGCTTTTAATTATATTTGTAATAAAACTGTTTTTCTTATTTTTAATATTACATATTTGGCTTCTTGAATTGAACCCACAAGGTTCTTGTTCATTATTTATCTTTTTACTTTCTATATACTGAAAGGATGAAGAAACGTATCATTAAATTAACTAACATGGTAAGTCATCTCCTTTCATAGATAAATAAATCACCAATTTGATGAAATTAAGTGTACTCTTAAATCAATCCGACGTTCAAACAAGACCACTGCCAAAAATTCAGGTCAATGCTGGGTGTGACAGCCCCTTTCATAACTGGAGAATTAAGCACATAGTTTCTTACTGTAGGCGTGTTATGCTACAACTTTAAATCGATGGCCACAACATTAAGCAAAACACTATCTTATTGATCGTATACTCAAAAGTCTAAAACAAATTGTCATAAGTATCATGCCTTAAAACGCTTCAAAAGCCAAACATATTTTTGTATATGCGTAGGTTTATTTCAGTGTTCGAAAAAGACGCCTAACTCTATTCATGTTATCATGTTAAACGTCCACCATTCCACCTTTAGTAAAGCAATTCTAATCTTTAGTTTTTATTAAAGTCTTGGTACTTTTTGTTTCTTTTTTATTCAATTTTTGAGGTGTAAAATGTATTAAACTGGGGAATTAATAATGCAGCTAGAGTTATAATTATTGTGCACTGCACTCCACCTAGCACACATCTATTCATATAGGTCAATCCCAGTCGTGTTTGAGAAAATGGCCTGACAAGAAAATTAGACAAAAGGAAATAACTCCGTAAATAATGAGGCTAGAGTTATAACACCTGTACAGTGCACTCTACCTTTCAAACATTTATCCATGTATGAAGTTTGAGGTATATTTAGAGGCCAGAGCCAAAGGTAAGCGATCACGGATCGCGTACGATACCCTCTACGTAGATGGGCGACCAGTGCGCGATTAGGGGTACGATGGGGGAGAACTCTGCATTCTTTCGTGGAATGTAAATGGACTCACAAACTGTAAGAAAAGCAATCCTTCTTTTGTAAATATTCTCACAAAGTTCGATATTGTTTTTATATATGAATCGTGGACCAATTCTGTTAGCAATGTTTTGTTAAATGGTTACATTTCTCACAACTTTTTCAGAAAATTTCAAAATAGAAATGCTAAACGGTGTAGTGGTGGCATTGTCTTGTATTATAAAGAATGTTTTAAAGATGGTATCGAAATTATTAAAAATCACCATGATTCTATTATTTGGTTAAAACTTGATCGTAATTTCTTTGGTGTTGAAGAAGATATTTATCTATGTGGCTGCTATATTTGGTGTGAAGATTCCCCTGCTTATAACGTTGTAAGTGCAGATTTCTTTGATATTTTAGAAAACGATACATCGCTGTATAATAATCATGGTAAAGTGTTATTATTTGGGGATTTTAATAGCAGAACCGGAACCAAATATGATTTTATTACACATGATACGGTAAATAAATTAACTGATGACATTGATTATAACCCCGATGTACACTCAGTCCGGGCCTCCGTTGATAAGTCGCACAATAATCACGGGATAAAACTTCTTGATCTATGTAAATCCTCGAGTTACCGTATTGTGAACGGTAGGATAGGTGATACTTGTAAATACACATATTTCTCACGTAACGGATTATCTACAATCGACTATTTGCTTTGCCAAGAACGATATTTTTCCTTGATTAAGGATTTTACTGTGAACGATTTTAACGAGTTCAGTGATCATGCTATGTTGTCATTTTCGATCTATTGTAACAATTATTCAAGCGATGTACCTTCTTATGAGGAACATAAAATTTAAATGGGACGAATCGTTACGAAATGAGTTTCGCTCAGGTATTATTGCCAAACTACCAGTTTTTAACAGAATTGTGAATGATATTGATTGTGGCAGTTATGACTCAATTAATATCGCGCTAAATAATTTCACCCATCTCTTTCGCAGTGTAGCGGACCCGTTATTTTCAAAAACGATTTTTATTTCAAATAAATCGGAATTTGAGGAAAGCGAAAGCATTAAGCATAAAGATTGGTTCGATATCGACTGTAAAATTGCCCATTCAAACTATATAAGAATGTTGAATATATTTAATGCTGACAAAAACGAAAACAACAGATTTCAAGTTTTAGAATACAAACAAATTTATAAAACATTAATTAACAAAAAGAAGAAATGCTATTATCGAACAAAGGTAAATGAGTTAGAGAATTTAAAAAAACGAACGCCTAGGGACTTTTGGAAATTTTTTAAAGCTAAAAAGAAACATAAAAATGAAAATTTATCTTTAGGTGATTTTCGCACATTTTTCTCATATATAAGCAGTGGCATTTTTGACTGTGAAAACGAAGAGGCTGAAACATTTTGTTCTAGTAATGATTTTGACTTGCCAAATACGCGTTTTCCGGAACTTGATCGGCCGTTTACTGTACACGAAATCATTAATGGTATTAAATCATTGAAACGTGGTAAAGCTTATGGTAGTGATTGTGTATTAAATGAATATTTATTAGAATGTAAAGATATTATTTCTGCGCATATTTGTGACTTATTCAATTCTATTTTAAGTTCAGGATTTTATCCAGAAAAGTGGACAGAGGGTATTATAATTCCTACACATAAAAAAGGAAGTGCTTCGGATGTAAATAACTATAGGGGTATTACACTTCTTAGCTGCTTATCTAAGCTTTTTACAACAGTTGTTAATACTCGCATCGAAACATTCTGTAATAACTTTAACATTATTTCGGACGCACAATTTGGTTTTAGGAAAGGGCGGTCCACTGTTGATGCAATATTTATATTAATGTCTTTAGTACAAAAATATATTAATGAAAATAAAAGATTATATGTTATATATGTTGATATGATGAAATGTTTTGATACTATCTATAGAAATGCACTATGGTTGAAATTATATAAATGTGGCATAGAAGGTAAATTACTGAGAATTATAAAAAATATGTACGAAAATGTTAAATCTTGTGTTAAACATTGCTCAAATTTTTCTGAATATTTTAGCTATGCAGTTGGACTACGTCAAGGGTGAAGTATTGTCACCTTTATTATTTTCATTGTTTGTAGAGGATTTAGAACTGTTTTTGCAAGAAAACAATTCATCTGGTTTGAATATTGACGATATAACATTGATTTTGTTGCTTTTTGCCGATGATATGGCAATTGTAGGTACAACACCTGAAGAAGTTCAAAACCATTTAGATCGCTTGCTTGAATATTGCAAAACTTGGGGGCTTAAAGTTAATATCAATAAGACAAAAATCATGGTATTTCGAAAACGTGGTCGATTGTTACCTTCCGAAAATTGGACGTATGATGGACAACCAATAGAAGTTGTAAATGATTTCAATTATCTAGGAACAGTTTTTAATTATACCGGCAACTTTAATTTGAACCAAGAATATCTATCTGGTAAAGCACTTAAAGCCGCGAATATTTTATTCAACAAATGTAAGGAATTTGATTTAAAACCTGAAACCATTTGTCAGTTGTTTGACGCTTTCGTGGGATCAATGTTAAACTATGCATGTGAAGTGTGGGGAAACACAAAGTCTAAAGAAATAGAACGAATCCACCTAAAATTTTGCAAAAGATTACTGAACGTTAAACAAAACACGTGCAATGCAGCGGTTTATGGCGATTTAGGTAGATATCCTCTTTTTATAAATCGTTATATTAGAATTGTAAAATACTGGTTTAAGTTATCAAATACTGACAACATTATATTAAAAACGGTATACTTACAGGCCCTTCAAGATAGTCAGAATGGCCATACCAATTGGGTTTCAAATGTTAAGAAACTTTTTGACATTTACGGGTTTTCTTATGTATTTGATAATGTCAATGCTGTCGATGTAAATGTGTTTTTATGCCAATTCAAAAGTAGAATTATTGATATGTATACCCAGGATTGGTATAGAACAGTAGATAATAGCCCTGTGTTAGACATGTATCGTTTATTTAAACCTGTGTATGGCTATGAATGTTATTTAGATATTGTTCCCAAATCTTTAAGATCATATATTGCTAAATTAAGATTATCAGTTTTACCGCTTAGAATTCAAATTGGTCGATATGCCACTCAAAATATTCCTAGAAACGAACGATATTGTCTTTGTTGTAACGAAATTGATATTGAAGACGAATTTCATTTTATTTGTAAATGCTTAAATTTTGTAGATATTAGAAAAAAATATATAAAACAATTTTACTACAATAGACCGTCTGTTCACAAATTTCACCAATTATTAAAAAGTAATAATAAAAATGAACTTTTAATGTTAGCAAAGTATATTAAAGAAGCGTTAAAAATAAGAAATACTTTCCTGAACACTACTGTGTAATATACACAGAGTTGTCCTCCTTTACACTAAAAACATTAGTTAAAAAAAGTTTATATTTCGATGTTAATTTATTGAAATATCATGACCGTTGTTTTCCTGTTATTCATAAAACTATCTCTGTATTTTATGTGTTTATGTGTATCCGTGTTTACAAATATTTTATTATTATAATTAAATGTTAAAATGATATAACGTGACAAAATGCATGTAAGATTATGATGTGTTTAGATGATGTACTATGTACAAATCTTAATAAACTGTCTTGTCTTGTCTTGTCTATATTGCTACCAAATAAGAACTGTATATTTTATAATTAATCCAAGCTGTTATCAATACAGTTATCAGTTAAACAGTTAAAAAAGACAGTTTTGGAATAATTATGTTGGTAGAAAGCGCATTTGTATAGGGCTAATTTCAGAAATCATAGCTTCGCACAACTATTGAGTATTTATGGAATTATAAATATTAGTGTCAGTTTTAAACAGAAAAATACTTGATTATAACTTCAGGATAAACATGTTGTATTCCCAAAAATATCTAAATATGCGCGCCGTTATGTGTTCTCGTACTATTCGTTAAAATGCTATGATACTTTTATAACATTATTTTTTCCCCTAAAGTACTCGTAATTTCCTCACTTTCTTCATTTCATTATTCAAAGTAGTTCAGTAAACGCATGCCTACATTTGTAACAGACGAGTCTTAATGGTATAATTTGATGACCTGACTTGCATCATCAATATACATATGGATATTTTGTTTAATATTGCACATTCTTTTTTTTCCAAGTTGATTAAATTCATAATGCTTCAAGGTCTAATATCAAATTTATCGGATATATGCAGCTGTATATTTATGTATGTAAAGCAATCGCCGACATAGCGTTTCCTATTAAGCGAATTTTTGTGAAACATGACATTTATAATGACAAAACGTTATTGAAACAAAGCACGAAACTGATCAGTTGTTAACTATAAAGCTTTTGGGAGATTTACCCTGATTTATAAAACGACACCGAGTGTATTTATTGCTTTGTTCTTTAAGTAACTATAACTAACCATTGAAATGATAGGAAATGGGTTTTACAACTTAATGCTATGATGAAAGTATACTTTGAGAAATGAAGTGGTCAATGAAGCTACCATCAAAACCGGAATCACTATTTATACAATTAAGATGCCGCGAACAAAATTCGATGTGTTAAAGGCAAACCAAGCGTCGTCATCGAAACATAGCTTACATACAAGTATGTGCGGGTGAAACACTCGTATTTTTTTAGTCTTCAATCATCTATTAGAAATAAATTGAAGCAGTCGTTTAAGCGTGACAGTATAAAATATAAAGACATTCTTTCAACCATTATCAAACATGTTCATGGATAACCACTTTTCAACAACTTCAACAGTTTGGATTAATATATTTGTAATTTGCAAAACAACCCAACGTACGGCTATTTCAAAGCCGAACAGACCAAAAACTATTACTTTAACAATTTTAAATTAGTCAGATTGACTGCGCGAAAGTAAGAAGTGCCGTTTTGAATATCGTTTAATTTTTCAAATAGTAATCATTGCGATGACGAATTTGATTAGAACATAAGGGTGGGAAAACTTAAGTTAACAACTTTCCTTCTTGCAAATTACACGTGGTAGAAAATAAAGTAATACCTTATTCGTCGTTAATGAAAGTGAATTAATTGCGTCACGATCGAGGAGAATCGAAAATAAAAATAATGATTCTAATATATAACCTAATAAATCTTTTCGTTATCGCCGACTCATGTTAAGGTTGTTTGTTGCATGGGGCATGGTTTATTATTGCGTTACTTACTTTATTATTAACTTGGCCATACTAATAATGAAGAACAAAATGGGAATTGCAGTTTACCAGTTAATACGCATCACACTATCAATAGCGGTCGGTTTCACTCCAGTAATTACAATTACTCATGAAAATTAGCAGACTCGATAGAGTAGTGTTAAGCGCGTCAGACTCTCAATAAGTCGGTCGTGGTTCGCTCTCCGGCAGACGCACATATTTTTCTCTACTTTTTTCGACAGAATATAAGTGTTTGCTACTCCAGATGCTTTGTTACTTAACGAAGGCATTTCTGAAATATAATATAATGTGATAAACTTCGTTTAAATATGTTAAAACATTACTAAACATTTTCCCACAACACTTTTTACCATTAGGTCCAAAATTGATAGGACCTGGTCCGACTAGGTCGTACATGAGGTAGAGGCTGGTGGGACCAAGCACGTACGACATTTGTGACATTTATAAACCTCCAGTACGCCGCTAGTGTTTACGGCTTCTGATGTAATATAAGGTCCTAAATTGGTAGAACCTGGTCGGACCTGGTCGTACCTGGTAAAAGCACGTCCGACCAGGTCGTACCTGAGTTAGGGGCAATTCCTACCTCTAACTGAATTTCGACCCTTCTGTACTCCTGTTTTGCACGTTTGTTATTCTAACCAATCAAGAAGCTTTTTACATAATTTAAACAAAATGCTGCAAAACACTAATTGTTTTTCCTATATCCGTTAAAGATCCTCACAGCGCCAATCTCCCCACCAAGTTCATACGATTTTACCGCTGCGTACAATAAAAAAAGCGTTATTCTAAAGACATCTTAAAAATTGTTTTAGATGTATTAATATAAGTTTGATAATTCTTCTAATGATGTTAGCTGTACTTACAGAACTATCGACGTTCATTATCTAACAATAAACTGCAGTACTGGGCGAAGTAAGTCAATTTTGCGAAGAATTTGTAACATGCCAATTCATTGGTCAATATAATACAACATGCCAAGTACGGTCCTACTAATAAGGGGCGTTGACGTACTGCAGGGTCATAATTTCAACAAACTTTGGCAAAAGGTATGGGAGGTAGGGGCTGGTCCTACCAGGTAGTAACTGTTTAAATGAGGTCGTACCAGATAGAACCGCAGGTACGACCTGCTTCTTCCCGGTCGGATCAGGTTTTACCAATTTAGGACCTAATAATACCACAGATTATAATCCTGCGTACAAAAGGGTCCAAATTCATTAGGAGGTTGGACCTGCCACTACCTCAGGTACGACCTGGTCGGACTCATAACTTCTGCTAATGCTGTTAAAAACATGTAACACTGTCC